>SSBO01000012.1:19141217-19278020 GCA_005281725.1 Wuchereria bancrofti | reverse complement strand
AATTTAATAATAAAAATTGATAAGAATAAAAAGAAATACTTTATCAAATGTATATTGACAAAATTAATTTGAAACAAACTATTACCAAATAAATATTAAGTGTTTCCTTTTAAATTAATTAAACATGATAATTAATTAAATATATATTAAATATTCATTTCTTCCTTTAAAATATAGTAAAATACCTCCAATATTTCCTTCCAAATCCAGTTTTTCCTCCATATCATCAATTAAAAATGGCGCATTTTGATGATGATGATGATGATGGTGATGATGATCATCATAATCATTATTTCCAAATGCATTATCATAATAATTTGACTTACATCGATGTAATTGCCAATGATGATGAATGCACGAAGCTAATCGAAGTAAACAATGCCATAAGAAAATGATAAATGAAATAAGGAAAAACATTTGAATCAATTAAATTTAATATTTAAATACAACCAATTATTAGCGAAATTAAGATGATGATAATGATGATAGGAAATGATATAATTTGAATAAATTATTATAAAATTAAAGAAGCAAAGAATAATAATTCTGAATTGTATTGATTCAGTTATTAATAACCGGTTTTCATTTTGTATTAATATTTTCCATCCCAGTTAAATATTATTAATAGTAGCCATAGTAGTAATAATGGTAATTAGTAGTAATTGAATTACAATGAAGAAAATGAAGTGAAATCATTGGCAACAGCATAAATTACAATAATTGCTGGTGTTGACAGTTTCTTTATAATAGTAATTTTATCAGCTTAACAGTATTAGTAACAGTGAACAGTTGTGTGTAATTCGTTAGAATTTCATTTGATTTCTTCAATTTACAATAAATATTATTTCCCTCTCTTTTTTTTTCTTAATTTTATTTTTACTAATCTTTGTTTTTCATTTTATTTCATTTCCTTTCCATTTTTTTTAATTTCAAAAATTTCGAAAAATTTGTCAATTATTAGTGAAAATAGTAATCGGAATAGACAATATGAAACAGAAAACGGGTGAAATCAAATGTGGAAAATTAGAAAACGAAATTGATTAATTTTTTCAACTAATTAATAAAATATAATAATAAAAACGGTAGTAGCAGAAGCGGTAGTGGCAGTAATAGCAGTGGTGGTGGTAGTAGTAGTAGCAATAACAGCACCAATGCTATCTTTATCTGGAAAAGGTAGAAATAGAGGACGATTGAATGACGATGACAATGAAGGTGACAATGGTGACAATGACAATGATAATGACGATGACAATGACGGTGATGAATGACAGATGATATTGACAATATGAAATGAATTGTTTGTTGCTCAAATGATAAAAGAGTGCACCGGTAAAAAAGAAAAAGGAAAAAACTGGTTTTTTTTTTTCTATTTTTCAAGGAAATATATAGTTAAACCCATTTTAATAATAATAACATTATTGATCAGTAACAATAATAGCAACAGCAGTAATAATAATGATAATAGCATGATTTTATATGAATAAATTTATTTATTAAATGATTAAAAGCATAAAAAAAAATTTTTTTTTATGCTTTTAATATCAAATAACAAAATTTTATTTCATTCCATTTTTCTTACGCTGTTTTTTTCCTTTTCCTCTATCTTCCTTTTTTTATTTTTTATTTTTCCTTTTTGAATAAAAGAAGCAATTTTCAAAATGAAATTTTTGTTCTGAATTATTTTACATATTGATAGTGTCTTTCGTCTTTTTTTTTTCTCATTTCCTCATTTTATTTCAATTCTTTTCAAATGATACAATTATTTTGTGGAAAGCCTTTTTATTACCTCGCTTTTTTTTTGTACTAAAAGGGAAATTTATCAAGAAAAGTAAATGTGTTAGTGATTTTCATTCATTTTTTATCTTTTCACTAAAATTGAGATAATCAATAAAAGTATAATAAACTAAGGAAAAATCAAAATTGATAATAGTTTTTTTCTTCTACACAACAATACAACAAAAATTTCCCTTCATTTTTTTCCATTCATCTCATTTTCTATCTTATTTCTTTTTAAATAAAATTTTCACAAAAATTCTTGAAAAAATTTCAAAATTGATAGGGAAAAAAGAAAAAAAAATTTTTTTTCTTGAATGATTATTGACTTGAATACATTTATAAAGCTTTTTATCCTTTTCTTTCCTTCCCTCTCTCTTCCTCTTTCTTTTGGCTTAAACAAGAAATATTAGAAGAGTAGCTAGAAAAAGAAAAGGACAGAGAGAGATGAAAAAATTATAATAGTGAAAAAAAAAGGAAAACCCTTCAATACGATCTAAAAAGTTGAGCAAGTCGAGAGCTAAAAAAACAGAGAAGTGAAAATTTCAACATATGCTTGATAGCTTTATGCTTTTTTCTCCCTCTTTCATAAACCATTCTCTCATCCGTTATCCTTCAAATATTTTGTCAATGCGGTAATGTCAACTACACTTTCAGCCTTTTTTTTTTAAAAAAAATCAATTTATCAAAACAGCTTTTCAACATGCAAATCGTAATTTCATCATTTCGAAAATATTGCAAAGCCTTATGGAATATGGTTGAAATGGAATGACTTTGTTCTAGGCTCATTTTCGGTTGTTAAATGAATAATTTTGTCCTAGGCTCACTCACTCTCTCAACCACTTATTTCTTGTCTCGAGAAGCTAAATCGTATTCATTTCATCAGTAATGCAACGAATCAATGAATTATGTTCGTCCCAAGAATTTTTCAATTAACATTTCCAGTTGCTTTTTAAATTGTCATGATATATACACATATATACATAAATGCTATTTTTGTTTACAATTTTAAAAATTGTAAATAAATAATAGCACAAAAGCTATCGCAACATGCAATAATTGAAAATTACGAAAAATTGCTATGACGGAAAAGAAACAATTAATGAATTACGTAAGATATTTTAAGTACAAACTATGAATTACGTAAGATATTTTGAGTACAAACTATCATTAATAATTAAATACAGTTTTAAAGAAATATTTTAAATTCATACTACCACTAATCAGTTTAATACTTTATCATAAGATAAATTTCTTTTTGGAAATTCTTTTGCAAATAGATAGCATTAGTAATAATAGCATTAGTTTTAATAAATAGCAATCAAGACTGTAATGATATTGATTAGAAAAAATAATTAAAAATAAAATAGTAGTAATAACAAACTATTAAATCGATTACTCATTAATTTCAAGATGTTATTACAATCGAATCAAATTATGACTTTGGAAATGGAAATTTCCTATTGAAAAAAATTTTAGGTAATTAAATTTAAAAAAAACTAGCCAACTATTCTGCAATATCCATAAATAATGGAAAGACATAGGAAATACATTTGCATCTCTTGGGATTTAATCAAATGTTGTTTGAAGTCAAATTATATTAGATGTGAAATTATATCAAAGCTAATTTTTGAAGTATTCTAAGCTGATGAAGAAAAAAATCGGAATTCCGAAATTTTTAATATTTATCACCAAAATTAATGGATAAAAAAATCGGAATTTCGAAATTCGCTTTAAACATTTATCTTCAGTCGCTTAATTATTTTTTTAATTTATAACAAAAAAAAAATCGAAAAATTGCTAGAAATTAATCTTTGAAAGTCAAATCACAAATGCTTTATTCCACAAGCAACAAGTCATTTTTTTTTACTAAAACTCCATTAATCGTTTAATTTTTTTTTTTTTTTTTCATTCTGAAATAACTTTTTTCACAAAGCGAAAAGCAACAAAAAGAAAGGGAGAAAGTAATATAAAAAAATTACACTTAGAAAAAAATCGACGAAAAGATTTCAAAAAATTTAAAGTATTTCAATTTGGAATCAGTTTTTTGGATCTTTGAATGTTTAACAGAACAGAAACATTTTCCTTGTTTTTTTAAAAATTTGAACATTTTGAAATCTTTTTTGTAACTTTTCGACACTTAGAAATCTTTTTTTTTTTAACTGATGAAAATAACTTCTATAGGCAAAATAAATTGAAGAAATGGAATCTTTTGAATGAGTGATGAATGTTTTATCCATTTGCTATTATGTTTATTTGTAAATCTAATCTTTTACTTCGTGAAACTTTAACTTGTTTAAGCGATTTTGACATAGAATACTTTTTTGAACGAAATATACTAATTTGGTTGAAATACGTATTTCAGGTAAAATACGCTATAAATGAGTTATTTTAGGCAAACTTGTTTTAGCAAATATGATTACGGGCAAAATACATTGTTTTGGACAAAATATGCTATTTAACAAAAAATACGCTAATTTGGTCGAAATATGTTATTTTGTTAGAAATATCCCATTTTGGGTAAAATATCTGCTTGTAGAAATAGGTTATTTTGAAGAAAATTATGCTGTTTTTGGAGAAATATATTATTTTTAGTAAAATAGGCTATTTTAGGCAAAATTCTGGCCCAAATATTTGCTGGGACAAAAAAATATATAAATTTAACAAAAATTCAATTTCCTTTTAAAAAATTAAGTAAATGTAAATTAGAATTTTTTTTAATTCTCACACAAAAGCTTCTCTTTTCGTCTTTTTTCAGTTGGAAAAAGATTAATAATTGAGGAAAATTAAAAAGAAAAAAATTATTACACATGAGTAAGTTTTCAATAAGCATTTTTCCGTTTTTTCTGAAAGTATTTTTTCTTTTTTCTTTAAGAAAGATCATTTAATTTCACATAGATATGACTTGGTAATGAAGTTTTTTTTTCAAGAAAAATATATCAAAAATATGCTTAAAAATTTTTCAAACTCTTTTGTATTTCTTCCCACACTTCCTAAATTATTTCAGTCAATAAATTTCGAGAAAAGGAATTTTTTTCATATAAAACTTTGAAATAAGAATATTTTGTTTTAAAATTGATAAAAATTTCGTTTTTTTTATAACTTTTCATATGGAAGAAAAAAGAATGAAAATATTAAGCGCAATTAATCTCTTGTTAGATGGAAGTGGTGCAAAGTTTGTAGGAATAATTCAAATTGTAATAATGTTGTAAGAAAAAAAGGATAAGAAAAAAAATGTAATCTTTCAAGTTTTCGACAGATTTCAAATTTAGCATAATTTATTTTTCAATGGAAAAAAAGGAAAATTTGTAAGGAATAGATGATTTGAACAATGATCAACTAGCAATATGTTCAAAAACTATTACATAGCAATTTTTGAATCGAAAATTTATTCCTTACTTTTATTGGAATAATTAGAAGCTTATATTCTTTTCCATATAATTTAAATTCATATTTAATGAGGGGTAAATAATTTCAAAAAATGCTTTTGCCGTTTAAAATCAAATATCAAAAATTCATATAAAAACTTAGATCTCAAACATTAGAGTTTAAGAAAGAATTTGAAATGCAAATATAAGAATTCCGTCTGGTTCATCTTTTCCTCAAAACATTTCGGAATACACTTGAAAATATCCCAAGAAATGATTGAGAAATCAAGGAAATGATTAATAATAAAGGTAAGCAAGAAAAAAGCACTTTTTTAATTATAACGAAATTTTTTTTTTTTTTTTGAAATATGCCATTAAATTTTTTTTATAAAACGAATAAATTCGAGTTAATAGCATCAAAATTCTAAAAAACACTGCTTAATGAACATGATAGAATTTTTCCTCAGAATTTGAAACGATAATAAAACATTTAATCTAAATTTTTTTCAGATTATGAAAATGAAACTATTTTAGAATTAAACATAGAGCTATTGTTGCTCTAAGAAAAGTTACTAAAATGACAATATCTAACTAATTCATAAATACCATTACTAGGTGTAGAACCATAAATGTTTTAAATAACGATAGAATTTAAGATGAATAATTTATTAGCTAAATATCTTTTTCGTTTTTTAAATCGGACAGTTGTGCCTAATCGCTTTGGATATGAACACCCATCAATAGGAAAAAGTAATTCGGCTTGTATGCTAATAAATCCGGTAAAGCATCTTTGCTAAGCTGATGGAAAAAATTCTTTAAGTTGGATTTTTGTATACAAAAAATATTTCGAATACATTTGCAAAGGATTAATTATTTATTAAAAAGGTTTTCTTTTTATTTTCACAAATTTTTTCTATTTTAATAAACAATAATAGTTTTTGTTTTTACCGCGAATGCTCGAAAATCGGGAATATGGCGGCAATCCAAGATCGTCCAATTCCATCCTTCTGTTTAAACCCTTAAAAAACAAAGATATCCCTCGTTTTAATTAGCTTTTTATTACGCGAAAGAAGAAAAAGCGAAAGTATTTTATCGAGAAATACGATTCCATTTCAGATATTCCATTTTCAAGTAATAAATAATACATTTTACATGGAATAATAATATACTATGTTAATAATATTTTGACATTTCCTTTTTTCCACAAGTAAACGAATAAGTAAGAAAGTATGATGTTGGAAGAAATAAGTTTCATCTATACGATCAAATAGAAAAAATGTTAATAATAAAAATTAAATTTTAAATTTCAAATTGAAATCCGGTATGTATTCAATTGTGATATTATTTATAATTTTAAATAAAAAGATTAAAAAAGTTGGGCTTGAATTTTTTGAAAACGATGCAACAAATGGAAATTATATTTGAACTTAAAGTGAGTTTTTTAGCTTTAATCTTTTTGTAAATGAAACAATTTTAGAACAAATCAAACTAAACTTTACGGAAAAATAATTGACAGGCATTGGGATGAAAATATACTAATCAAGAAAGTCATGAAAAAATATAAAATTAAACTTTTACTTTTGATTCCAATTTGAAACGTGAAATAATAATACTTGTTTTAGCAATTAAAAAAACCACATCCATCCGAAATATTATATTTCGAATAAAATGAATGCTGAAGATTCTTTCTTTCAATGAATGAATCTTTGATTTTAACAAATCTTTTTTTTTGCTTTCTTTTTGTTATCTTCATTGTGCTATATTCTTACAATTTCTGCACTGATGGAAAATAATAAAAATTTCCTTACTGCATTTCATATCCGGAATATTGCTTAACATTCAAGAATGATAAAAAACAATTTTCTAAAATTTATTATTTTGTCATTACCTACATTAGCTATGGAAACTTTGATTATTTAAATAACTATAACTGATTTAAATAACTTTATAACTGATTTATATACTGATTTAAATAACTTTTTATATAACTGATTTAAATAACTTTGTTAAAGCCTGAATTTGAATAGATTATCATGGAGTGGATATATTTCAACTTCGCTAATTTCATTCCATCATGAAAAGAATGGTCCATACCACATTCTACAGGTATAGGAAACATTTTAATTAACTCATATCACTTCTCTACAGATATAACAATATCACCAGAGGACATTTCGATTAACAAGAAATGGATGTTACGAAATGTTTGCCATTCCAAAAATTTCTGCAATTAAATTGTGCAAGTCCCGATAAAATAAAACATAAAGTATGGTCAATGCCCGAAAATTAGTGTCAAATATGTTCAGCAGCATCTCAAGTCTTAAGTATGTAATTTTGACGACAAAAAAAAATGTAAAAATTTCACAAATAACATTAGCTATGTAATATTAGAAAATAAATACCAAATTCGATACTTAAAAAAGATGAAATTTAAATCGTTACAATTTATAGGAGGAGTGTTGTATTGAAAAGTAAATATCGTATGCAATCTTTTTTCTAAAAAATACAAAATTCAAATTGTACCAATTATATTAATATTGTAATATAGAGAATTAAGCACGAATGGAGTATTTAGAAAAAAGAAGTAAAATTCAAATTCTTCAAATTAAATTAGCAGTGTAATACTGGAAACTAAATGCCAAGTATAATTGTTTGAAAGAATTCAAATTCAAATTAAATATACATCTTGAAAGTGTAATATTGGAAACTAAATATCGAATGTAATTTTTCGAGGCAAAATAGAAAGCAAAATTGGCAAATACACCAAATGCTATATGCCAATATCGGAAATGAAATAAGCAGAAGAGAAATGTGATGCAATGTTTGTCACACGAAAGCGCAAGAAGAAATAAATGTTTGGCGCAACCGAAACAAATATATTTCATTCGTTGTGGTTGTGAAGAAAAGTAGTGAAGTTAGTGAAAGAAAAGGGAAAAAAATATATATTAAATTGTTCGACAACTAATCTTTCATATATTTCAAAAAAAGAAAGAAAATTGTAAAATTTTTTTGGCGCAAAAATTTGCTTTGACCTTCAAGGATTATCAACGAATTTCACATTATTCTTATAGTTAACTAAAACAAAAAAAAGAAAAGAAAAGACAGAAAGATCAAAATTTAATTCCTATTTCTTCATTTTCTTCCATCAATTTCTTTCTTAACTATGAAAATTCAAATTGAAAAAAGGTGGCATTATTTGACTACATTTAATTTAAATGGTTAACATTTTAGGTATCGTTTTCTTATTGCTATCAGTAAAATAATAAATATGAAAAGACATACAATATTTTGTAAATAAATGACTTAATTCTTTCTATATGCAACAATAATAGTAGTATTTACACTCAGCTTTCGGAAATTGAAAAGTTTGAATTATTTTTTAAATAAGCCATAGTGAATGTTGAATGTTTTGCTTTTTCTTATCCTAATTATGGTTACATGAAGAATAATGTGCTAAAGAATGACAGCACCATAAATTGTTCATTGTTAGGAAAAGTTTTGAACATTTCATGTAAAGAAGTTGACTAACTAATTAGTTAATTAATTAACTATGCAAATATAATGATGCCAATACATCGTAATAGCAATGATTTGTTATTAAGTCAACAATGAATTGTTATTGAGTCAAATTAAAAATTAAGCCACAGGCTCTACTTCTAGTAGTGCCGTCAATTTCTCAGAAGGGTCAATTCCTTTAAGTTTTACCTTTGCAACCATACTTGCCTAGGAACTGAAGAATTTTCGTTTCCGGGAAGCTGCCCGTGAAGGGGTATTTACCCTGACGGAACATAAACAATCCTTCTACGATAAAAAATCAAATATTTTAAAAGAAATAAATTTTTTATTTTTGAATTGAGAATTGTCGAGTTAAATGAAAGAAAGAAATGAATCTTAAGTGATTTATAGAAGAAGGAAAAGGAAAAGCTTTAAAGACAGCAAAAAAGATAAACAAATCAAATATGAGAAAGAATTTAATCAATTTCATTTCGCATTTTTAATAAAAATCACTCATTAAAAAAAATTTTTTTTTCTGCAAATACATAAACTTAAATATTAATACAGCAATACGGAAGAAAAGAAATGAAATGATAACTTGAAACATATCAGGAGAAATCATTTTGTAAAATTTTCATTAATTTTTTCTCATTTCACAAAATTTTAAGCCGAAAGTTTGAAGGTTAAATGTTACACAAACGTTAACACTGTTTGTTGCTATCTATGATGATCAAACAACTTTGTCAGTGGCTTACAGAGAGATAATGATAATAATAGAAGTGGTAACAATGATAGTGATAAGTGATAAAAGATATGGCAACGATGATAATAACTATAATAAACACGAATGATGTTAGCTAATTCTAGTAACAACTGTGATTTCACTTTAGTGATAACTAGTGGAAAAGGTACTGAATATAAAAAATGATAATATTGATAAGAATGATATTTTTTCTAGCAAAATAATAGTACATTAATAACAGTAGAAATTCGGGAATGTGTCATTATTATTCAGTTAGAATTGAAGGAATTTAGTATACCATTATGCCGATCAATTACATTAAATTTGGCTTACTATAAAGTGGAATAAATAAGAAATAGGAAAGCAAAGAAACTTTAGCTATTGAAAATAAAGACAAAATTTAAGTGGCACCGATAAAATGATAAAGTTGATTATCACAAATAACTATAATGTCTGATGTCCTCAAAAAACAAAAAAAAAAAAAATTAGGCCAACAAAAGTGAAGCATTTGATTAGATAATCGATATCAGATCAAAAATCGGTAATAATAACCTATTTAAAGCAAAACAAAAACAAAAATTGAAAAGTTATTAATAAGGTAGCAAAAGTTGCCGATAAAACACCAAAATTTAACCCATTATTTTATTTTTTATTTTTGTTTTAAATATATTAGATGTATTTGTAAGTTAGAAAATGGTTAATATTGCTTTCTTTCATTCAAAAAATTTTCAATTTTGAATTGAAAGACATTTTATTTCATTTGTAAGAATTAGTGAATGAAAAAAAAGTTTGATTGCTTTTAGAATAAGAGTTGTTAAAGAAAATTTGAAAAAATAACGTTTTAAAAGTTAATAAATACTAGATGTATTTGTAAGTTAGAAAATAGCAAATTTGAAATATGAAAAAAGCAATGTTTTATTTGCATATTTAGAGTATATTTGCACTAAATACATACAAACAATTAATTAGTTTTAATTAATAGAAAATAGAGCATTATAAGTGAAAGTGATGCATATTTTTTAAAATTTAACGTAAATTTTCAAATGACGAATGATTCTCACTTTCATCCATCATTTTATAATCGTTGCACGATGATCTATTGTACACGACGACGATGTTATTGTAATTTGAAAATGTCATCAAACAATGATGCATCCTTTTATTAAATGAATAATATAATAAAATTGGATTTTCACGTCAATTTGTATTTGTCTATGAATTGAATTCCACATCAATTCATATTTTATATAAATTCTACGTCATTTTATATTTCTCCATGAATTTCATGTTAATTTAAAAAAAAATATTCAGTCAGCTTTGATGTCTTTTATGGCTTGTACATGGAAAAATTCAATCAATTTTCACGTGTTTTACGAGTTTTACACACCGAAAAGTAAACAGAGATTTAGTCAATTTTCTTATTTCTTCCTAGTTTATACAAAAATATTTGGTCAATTTCCACGTTTTTTACAGATTTGACACGGAAAAACTAGTTGAATTTTTCCTTCCCATGGATCATATATGGAAAGATTCGTTCAATTTTTACGTCTAAATGAATCCGACATGGTAACAAACATTCGTCAATTTTCCACGTTTCCTGTGAATCAGTTTTACACGGAAATATTTATGTGCTTGAGAAGTGCAAAAAAAGTTTGGTAAAAGAGATTTAACGTACATTATATAATGAACTTTATCCGAGCACTTTCATTCATTTACTTTCCCTTTTAATATTTACTACCTTTTATAGGAATAATTTGAAATTTTGGGAAGAAAAAGTGGAGAAGAATAGAATAGTAATAACAGGATAGAATAATGGTAAAGCTTAAATAAGTGTAATAGGATAGAATAGTAACAATGTGGAACAGAATAGAATAGTAATGACAGGATGGAATAATAATAGAGTGGGGCGTAATGGAATAGTGACAAAGTTGAATAGAATAAAATAACAAAATGGAATAAATAAAGTTGAAAATAAAAAGATGAAAAATATAAAATCTAATAAAAAAAAAAGAAAAAAGAAAAAACAATAAATAAATTTGTTTATGTTACTGAGAAAATTTAAAATATTCAAATTTCACAATTGTAATAAAATCGATGTAATAATTAATTTTTGCCACACATAAACTAATTGAAGAAGAAAAAAGTCAAAGAAATAGGAAATAATCGAGTGAAACATAAAAAAGCAGTTTTTGCATTATATCATTTCTTCTCCCTCTCTCTCCCTCTCTCTGTTTCGTCTTCTCCGTTCCCTTTCTCCCGCACTTCCATGATTCACGATGGAAGCAAAAGCGATCGACCAAAAGCAATTTAGCAGAAATATGGGTCATATGTTATAATGGATATGGTGGAAAAAAGAACAAATTAAACTTTTGTTTATGAAAGATTAAGAATAGAAAATAGAACTGAGATATTCGAATTCGAGCATTCAATTACGTGATTTATTATTGTCATCAAATTGGAAAGGTTATAGGTCACGGTGGATGTTAAAAAATGTACTTTCCTTTAATAAGGATTTAATAAAAAAATAGAAATTTGGGCATTTGAAATCTCTCATTTAATTATGTAATTTACCATTGCTATCAGATTAGGAAAATCAAAGATCACAGTCGATATTTTTAAAAAAAATTGCACTTCTATTTAAGAAGGATTAAAAATAACAAATTGAAATACTTCAACTTTATGTAATTTGCTGTCAACATTAAATTAAAATGTTGGATATCATCCAGAAACAAAAATTACTTTTCAAAAAAGTGAACAAATTGAAATCTTTCAATTCGATAATTAATGAATTGATGCTGTCTTAAAACTATACATCAATTATAAATTATAAACCATTCATACCATTCATTCATCCGTTGCTTTAGAAATTAAATTAATTTGAATAACAATAAAAAAAATTGATGGGAAAAAATAATGAGAAAAACAAATCAAAGCAATTGTTTCAATTTATCACTTAAAAAATTTTGAATTTTTGAATTTTCAAATGATCATAAGTTGATTAAATGATTATATTAAATGATTTCAAATGATTATAAGTTCAATCATATTTTTGCAAAATTATTTGTAATATGCAAAAATGCATGAATTCTTTCTTTTTTTTAAAAAAACTGTGTTTAAAAATGATGGTGGAAGATTATTATTTTTTTTCTTTTTCTTACGCAATTCATAAATTCATTTTAGTATTTCAGTGCTCGGTAGAATTCTTTCATTTCAATATTATGCGGTTGATATTAAAGTAAAAAAAAAGAATATTAGGTTGTCACATATAAAATATGAAACAAATTTGAGCATCCAAGTGAGAGAAGTTTTTATCGATTACATTACAAATAACTTTCTTTCCATCTCTTTTTTTTCGAAAAATAGTAATGGTACTTCTTTTTTTTGACTTTTGCTAATAATTTAATCATTTTTTTAATCAATTTTTTTTAGCTACTGAATGTTTCTTACAAATATAAAAATCTAACTACATAATGAACTTTTGTTAATTAATTTGGTCTCGAAAAAACAAAGACAAAAAAAACCCGCAGAAAATGTGTTTATAAACAATGAATAAAATAGACGATTCCAGTAATTTTGAAAATTCGTTTAAATTTTTTTCCCAAATGTGATTTTCTTAAATGAAATAATCTTTGACTTTGGAAGAAATTTTCAAATATGAGAAAATTGTTAAAACATTACGGAAAAGTGTGTTAATTTCCAAGAATCAGTCACATTTTTTTTTAATATTCCAGACAACATTTAAAAGTAATACGTCGAAGTATTCTGGACAATTTCTAAAAAACCGTTATCTTTCAGCAATTCCAGATACAATTTCTATGAAACTTGTAATATTTCAAATAATTTACTAATAATTATAATCTTTCGACAAAATTTTGAACAAAAATTTCTAGGAATTTGTAATATTTCGAATAATTTTTAACAATCATAATCCTGTCACTAATAATTCCGGAGATAAGCAGTATTTCCATCGATTAAATATTCCGGATAACATTACACTATTAACAACTGTGAAGAGAAAAGGAAAAGGAAAAAGAATGGAATTGCTTCTTCATCTCATCCCACTAAAACTTATTACAACCAGAATTGAACATCTGTCTCTGATATGTGAACAGATCAATAGCTAATGCTAATAAATGAGTGATAAAAAACTTTCTCGAGTTAACCCTTAACCTTTCCCTCTTATTCTTTTCTTTCTTCTTTTCCTTATTCATTTCAAAAATATTTCATTTTTTTAACCAATTTCTTAGCATTTTTCCCATTTTTTAAATTTGCTTTATTTTTCCTCTTTTGATTTCTTTTCTTCAAAATACTTATTAACTTTTAAAATTTTATTTCTTTTACCCATTTAAAAAGGAAAATAATCCTTAAATTTCAGCAAAAAGTTCTAAGTCTACAAGAAAAATTTATTAAAATTTTGAATAAAATTAAACAATTATTCGCATCTTTTTAAGTTGCAAAATAAAATGAACATGTAACGATGTTAAGATACTGTAATGAATAAAAATTTTGAAATGATTAAAAATGTAAATTTAAAAACTAATTAAATAAAAAAAATTTTTTTTTTGTTTTTTAATAATGATATCCTAAGGAAAACAAAAGTGTATAAATAAAAACAAAAAATTGAAATAAAGTCTTTGAACGCTTAGAAATTTACTTAGTTTGGTTTGATAAATTAAAACAAACTCAAATTATCTCTAATGGATTATTTTTGAAAATCTTAAAAGTTTTTAGTAAAATATTTGAAAGAAAAATGGATAAACAAATAAGAAAAAGCTTATGTAATACGGAATTTACAAAAAGTTTAGCTTTGCTACCATGGCAATAAAGACGATTAGATGGTGAAAGATTACATAATTTTCAAATTTTAACGTTTTAAATTGATTACATCTGATTCTTGAAAGAAAAAACAAATGAAAAAACTTTAACAAAGATGAATTGCTGTATTCCTTTAGGATGATAAAATTTTATCGATTGTTTGATTAACCCATTACTTTACTATTATAATTGATGGCAGTATTGTATTAATAGTAATAGTAGTAAATACTCTAAAAGAGATTAATAATCTGAGCAGGAAAAAATTATGATAAATGAATTTGACATTTAATAATAAAATCGTTTGTATTTACTAATTTATTCATGAATGTAATTAGTTGGTGTTATTTGTTTAAAGAAAAACTGTAATATGCAATTAGCAAATTATAATTGGCAAAATTTATGAATGAAAATTACTAACCGAAATAATTGCACTTGCATTTTAAAAATTATAAGATTAAGTTCTTATTTTAATAATTTAATGAATAAAGTTTCATATTGGCATTATACTTATTTCTGTATACTTTTTGGTGATGTAATTATAGTCAGCAATATTTTTTACATAGATAATAAAAACCGTAATTTTTTGTGAAAATTTTAAAAATTACTATTTACTAATTTATCATGAATGTAATTAGAAAACAACAATGGAAATCGATTTTGAATGAAACAAAATTTGAAAATGATAAATACCAACAGCAATGATAACTGGTACTGATGATAGTTAAAGCATTAGATTTGTCTTATCAGTTAAAATATTTTAGTTAAACGACAACTGAAGTAGAAATTAAAAATGGAAATTAAAATTGTATGCGGAAAACTTTTTTGCAGCTACACTTTAAATGAAATCATTAACATATACAAATATAATAAGTACATTTGAAATAATTCGTTCATAATTATTATTTTTTAAACTGTACATCATTTTTCAATGCAAAAAACAGCTTAGGAATAAACAAATGCTATTTGATGACAAACTTCTAGTCTACTTATATATACAAAAAATAGCCTATAATTTTTTCCAATTTTTCATCCTTTCTTGAATTATCAGTAAACTTGTTTTTCTTTTCTTCCTTTTTTTGTTATTTTTCTTTCTAAAAAAGACAAAAAACACTTTTCTTAAAAGCTTCTTTCAAAAAAACAAGCAAACATTTATCATTGATTGATAAAAAGAGACAAAAAATGGGAGAAAAAGAAGCAAATAAGTTATTAAAAGGGAAAAAACAAAAAAGACGAAAAATAGAGGAAAAAAACCTAATGGTTTTGAGCTTTTTTGCTCATTAATTCATTAATAAGCATAAAATGCATATACCATTTTTTAACCAAAATGTTTGGTTAAAAAATTAAATGTTTCATAATTTGGCTGAAAAAATTAAATGTTTTGTAATTTGGCTTCATTAATATAACATTTGTTATTTTCAATTGGCAAAAAAAAAATACAAATTGATTATTTTTAAAAAATAAAAAAGGGAAAATTTTGATAAAATTTTTTCTTCATTTTTCATATCTTAATATATAAGGTATAAAAAGATTCCGAGAACAGTAAATTTTTTATTGTATGTTCGTAAAAATTGTAAATTTTTATTAATTACCGAAGATTTTGCTGAAATCACTTACTTTCCAGTAATTTGGCAAAAAAGATTATTTTTTAAATTATGTTATTAAAAAAGTGAGAAAATAAGAAACATTTGAAAATGATATAAATTTAAAGAAAAATTTTTTTCTTTTTCTGGATGAATAAAATTTGAGAATAAGTTTAGCTATTTTTCGACTTTTTGATTCGTGAATCTTTTGCATTTTTTGTTTTTTCCTTTTCCTGTTTGACACAAAAATATGAAGTAATCCGCTAGATGAAATCAATTTTAAGTTGGCTGAAAAAATTTTTCAACAATCCTTCGTTTAGATAAGCAAAAGATAGTGTAACTTAAAGTGGAACGTTAAAGTTAATTATACTAATTGCATACCTTCAATAATTTATATTTGCTAGTATTTATTTAAAGTACTAAGTTGTCTTGAACTTTTCCGTTACTTTATTATTTTATCTATCGACGATTTTTTTATTTTTTGCTTTTCTTTTAAGAAAATAGAAATGATATATTTGAGTGATTTTTTCTTCAGTTTTTTTTTGGTATAATGAATAAAACGATATTAATTAATTTGAAATTAATTTGAAAAATTAATAATTGAGGTAATTAATAATTATTAGTAATTAATAACTATGATAATCACTGAAGGTACAAATTTGTCTAGATATGCCGGAATACTTTTCAAATTAATTTACTTCATTTAAAGTTTAAAAAAATCACATTATTTAGTTGAACTGAAGGCAAAAAAGTATTTTAATCAGAAACTGATTAATAAATGAATATTTATATATGTCTTTATTATTTAATTATATATGCATATAAAACAAAAGTATTAGAGTTTAAAATTTGAAATCTCTTTTCCAAATTGGACAAATTTGTTCGACTAATTTAAAAACAAATGAATGAATTTTTATCAAAAATGTCTGAAATAGATGAAAATTTCAAAAAAAAGAAAAAATGCACAAGTGAACTAATCGGTTAAAAATTATTAAAATTAATTGGGTTAAATTTAGATTCCTTTCTATCTATCAAATTTACAGTACGAATGCATACCGCTTTTCTTTTTTTTGTAATGAGAAAAGAAGCATTAATTTTCTATTTCCAAAAATTTGGACTATTAAAGATTAAAATAAATGCTTTGCTGTATATTACGAAAAATTCAAGTAACCAATAATTAATTAATTAGCTCAAAATTTATTTCTCTTCCAAAGCAAAAAAGTTTATTGCTGCTTAAAAGAAAAAAAATAAGATATTAAAATGAATTAGTAATGGTAAATAAGTGATACCATAATAATCACAAAACATAAAAAATTGATAATTAAATATTGAATCAAAAGATTTCGACTTACAAAATTTGAGATTTTGAGGAAAATTTTAAATATTTGAAATTGGAAATCAGTTTGTCAATACATCAAATGTAATAACAATTTGTTAACACAGCTGAAGCTATATATATTTGAATGAGATAATGTAAATAAATTTTCTTTTGAATTACTAAATTTTATTGCAAATAATTTTCCTATTCGCTTCAATTTATTTGTTTATTTAACATTGCTTTTGTTAACATTTAATCATTAAAAATATAATTTTTGATTATTGGACAACTCAAATTATTATTGCTTCTATTACTTTTACATATTACTTATACTATTAATTTTACGCATATTATTAGTATTTCTCCAGTTATTTCGCATTTCGGACAAAAATACTGATGAAATATTTCCTTAGTATTAGTATAATTTCATTTTGCCATTGTTAGGCTATTATCATCTATCCTTGTTACCATTATTTATAATGTTGCTAGCATTATTACGATTATTGATATTACTAACATTGCTATTAACGTTTAATACTACCATTGTTTTCATTAACAATGTTATTATTAATGTCAATAACGTCATTATTGTCTTTATCATTATTACTAATCGTTGTCACTAAATTAGTATTGCTACTATACTACTGTTATTGGCATTATTGACATTGCTACTAACATTTTTGTCAATATTATTACAGCCTCTTTTATCAATGTTATTATTAGAAATAATAATTATTGCACTTATCTGCACTTTTAATATGTTTTTTATTTAATTTATTATCGTTGTTATCATCAACATTATTATCATTACTAATAATATGATCAAAATTGTTACTATTATTGCCATTATTATCATTATTTATCAATTTGCATTATTCAAATAGCTAAATTTCATAATGAAAAATTTATTGTCAATAATTAATCACAATATTGCCTCATTAAATCACAGATATCTGAACTAAATTAATCGTAAATTATTTTTCGACAATAATGACATTAAACAAATCCTTTCACAAATCCTTTAATTTTATTTCCGAAAAATTGATGGATTACTTGGTTTCAATTCCATTAAAATTAAAAAAAAGAACGACAACAATGGTGACGAAAAAACTAACCCAAATTTCGTTGCTTAAATCGTCGAAGCGTTGAAAATGACTGTTTAAAGTTTAGAACTGGAACGCTATCTGTGCGCAAATATTCCAATACTGATTTCCCCAACGAGTTCTCCGTATATGTTGGATAACTCACTGCTGTACGTGAAGCCATTTTTCGTTGACCTTTAAATATAAAAGGTTATTGTTCATTTGAATTACTGCGATGAACTAATCAAAATAACGGTCAATTTAATTTTTAAATCAAAATTACGGACTATTTTTAGCATATGCATGGGACTGGGATGAAGTTACAGCTGCATCAGCTTGACAATATTTCCAAAATGATCGGAATCCACCATCTAATCGAAATCGGCGCAAATGTTTACCCATATGCTCTACTTTCTAAAATATTAATCAATGATTTAGGCGCAAATTTGAATTACTAATTCGAAAATAATAATTTCAAGCACGAAGAATGGATTAATTCCTAAGAAAAAATATTATTATCATTCTAAATTAAACTATGAAATTGATTTTAATTGCTGAATGATTAATTTGATATTTAAATTTTTTAGTCCAATTAAATTTAATTTGAAGAAACGAAAGAAAATGTTTAAAACACATTTCAATATTATTTTACCCGTTTTCAACTCTATAAACTTTTGTTATTACAAGAATTATATCCTTTGTTTTTTTCTTTTGACAATTAGTACGAATTATCTCAGTTCTATCTTCGCTGCTGAAAGGAAAGTAAGTGAATAAATTAATAATAATCATAATAACACAAAAAAAAACTTAATCATTAGTTGCAATTTACGAACGATGAATTTAAAGCATCATTTATTCTGCATTTGTTTTTTTTTTTTTTTGTTAGTTATGCAAATTAATATAAATATTACTGAGCAGAGAAAAAAGATTCTCTTTGTTAATCAGTCAAAATAGAAAGAGAAAGAAGCGGAAGAAAAAGAAAAAACAAGTTTTGTTTTTTTTCTGCATTTTAAATTGAAATTTGCTAAATTAAAAGTTTTAAAAATGAACAAATGAGCAACCTGTTCATTATGACAATATGACGTAGAATTTTTATTCATTCTTGAACTGCAATAATCCGGTACTTCTGATGAAAAAATTGGTAATGAACCGTTATGAAACATATAATTATTGTTTTCTGAAATAAACATTAATATCTTTCCGGCAGTGATTTAAAAAATCAAAAAACGCACTGA
Organism: Wuchereria bancrofti; assembly: GCA_005281725.1. Classification (NCBI taxonomy): domain Eukaryota; kingdom Metazoa; phylum Nematoda; class Chromadorea; order Rhabditida; family Onchocercidae; genus Wuchereria; species Wuchereria bancrofti. Next base: position 19,258,612 of record SSBO01000012.1, on the reverse strand, counting down.
GATAAATGAAATAGAATGAATGGAAAAAATGAATAAATAAACAAAAAATTAAGATTTGCTACTAAAAATTGATTTCAATTTTTTTTGGTATATAAATACGAAAAATTAAAAAAAGTCTGCAAATATAGATGCCATGATAATTAAAATGTATGTAAAAATGTTTTCATCTTATTTTGACCCAATTTTTAAAATCACACAAATGATTCTGTCAATCATTTTATTATTGACGACCATGACATGATTATTACTAATGTTAGGTGTTATAAAGATAAATGTCAAATGAATTTCTATTTTCAAAGTTCCAACAACCAAAATTTTATACAAATTTAAGATTTGAATAGTGAATAAATATCATTGACTTAAAATATGAAATAAATTATGCAAATAAAAGCTGCAATTATTTTGTTTCCTTTGCTTATTTTCTTGTTTCATTTTTCTTCCATTTTTTCCTTTCATAATGATTCTTTTCATAAAAAGAAGAAAGATTAATTAACCTATTAATTAAGTAGTTAACTTATTAACTAATGTTCCTTTTCATTTCATTAGCTGAGAAATTTCTTACTTGATTTAAGCAATTTAAACTCTAAAAATTGTTTTAAAATTCTTGTTCGAAATATTAAGATAAATGGTTTATTTGGTAAATTTTAAACAGGAATAATATTAATAATTTAAAATGAAAATTAGAAAAATAAAAAGATGACAAAATTGGAAACATAAAAACAGCAATATTTTAATTTAAAGTTTAACTTGTTCACATTCCTTGATTAGGCTTTTCCTATTGAATCACTAATGGACCTATCATATTTCCATCCTTTTTCAAATGTGCAATTTACCGGTATCTGATTCAAAATCTTAAATTTAATCTATCTTATAGTACATAATGAACATTAAAGTATTGAGATAAGAAAAATGAAATTTAAAAAAAAAATTTAGTTCTAAATTTCCAAACATTTTTTACAACAAAAGAAAAGAGAAAGAGTGGAGAATGACAAAGATTGTTTGTTTTTTTCTTTTTTGTTTTTTGTTTTTTGATTGACATATATCATAAGATAATGTGGAAAATACAGAGAGAAAAATCCCCGAGGATATTTGGACAAGACGGAAAAATAAAATGAACAAATAGATTCGAACAATATTGCATTTTATACATGTAGCATAAAAGTTTAATTTCGGGAAACAAAGCATTTTGTGAAATATTACAATTGCACCATCATCTGATGCAATTTTGCTTTTTGAGTTATTACAATGCAAGTCAATGCAATCTTTTTTAATTGTGAGAAAATTAATTCTAGTGATAATGATGATAATTAATAGCAGTAATAAGAAGGATAATAATAACTAACAACAATAATACTAGTGACAACAGTAATGATAATTAATAACAATTATAATGAAAGAAATGATAATAATAATTAGTAATTTTGATAATAAAAACAGCGATAATGCTTTTGCTTTTAATAATAAGCTTAACACTGTTATCAATAATGGCAAATAATGGAAATGCTAACTGCTATAATATATTAATATAGTATATTAAGTGATTACTGCTATAATATTATGTTAAGAAATTCTATGAAACATTAAAAAGCAAAACAAATAAGTATAACACTTTTAATTGCTAGTTGGAAAAACTTTACTCAAACCATTTCTTTGATAAAACTGGAAATTAAAAATTGCTCACAACAAAAATTTGTTCAATATATATAAGGAAGATCTATCAATGGTTTGTATTAAAACAGGAAATGAATTATTTCAAAACTAAGTGATTTGTTAATCTAACAAATTACACAAAAAGAAATTCTGTTTTTGCTACTGAAACATTTTCAAATAAAATGCATTTCAATCAGTTAAAATTTGTTCCACTTATAAACTTTATTTTTTTAAATTTTATTCATTAATAGATGAAAATGCAAGTATTTGAAAATTTTGATAACTTAATTTTGCTTCTTCAACTCAATAATTTTTTCCTTCCATCTTCATAATTAATCTAATTATGTTAATAATACAAAAAAATTATTTGATATCATTTTGTATTGCAATTAAATCAAATAAACTGTCATGCGCTATCGTTTTAATTATCCATTTTATCATATAATAACATATGTTTAGCTATAAATAGAACAATTACTTTCCAAAAAATAAAACTAGTCTTTAATTAAGTAATCAAATGAGTTAAAATGTGATATTGTGCATTTTATTGTGTAAACAAAACAAGTAAATAAGCAAATAAAACAATAAAATTGACGTATGATGTAACTGTTGTGCAGACAAAAACAAGTAAGTGGATGAAGAAATGAACAAAAATGATATATCATATATTTTTTGTGAATAAGTAAGCAATTAATTCATATATACATAAGTAAATAGATAAGTAATCAATAAGAAAACATGAATTAATTTATCAAAATGAAAAAGAAAATAAGAAAAAATTAATCAAATTTGTTAAAATTATTAAAATAGTGCAAAGATGATAAATGCAATAAATAAAAAAACAATAATAGAACCCATTAATTGTTATTATTATTGTTATTATTAATTAAACCATTATTAATTGTTGTTATTAGTTATTACTGTTATCATCGACCACTGCTATTATTGTTAATTATCATTATTATTATCACTGTTATCATCGCTAACCTTTTGCTTTCTTCAGATGCATTCAATTTTTAAACCAATTGATATTAAATTCTTTAAGAATAATTGTGATGCAAATGCTGAGAAGGATGTTATGAATGAAATGGAATCAATTATAAAATCACATCTGACCAATATTTTGATCAAATGGAATTGGATCAATGAGTCAGTAATCATTTACATATGTCCGATTTAACCAATCATTTTAGTTAATTTCATAAAAGCTTAATTTAATTTACTCTTTTTTCTTTTTAGTACAACTAATAATTGAAACAAAAATTGAAATAATATTATGAAAATTGAAAATTCTTTCTTCCATAACCTTTGGATAAATAAGGATTTGTATGTGTTATGCCCTATGAATAACTTTTCTATATTTCGCATATAATTAATTCACTAATTAATGTAAAAATTAGGGCATTATAGTATTAAATTAGGGTATTGTGGAATAAAGTTATTAAAACTTTTTCATATTAGTCTGGAAAAAAATTTGTAAAATTGGAACAAAATTTCAATGAAGTGAAAATTATCATAAATTTATGAGCAAATAAGTGAGAAAATGATGACTGATGGGAGAAAAGGAGAAATGATTCATAAATTTTTCTAATAAAAGTAAAAAATTCTTTAAGAAAATTTTTTAATATTTACGGGAAACTGAAAGTGAAATATCCATGAAGGAAAATATTTATGTTCTAATATTACCAAATTTGTCAATTGGAATGAAGAGATTAAACTTGAAACAGCAGACATGGTGTTAAGTGATAAGAAAGATTACAGAGAAGAAATTGACACATTAAAATTTAATACATAAAACTTACTTCCACAGCATTATAGAAATGACATAATCTGATTCTATTAATTATCCAATTAACTTTGCTTTTACATTTTATAATATTTAAATTACTAAAATACATATAAATACAAACTTTTTACACAAATTTATACAAAATTTATACAACACAAATTTATTATTCAATATTACTGAATCATTTGTTCCATTTATAAATAAAATTATTAAAGTTAAAAAATAAATGTAATGATAAGTGATAAGAAAAATTATAGAAAAGAAATTGGCAAAATTAAAATTTGTTATTATAACTTTTTTCTAAGAAAGAAGGAAGAAATAATAAGAAAAAATATAGTTTAGGTGTTGGAAAAACCAAATATTATTTTTTTGCATCATATAATATTTAAATACATTTAAAAATTTATAGGGTATAAAATATGTATTCATTTATAATGTTATTATCGAAGGTTAAATTATTTGTTTCCATTTTTTCTCCACCAACAAATATTTGAATAAATATTCGGATGAAATTTCACTGAAAAATTCCTTGATGCATTATTATCTCAGGGAATTAGTAAAATTATTGTTGAATATCCTGCGATCTATCATTATCTCAGAGGATTAGTAATGATTTTGTTATCAGACCCCGGAATCTACTTTCAGAGATTAGTGGAATTCTTCTCAGCAGATCCCGCGATCTATCATTATTTGAGAAGATTAATGAAATTTTCACCGATATATCTCGAAAGGTTAACAGAAACAAAAATTTCAAAAGGTCAACAAAATTTTCACTGCTCAATGTTAAAATTTTCACTTCCATCTCATAGGGTCAACAAAATTTCCATTGGCCATATCAATCTCAAAGGGTCAGCGAAATTTTCACTGGCTAATTTTTCGGCATAACTTTTGTTTCCCTGTGAAAAGAAATAAAAAAATTGTTGTTTGATTTGATTTATGAATAAAATTGAAGAAAATGTCAATTCCTAATTAACGTTAATATTTGAAAGAATGAAATGAGAAATAAAAAAGACTAAAGAGAGCAGATAATGTGATAGAAAAAAAATAAAATAAAATCAATTACGAAACAATAAACAAACAAACAAAAAATGGGAAAAAAGGGAAAAGAGACCGAGAAAGGGAGAGATAGAGAGAAAAAAGGGAGGAATAGAAACGAAGAAAAGAAAAAGACCAAAATTGAATTATTTATGCAAAATTTGTCGGTGAAGATATGGAAATTACACATATTACTATTTCGATGAAATGAACAGTAATTGAATGTGTGCGTGATTTTAATTTGATTGAAAGATGAAAATTGTTGATCAAATGAGAAAATTTAGTGACTTATCGCACTTACCCACCAACTTATTTTCTAGATAATATGGGCATAGGAAAAAAGCAATTAAATTTTTTTTTTATTTCATTCATTACAAATTAATGTTACGGAATGTTTAAGTAAACAGCTATGCAAATGATATTACAATTACGTTTATTTTTTTTATCAGTGATTAGATGATATAACCAGTGTTCACATCGGAGAGTGACAGAGAGTGGGAGAGAGAGGAAGGGAGAAAGAAGTAAGTGGAACGGTGATATAAATAATTTTTTGCTTTATTTTTTTAAATATCTCGAAATTTTATGACTGAAATTTGTTAAATAAATATTTAAACAATTAAGAAGTAAAAGTTACAAAATATCACATGCGAAATTTATGATGCGTAATTGAAGGTTTTCATAAGGTAATATGGAAATCTGCCATACGTGGTACTGGAAGGTATCATGACGTGGTGTTGGAAGCTATCATGACGTTATCATGACGTGGTGTCATGACGTGGTCTTGGAAGCTATCATGACGTGGTACCATGACTCGGTGCTGTAAGCTATCATGATGTCGTGCATGGATAGCTTTTTTCTTTTGTTTTTTTTTTTTTTCAAATATGGAAAGAATTAATGCAATGATATATTAATAGTTGTAATGAAATATACAAAACTGCAAAGTTATTTTTTTTTTTGAATTTTTTAAATTATTTTAGGAAATATTTGCCGCAAACTTTAGTAAATAACTTTTTTAATCTCTTATTTTTACTAGAATTTCAATGTAATAATTGGAAGAAAGATTCGGTTGTATTCAACGGTTTCTTTTGTGTTTATTTTAGTGTTATATTTCAATGTATTATAACATAAAAGTTATTTTAAATTCATATGATATCACTATTTTTGTTTTTCTGTGATTTATTATTAGTCTAAAAATTATAGTCTTTTAATTAAGGTTTGATTTTTCGATTTATATTACTCTATCATTTAATTTTCTTTAATTTCAATTTTTTTAATTTTTAAATTTATCACTTATTAAAGTTGTATATTGCTATTATTTAAGCAAACTTTGGATTTTTTCAATAATTTACTCCAACTGATTTTAACTAATCAGTGATTGAAAACAATTCAGAAATTGAAATATTATCATGCACAAAGTTTCTGATAATATTCGGTTCTATCAGAAGGTCAAGATAAGAATTCAAGTATGATAACTGATAAGGAGTAAATAAGATGATAACACGATTACCATGAATAGTCGATCTAAGTACCTCGCATTACAGATGAATAAAATTCAGAAAGAAGAAAAGTGCGAAAAAAATGTTCCTAATTAATGCACATGATAATTAATTATTGTTAGCAAATTATACCATCGGCACTAAAGCAATAGTTACACAATCATAAAAAAGATAGCAATGAAGGATTGTCATTTAATTTCAACATTAATTTTTCATTGTTATTACAAAGTTTTACCTTAAAAATGATGGATACATTCAAAAATTTCTAAAGAAATAAATTTTATATCTTTTCCTTATAGATACATAAGGATAATTCAAATTTACACTAAAAAAAAAAAATAATTTAATAAAGTTTTAGGAAAACAAAATTATGAAGTTTTTATTGGCTTCACTTCAAAAATTTTTTATTGCTTCTTTTTACGGGAAAAATTTACATTTCAACTGTTTGAAGTCATTTATTTCGTATAAACTTCAAATAATATGAGCATAAAAAACTGTTTCTGAACAAAATAATGATTTGGAAAACGATAGTGATAACAATTGATAGCAATGGCAATGGTATGATATCGAGCTTTCTGACGAATGTTAATTATTTAAGAAATCTTTTCTTTTTTTGTTTGAAAGTATAGCGAAAATTGAAAGTCATTTTGAAAAAAAAAAAAAATTTCTCAACAAATTATTGAGAAATAGCAGTTACTTGCAGTAATAACCTTGAATGAAAATAACAGAGAGAAGTTAGATTAAAAAATCTGTTGTAAAACTGCCTGAAATCAGAAATTGCCACAATCATTGAGATAAGATGCAATATTCGTCATAGTAATTGCGACATTTGAAATGAGCGACCTTCATTATTCATTACAATCGTGATTATTGCAGTCGTTCTCATTGTTACCGCTATTATCATTATTGTTACCGTCATTATCATCATTGCTATCGTCATTATTATCATTGTTATCATAACCATTATCATTATTGCTTTGATCGCTATTAATATTGCCACACTCACTGTCACCATCACCAACACCATCTTCATCGTATATTATTGTGATTTTTACATCATTACCATTATCTTCATCTCATCGTCATCATTATTATCACCCTCATCATCTTTAGCATCATCACCATCATCATCATCATCATCGGTATCAGCAGCATGGGAAGTATAATAGAAATGACATTCATATTTGCACTAATAATAAAGATAAGGTGATCGATCAAATGTTTCAGGCTAGAAGATCAGAAAATTTCCACCCAAATGTGCAAAACATGATATGATCACGGGAAAATGGTTTGAGTAGCATTTTTTATTATTCCTTTTTTCGTACTTATCATGGAATTATCAGTGATGATGACATGACATAATCTAGCACTATTAATTTATTAAAAAACATATATTTTCCCATATATTTTTATGCTTTTTCTTCCATTTTTATCTGACTATTTTAATTCTTCTTTATTTAATTTTTAATTTTTATTTTTTGTTATCTAAAATTGGCAAAAAAAATCACAATATTTAGAGTTAGAAAGCAATTAGATATTGCAAATTTCTAAACCTCTAAAATATTCAAAAAAAAGAAATTCACTTAATAATCGAAAATACTATTTTACGAAGTTTATCTTCTGATAACGAAAAATATAATTTAAGAAGGAGAAGAAAAAAGAATAGATGAAGGGTGCCAATTAGTGCTAATACCGATAAACTTAATCAGACTTGTAGTTCAGCTCAATATCATCTTCCCATGGTTATCAAAATGATAAGAATATAAAGTAGTTGAACAGCTTAGGTGAAACAAAAAATGATTCATTGAATTTCGGAACCTCTTCAAATTTCCGATACTGTTTATTTTTATGATCGGAAAAAAGGAATAATTAAAATCAAGCAACAGATTAATTGAATAAAATTTACAACCAATCTTTAATTTAAATGACTTGTACATCAAATTTATTTGAAATTAAGTTCGTAAAGTGATCATATAATTTGGGATGAAATACATGATTTGTATATGAAATTCACACTCCTATTTCAATCAAGCTTTTCGTTCTATGATGCATTATGCGAGCTTACATTTTAAATTGAAAGAGAAATATTATGCTAATTATCAATATATCATAGAATAAAAATAGAAGTGGAATCGCATATTGCCGAATTTTGCAAAAATTTTTCAAGAAAACTTATTTTGTCTTTTTTTTGTTGTAACTTATAAAGGTCATCCCTATTCGAGTATTATAATTATCACAAATTACAATATTCAACGAAACTGACCTTCAGTTATATATCTATATCATTGTTACTGTCAACAGCACAGCTGTTGTCATCACGTCATCATATCATCGTTATCATTATTATCGTTAATAACATCATCACCACCCGGTTGTGAAAATTATAATCAAAATTGTAAAAGTAATAGCATAGCTATTTTAATTATAATAATAAGATAAGGAATGATATGATTGTATTTACTAACTTTTTGAAGTGAAAAATTAGGGAGTCAAAATTGATTTTATATCCCAAAAACCGATTGATATATTAATTTTATATCCCAAAAACCGATTGATATATTAATTTGATATTTAAAATAAATTAGTGGTCAAAATTTATTTTTTCAATAATTCGTATCATTTTTCCGTTTTTCANATTTAAATGATTACATTTCTATGTTCTTTATAACTTTTCTTTTTTTGATGTTGACGTTTATCACTTTTAAGCATATGCAACTTTCGCAAATGATTTACTTATATATTAGATTCAAATAGATGCATCCGTCTTCATAAATGTAAAAACGTTAAGTGCTTTCAAAGATTAAAAAAAACGCGTGATTTGTGTCACGTATTTTAAATTACTTTTCAATTTTATAACTTACAAATGTAGTTTCTTTAAAAAATACGAAATTTTAAATCTTGAAAAAATTTTTTTTAAATAAACAACTAAAAACAAATTATGGAGGTATGAGAAATGCATTTAGCCCAAATCTACACTTTTTTTTTGAAAAGTATTTCAAATTGGAGAATTGAAATATTTTAATTGTGCCAAATATTATGAAATTTGAAAATATTTGATTCAACCAAGCAACAATCAATTTAACACTTCTGATTTACAGTAAACATACAGTATAGCACAATTGGTTACGGTGTAAATAGTTAGAAATATTTAAGTCAGTAATTAAGTAACTAATTATGGAAATATATACCGTAGAATTGTAAACATCCTTCGATGCCACTACACTGCTTTATCTCATAGGTTTTCATTATTATTGTTCTGCTTTCATTGTTTTCATAGGTAGAAGAAGGTGTAATAATAATATTTCCAATTAATCGTAATTTTCTTGTTTTCGGGAAAAAAATGCTTTCCGGAATATTTCGTGTGCAAAATGTTTGTAAATTGTCAACAAAAGCAGAGAGAAAATAGTTAATAAGGCCAAGAAGTAATAATATTTTCAATTAATTCTTATTTTCGAAAAATGTACCATCCGGAATATTTCTTGTTTAAAGTGCTTAAAAGTAGAAAGAAGAAATATTAGAATAAATTGGAGTGGGACAATGCGACAATAACGCAAAATATGTATGAAAAATGAAAATGAAACAACAGAAACAAAAAACACACTAAATTACTTAAGAAAATTTGAAAAAAAACAAGGGAAAAACAAAGAAGCCTGCAATTAACAATGATTAAGTAATTAAATAAAATTTAAAATTTTAAATTAATTTACAATTCAACAGATTGATGAAAAAATGATAAAGAGATAGCATAAAATATCATTTAGTGATTTTGCGTATAACAGCACTAGTTAATATTCCGCTAATATCTTTTCTATTTTGAAATTAGTTTTTTGAAAAAAAGAGTTGTTTTTGGTTAAACTAAAAACAATTTGAATGCTTTCAAGAAAAGGCAAAAAAATTATTTCTAAGTTTAAAATTTGTTGTTTAAATTAGAAATGAGAAAGATATTATGAAGGAAGAAAACCAAAATGATATCAATTAAACTAAAGTTTCGTTATTAAGGCCAGGGACAAATTTACTTTACGCATAAAAAAGAAAATTTAGGCCTTTTAATTGATTTAGTATTGTCCTAAAATAATTGATTTATATGATGAGTTCAATTACTTTTCCTCTTTTCCTATTTTTTCCTGTTTTCGTTTTCCTTATTTATTCTCAAACAAATCTTGTTTAAGTATTACTTTATTAATTGTGATAGTAAAAAAATTAATTATTGTGATAGTAAAAAAATTAAAAATGTAAGTTTTTTTCGTATTTTTTAAAGTTACAAAAATACTTAATTACATTTGGACTGTTAAAGAAATACTCTGTACTATTAAATAATAACCAACTAATTAAAATAAATTAGAAGGAAAAACGAATCATGGCTACAAAAAATCTTAAAATTAAAAGATGAAAATAAAATTGCTTCCTTTGGTTTCAGAATGATTTAGATAAATCAAAGTGGTGTAAGTAAAATGGCCGAAGTAATTGTGTAGTATTACTTAAATTTTGCGAAAAAAGTGTGTTAATGGGATAACAATGTAAGGTATACATGAATGTATTCTTTTCGGTCGACATTCATTCAGAATCATTGTTGATGCTCTCAAACTATTTGACATCAAAGAAAATTTCAATTTTATGAGAAGTAAACTTGCAATAGGTAATCAATTTTTTTTTTTGAATGCACAGAATATATAAATACCTACCACTGTAATTTGAATTCCAATACTACCAATTATAAAATCAAAAATGAAAAAGGCAAAGAACTTAAATACTCCATGTTGTTAAAATTGAAATACTTTAATGTAAATTAAGCGCTAAATTTTAGATACAAAGTTTTTTAGAATAAAATTACAAAATATTTCAATAAACAAGTAATGACTTTGTATGTAATTAAACATTAATAAATAGATATGAATACTTTTCTAAAATGACATTAATTATAAATATTACTGATTTTGACATATTTTAAAATGACAAACTCTAATACTCTTAATATATTTCGACTTGAACAATGCAGTAAATTGAGCTAATAAAAACTAAAAGGCTGTTTGAATTTGACTTAAAAAAAACGAAAAAAAGATAGGTATTCAGCACTTATTATGGTGTAATCTTATAATTTTTCTTCAAATATATTTATACAAAATTATAAAATTTTTTAGTAAAAAATTTTTTACTGAATTTGCAATATTACAATGTTTTTTCACAACTTAATTAGCTACGCAAATTATGTATCAAATTTTATAATTTATAATCCATTTCTGAGATAAAAAATAACTAATTTAAATTGAAAGTTTCAAAATTAATACTTGAAAATTTCGAGAAATGGAATAGTGAATTTGAGTAAAATTGAGCTAAATAATTCAGTAGGAATACGCTTAATTTAAAAAAGTAATCTATCAAATAACTCTTTTCTTGTTTCTGAAAAATCGCATAAATTTTAAATTGTTTTATGCTGCATAATTATCAGATATAATCGAATATCATGCGTACGTGCAGTTTTCCGCTAGTCTTACAGAAACTATGAACAAATGCTAAACGTGAAATCCATAATACTTAATTTCATTGAAACGTTATTACTTGCGCTTTTTTCAACATTAAAATAATCAGAACCTTTTTTTTTTTTTAATTTTTAATTTCTGAGTGACTTTTCTCCGTCTTCTTTGATCATTTTATTTCTGGAATGCCACCGGCATATCATTTTTGTTAAAGAATAAGTTAATTTCTTTTAATCCAACAAATTGTTGGGAAAATCTTATTTACTCGAATAGGCAGAAATTAAAGTGAAAATAGAATGAGGAAGGATTTTCATCTATGGTAAATGAGATTAAGTAGCCATACTTAAAACTGAATTTTAGTTAATTTTAGAAAATATGAAGGTCACTCAAACAATACTTACCGCATTTCACTACTTCATTCATTTTATTTGATTTATTAAAGTTTGAAATCAAATGACAATATTGTAAATATACGTAAAAAATGAATTGAAATATAATTAATAAGTAAAATTTATAATATGAAAATACCATTGAACAGCAATAATAGCTAAATTGAAGAACTTTTAACAGTTTAAACAATTTCAGTTTTAGCAATAATTGAAATAACTTTTGCAACACAACTTTTTCTCTGCAAAATTTTAAATTGAAATAAAATTTAAAATAGAAAAACGTCAAAATTTGTATTAAATGAAAATTCAAAAATAACATTTTGTTGCATAAAGAAAATTTATGGCATTTGCATCAAAATTGTACAATTACTGAAATGTTTGAAAAGCTAAAAAAATCTTTGAGTTGTTAAAGAATTTGCTCATATGCGATAATATCAAGGGAATATAAATGACGGAGATTGGAAAGATAGTTTGACATAATTTAAAAATTTTTTGAAAATAAATAAAATAAAAAAAACTACATTAAATTGTCACATTAAATTCATTTATGCCATATGTCATACAAATTATTTACAACTTGTCAATTTATTGATTCGTATACTTAATTAGTTTGATATCATAATTTAAATTAAGAATTCACAAATAATCTGTTTTGTTTAATGTTCTCTTTCTTCTTTACCAATTTTTCCTTTCTTATCCCCAAATATTTCCCACATTTTCTTATCACTTCACAAATTAATATTTATTAGGTAAGCAAGAAAAATTTGCCATTATTATTTGTAATTAATCAACAACATTCTTAGTTTAAAAAGTCTCTTAATATTGGATGCATTTATAATTTTATAATTGAATAAATATTTATGATTTTTTAATGATTATTTGTAAACAAGCTGGAAATATACAGTAATATATTAATTAATTGATGTGCTAATTAATATTTACTTTGTGAAACATTTAGTAAATTTGTATTAAGAAGAAATAAAATCAATTAAAAAATTCAAGTTAGGATGTTTTTACAATTTCAAATTATTTTGGATTAGTAATATTCATAAATAATAGTTTTCATCGCAGATATTTTAACAAATTAATTGGTTAAAAAATTTCGTTGCTTCCAATATCTACGCGTTATAATTAATAACATTCACAATTAATTTTATTTTAGAAAAGAATCCTTATCTATTAATCAATAATATTTAATTAAATATAAAATTATTACTTATTCAATTGCTACTTATTTTGTTTTTTCAAACAATTTTTTATTTAAAATTTGATGTTTAATTTGTAATAATTACATGCAAAAATATCATTTTCTTAATAGAATTACATCTTAAAGTAAACAAAGATTGGAATAAATTAGCGATTTTATTCAAAGTGGAAAAAATTTACGTTAGTGAAATTAAATTTTGGAGTAAAATTGAAAATTTCTGGGAGTCTAAAATAATTTTTGATCTTATATGCATAAATTTTAATAATTGCTGATCTCATCAGATTATTGATTTTACTATCTAAAATAAATGCAAATACTTATCATATAGTAATGATATCGACAATTGCTTTCAAACATACCTTATCATATATCAAAAAATGTTTTACGAAACAGTCAATCCGGAAAAGGATAAACGGAAATTGAGAGACTTCAAATTTACTAGTTTTCAGTGTATTTTCCAGTTTAATTGATATACTTAAAAATATGGCGACGAAGACAATGTGATGAGTGCGTGAATGAATTTGCATATACTTTATTGTATACGTGTATGTTTATCGTATGCGTGTATGTTCATTATATACGTGTGTGTTTATTGTATGCGTGTCAATGGTCACTAATCATTATTACTGTACAGTAGAATTATCAATATCATGCCATCAAATAGATCATTAAAGTTATCTACCAGAGTAAAGGTTACTTATCAGCAAATAAACAATTGCAATTTGTAGCATAACGAAACGATCACGTATATTTATTTACCTTATTACCGGAACATTTTCCTAAAATTGTCCATTCAATAAAAGTGTAGCATTATTGGATAATATCAGAAGTTTACACGCAACGGAATGATCACCTACGACTGTTTTTCATTTTTATCAAATTCATAATCTAATCAATTCAATTTTAATGATTGGTTAAGTATTAGTAAATAANAAATAANCTTTCTTCTTTACCAATTTTTCCTTTCTTATCCCCAAATATTTCCCACATTTTCTTATCACTTCACAAATTAATATTTATTAGGTAAGCAAGAAAAATTTGCCATTATTATTTGTAATTAATCAACAACATTCTTAGTTTAAAAAGTCTCTTAATATTGGATGCATTTATAATTTTATAAGTGAATAAATATTTATGATTTTTTAATGATTATTTGTAAACAAGCTGGAAATATACAGTAATATATTAATTAATTGATGTGCTAATTAATATTTACTTTGTGAAACATTTAGTAAATTTGTATTAAGAAGAAATAAAATCAATTAAAAAATTCAAGTTAGGATGTTTTTACAATTTCAAATTATTTTGGATTAGTAATATTCATAAATAATAGTTTTCATCGCAGATATTTTAACAAATTAATTGGTTAAAAAATTTCGTTGCTTCCCATATCTACGCGTTATAATTAATAATATTCACAATTAATTTTATTTTAGAAAAGAATCCTTATCTATTAATCAATAATATTTAATTAAATGTAAAATTATTACTTATTCAATTGCTACTTATTTGTTTTTTCAAACAATTTTTTATTTAAAATTTGATGTTTAATTTGTAATAATTACATGCAGAAATATCGTTTTCTTAATAGAATTACATCTTAAAGTAAACAAAATTGGAATAAATTAGCGATTTTATTCAAAGTGGAAAAAATTTACATTAGTGAAATTAAATTTTGGAGTAAAATTGAAAATTTCTGGGAGTCTAAAATAATTTTTGATCTTATATGCATAAATTTTAATAATTGCTGACCTCATCAGATTATTGATATTACTATCTAAAATAAGTGCAAATACTTATCATATGGTATTGATACCGACAATTGCTTTCAAACATACCTTACCATATATCAAAAAATGTTTTACGAAACAGTCAATCCGGAAAAGGATAAACGGAAATTGAGAGACTTCAAATTTGCTAGTTTTCAGTGTATTTTCCAGTTTTAATATGAATGATATCTTGGCAGTTGCACAAAATAGTAAATAATTGATATACTTAAAAATATGGCGACGAAGACAGTGTGATGAGTGCGTGAATGAATTTGCATATACTTTATTGTAATAAATGTGTCTGTTTATTGTATGCATGTGTGTTTATTGTATGCGTGTCAATGGTCACTAATCATTATTACTGTACAGTAGAATTATCAATACCATGCTATCAAATAGATCATTAAAATTATCTACCAGAGTAAAGGTTACTTATCAGCAAATAAACAATTGCAATTTGTAGCATAACGAAACGATCACGTATATTTATTTACCTTATTACCGGAACATTTTCCTAAAATTGTCCATTCAATAAAAGTGTAGCATTATTGGATAATATCAGAAGTTTACACGCAACGGAATGATCACCTACGACTGTTTTTCATTTTTATCAAATTCATAATCTAATCAATTCAATTTTAATGATTGGTTAAGTATTAGTAAACAAATCAACCTGATAAAATTATGAGATGAAATATAACAAAACGAGTACATTAACATACTTCTGAATGACTTTTTAGTGAAAATTTCAAAAATTCTAGGGGAATGAAAAAAATTCATACACACATATTTTCTTTTCAAAAATAGTACGGAACAATTTAATTTTATGGCAATAATATTAATCAATTCTATCCATAAATGCTATTAATCTTATTGATATTATTATTATGATTACCATTATCAGTCCATTATTATCGTCATCATCACTATCATTGTTATCGTTATCACCACCATTATATGAATTTCCGATATCAAATATTCCGGAATTATCAATCATTCCATAATCAGTTGCACATTTCCTGCTCACGCTAGCAAATAAACAATTTAACTAGCCAGTATCATGTAAACAAGAACAATGCTAAAAATAGATATATTAACTATATCATTGGACATCAGGATAGATTTGACATTATTATGAACATTAAATATCTATTTTAAGTAAAACTTTATTCATCTTGAAAAAATCTATACTATTTTTCATTTTTATTTGTTACCTTAATTTATACCATTTTAGTTCCTACCATATTGCTATTTTAATTACATTACTTATGATGTTTCTTTTAAAATTGTTTTTACGTTATTATATGCCAATATTAACTTTACTGCATCCGAAAATTATGTTTAGAACGAGGGAAGAAGTAATTGTAAAAGTAAATTTTTTTCTAACTCAAAAAATCTCCACTAATTAAACACTATTTATTCAAATTGTTGTGAATAATTATTGAAGAAATTTTAAAAGAAAAAAATTTCTTCCAAAAACAAAATTTGTTGAAAAAAAAGGAAAGGAGGAAAATGAAAAAATAGGAAAGTAAATAATTTTTTAAAAAGATTTAATAAAGCTTAAATTTAATAAAAGTTTAAACTTTAAAAAATTAAAAATTGAAAAAAAAGAAAATATAATTCAAACAATATTTTTTCTCATTCATTTTTTAAGTTGTTCAATTAATGCAACTGTTAAACAAGAACTTTTTTCCCATTGCTTATTTAAAGTTTTATCTAAACATTTGGAACGCACACACAACATCCACATCAAACTTTTACGTTTCATTTCATAAAATTTAAAAAATAAAAAAAAATTCATTTAAATAAGCTAACAAAATGTATAACAAACTAAAGGTATAAAATTTATTTATTAATATTTAACTAATTATTATCATGCTAGCTTTGTTTAGTTGAAATTGTTTATACATCTGTTACACGTACGCTAAAATCACGCTGAAATCAATTAGCAGCTGATATGTCGTTTATTCATTTACCTATCAATAGGTCATTTAGCTTAACCATCCATATTTTATTTAATAAATGTTATACCAGCTTACGTTTGCTAATGTGCGTTTTCATATTTACTACACGTACGTTAAAATTAGTTTGAATTAATAGGTCTCATAATTTAACAATTAATGAAGTTGAAATATTTTCTTTTGACAGCAAATAACATTTTCGCTACATTTGTTCATTTTTTAATTTTAGGAATATATTTTTTAAACTTTAAAAATTTGTGAGTTCAACTTTTAACTTATAAATAATAAATAAACAATAATCAATATGAAGAAAAAGAGGAAAATTCTTTAAATAATATTTTAAAATTTAAATAATCTATTAAAAAAGAAAAAAGAGATCCAATAAAACAAATGAAAGAAAGATGAAAATTACAAATTGATTAATTATCATTCGAAATTTCGAAATGTAGTACAAGAGCATCTTTAAAATAAAAACATGAATGAATGACAACAAATGGTTTAATATATTTTTTGAGAAAATTTGAAAAAAGAATGCAATGAGAAAAAAATTGATTGAAAATGACAAGGTCATTGAAGTGATAACAACATTACGGCTGCTGGCCATTTCTTGATTAAATGGTGAAACGATAATTTGATAATTAAACTTTGATTAACTTTTCATTTTTCAGTTTTTCGTTTCTTTATTATCACAGATTTCCTTTTCTTTTTCTTTGTTTTATCGAAAAAAACGAAGCGAAAAAGAAAAAATTATATTTTAAAAAATTCTATAAATTTTTAATTTGCTGATAAAAAGGTATCGAATAAAAGTTGAACAAAAAAAAACAATAAAATGATAAGAAAAATGTTTCTAATGCAGCCAGAAAGATTGAAAAGCAGTAACGGAAAGGAAATCTGAAAATAAAAATGCAAACGAAGAAAGGGAAAAAGAAAAACGAAGTATTCGTTGAAATATGTGAAAAAAAAATCAGAAAAATTAATTCAAAAAAACTAATTTAATATTCAAAAGTTCATTTTTCTTTTTCGTTCTTTTTTATTCTATTTAAATTTGCTTTGCTGTTCTTTTCGAATCAATAAAAATAATTTCAATTTTTTTCAGCAAAAAATTTGCTTCTTTTTTTATTGAAAAAAATTTGTTGACCAAAATTGTGTGAATTGAAAAAAAGACATTTCCGAATAATTGTTTATTAGAATTGCAATATTAAATCTTATTTTGTTTTCTTTTCTTTTGCCTTAAATCTTTTTTAAAATTTATCATTTAGATATTATATTATTTCCACTTTATTATATAATTCGCCAACCTTTCACTTATTATTATTTTCCATTTAAAATAATTACAAAAATTACATCAACAAAATATATTTACTATTAATTGACTACAAAGTTAAAAGTAAAATGCAAAAACAAAAAGAGAAAAGAGTGAATTTTTGTGCAGGAAGCAAAAAAAAATCTCATCGGTTGAAATCAAATAATCACATTTGCGACATACATCTTCTTTTAACAATTTTCTCATTTTAATCTTACAAGTGCATTCTCACTGTTAAAAAAACAAAAGCAAAAACAAATATTAACAATCAAATTTTTTTATTTATTTAAATGATGAAAAAACAAAGGAATGAAAAATTATTTTTTTTTTTATATGAGAGAATTTAATGAGCAAACTCAACTTTTTTTGGAAAGGAGCATTAATAATTAATAATAACAATAATGATAACAATAACGATAATAATAATAAAATAATAATACCATAGCAATGTTCCTCATATGTTATTTCAAAAGCTTAATTTTTAATGATGAAATAATTGTATTTCATAAAATCATGATTTTACTCTCTAACAAAATAAGTTTATTTATTAATACAACAGTTTTATTTTATTCAATACTTTAATGATTTCATCGGCAATAATACAATTATATTCAGTAATATAACAATTATACCTGATGGTATCATAATTGCATAATGCAAAATAATAATTACACCTGGTCATATAACAGTTGCGCCGATAAATTAATAGCTAAACTTGGTAATATGACAAATAAGCATTAAATATTGAATATTGGACGATTAAGTATGACAATATAATTGCATTTGATAAAATAATGACTGTACATGGTGGTATGACATTTGCGCTTGACAATAACTGCAATTGGAAACGCAAAAATTTATTTAAAATGTAATATATAGGCTAATATTTTACATATGTTTACACTTTTATTTTGTTTACATTTACTTTTTCCCACGAAGACGCTATGCTTTTGCTTTTAGGCGTTAGCATTTAGCAACTGTTTGTACATTGGCAAATTTATCGTTTTTTCTTCACCTTTTTTTTGGATTTTATTTTGTCTAAAAAATAGTGCCCAATACTGCTTTTACTATTATTATAACAAATGAAAAAAAACTGATTGAAATCAAAACAAAACAACGATTGATAATGATTAATTCATATGATTCATCTTTATAACGCCAAAAAAATAATTCAATTTTTCATGTTACTTTTTGTTAAAAAATTATGTTAATGTATACAAACCAACTTAAATTGTTAAGTGCTTAAATGCGGCAGTTTATTTTAAATTAAAAAAATACACACGCACAAAGCAACAAGTATAAATTTGATAAAAGTTGAAAAATTTTTCATGATAGAGATAAATTAAATTCTTATTCGAAATCGTAACAACTTTTATATGAACAAAATAGTTAAATTGTTAATATCAACTTAGCCAGTGATAAATTTGAGAATGATTACTTAAACCATGTACATGACCATATAGTTGTTTAAGTCACCATTATTATTACTATTGTCATCATTGATAGTCGTAACGAAACCTAATCATGAATTATCAATTGATAGATAATTCATTGATTATTCTTATCACCTGAAATTGCTAACAAAAATAATAAAAAGATTAGTAAAATTATTCAATATCTTCAGCATTCGGAATAAAATAAGTTAAAAATGAAGTAAAAAGTGTTCAGAAAATAATTCAAATTATTTTCAACTTTTAATTTTTTTTTCTTGAAAACAAAAAACCAATTTGATAAATTAGCATAATGCAAGAAATGTACAAAATTACGTTTTGTTTGATTTTAAATGAAAGATAATTGGCTGACGTAAACATTACATAAGCATTCGAAAAGCATTTCACGCCTACACGTTCGATAATTGTAGTAAACAATAAAAAATGGATATTGACATAAACTCGTAAGTTTTTATACATCAAACAAATGAAATATTTCATCAGCTAAGAAATATGGTGACATCATTACATGTAAAAAGCGCCCCATATATGCCATTTGAGTTCATGCGCGATTGTCTCTGTGTCTGTGTGTTGCAGTTGCACGCTTGCACATCGAAGAGTTTATATGGGTACGTTGATGAAATTGAGTACATTTGCTTTGCATGCATAGCGTAAATTGTATGTGACATTTTCCAACTTATTTTTTCATTCTCATATTGCTTTGTGCATTGACATACACTTAATTTGCCAGTTATTTGGAACATTTGTAATAGGAATTCGAAAATTGAAATGAATAAAAATTTTGAAATTAAAAAGCTAATAATACAAGTTTATGCATTTTAACATTTACTGCCTGCAGTAGCTGTAAAATAAATTGTCTAAAAGATGTCATCCAAAAAAAAAAAAAAAAAAATTACTTATGGACAACGACATGTTGCCAAATAGAAAGGTGGAAGTGAAATTGATTGATTGATGGATCTACTGAGAATCACGAAAAATAACAATGACAAAAAACTGATGGCAATAATTAATAATAATAGTACTAATACTTAATAGTAGTAGTAATAATTAGTGATAATAAAAACAATAATAATAACATCAATAATAATAAATGTGATAACAATAAGTAATAATGACAATAATAAATAGTAATAACAATAATGGTAATAATGATAATTACTATTACTATTATAATTTTACTAATACATTTCTCTTAATTCAATTATTACTTATGAAAGTAAAATTTTTTAGGAATTCTAATGATATTACACAACGATTTCTCATCAAAATTTTTAAATAATAAAATGGAAATGAAATTCATCAAAAATAATAAAATAACATAGATGTAATCATTTAAAAATTCTGCTTAAAAATAAAATTTTTGCAGTTTATCAAAATTTTAATGACAATAACCAGATGAACTTTTTTCATTTTTTGAAGATAATGTGCTTCAAAAAAAATTTTAATTTCAAAATTTTTGAACAGTTAAATTGTTTCAAAGAAATTTTTAAAGTTTCTTTTAAATTTCAAATAGAAAAGGGAAAAGCGTAGAGGAACGAAAAAATATGACAAAAGAAATATGTGAGCGGAAAAAATGGTGATTGTGCTTTAATATATATAATTTAATAAAGAACACTTCATTTTAAAATCCCATTTAAATTGGACGACATCCATATTCGTTCAGGTAAGCTTCCATTAGCAATAATAAAATATTCGAATTAAATTATGAAGCGAAAAAATTCTAATACATACTATTGTTGCTCTTTGAACTCTTACCTAACTTTAAAAAATTGCGAAAGGTTAAAGGTTAGTGCCACTGTAATGTTCTTTGGACTGCTCATTCTTGCAGCAATTATCTTTTGCAAAAGAAATAAAATATTAAATCATATTTGATAAGTTTCCGGTATTTGCTAGCACAGTTGGAAAATTTCACAACTGGAAATGCTTGATAAAATCGGTTGCGGAATTTGATGATTAAATTTCAACATTGATCTTTGCACTTAGTTCAAACCTGAAATTACCTAGTTGTCATGCATATATATATATGTGTACAGCAAGTACATATATAGAAGGAATTAAGAAATTGAAGCGTGGGACTTTATTTTATTTCGTGATATCATTTTTTTAACTTTTTCACTTTTTCATTTCAAAATTTTCTTCTTTTTTAATTTAATCAATTTTCACTGATTTATTACACTGTAAAGTAGAGAGAAAAAATTCTGATTTTTCTATAATGACAAAATATTTTATTTTTTTAGCACAATAAATTCAGTAATTCATTTTTTCAAACTCAAAATTTTTTGCTTTATTTATTCCTATCGTTTCATTATGCATTGCTATTTTATCATTCTAGTATTCCGATAATTAATTGAATTTCCAAGTTTTTCCAATTGTTATTTCCAATTTTTGTTCTGCATAAATCAATACGATTCATGCCATTAGTAAAATTTTGCTACAAATTACTAATATCAATTCCTTTTGTAATGATTTCGATATTCCTATTCCAATTTTCTCCTATTCTTATTATCTGCTTTTTTTTCAAAACAAAATTGCATTAGTAATTTTTGCCTTATAGGAATAAACAATTTTGATATGTCTGATTTTTGTTGCCAATAAAAATTAGTATATTATTTAGTTTGAGATGTTTTTTTATTGTTATTAATATTTCTCTTGCTAAAACTAACAAAATCATAATTGGATTACTAAAATGCTCCATGAGTGATTATCAAAGTATTTAATGCGATTATATTTTCTATTAATAATTTCATTTTAATTTATTTTCATACATTCAATTTATAAATTCTCTAAAATAAAAATTTTTTGCTAATCATTCAAATTCATTTCACAGATTACTAGAATGTTTTTGGAATTATGGAAAATTGAAATTGCTAATTAAATTCCATTTCAAATTTAAAACCCTTTTTTTAGTATTTTTAAAATGCAAATAAATATCTAGCTTTTGCAGCTATTATTCAATAATTATTGAACTTTTCCTTACTTCCAGAAATTGGAACAGCTTTTTTCTACAAATTTAAAAAAAAATGACTATTTGAGATTGAGTTTTTCTACCATCTTTCGTCTTCAATATTAATTATATTTGTTCTTCTGTTTTTTAATTTCAAATTTTAGTCGGATGTTTTATTCCGCAATGCGACGAATATTGCTGGCTGCAATAGTCCTTATCAGTTGGTTATGCTATATCACACCAGCGATGATTATTCCTGCATTGGTAGGTAGAATATTCGTTAACAGAGTGATAAAATAGACATCCATATGACTAATAATCATTAGTTATCATTTTTTCTAATTTGTGTTATTTTCAATTTTTAATATAGTAGTTAAGAAATATCTTTAACTTTGACTAAGTTTAATTAAAAGTGAATAATTTACTTTGAATTTTTGAAAAAGTTATTTTTACTTTTATTATTGTTAATCACTAATTATTGCGGGCCAAAAATCATACTATTTGTGTGGTTTTTTTAAAAAAAAATAGAAATTTTCATTTTCTTTTTTTTTGAAACGTTATCAATTGATCGAGATGGCAATAAAGTTATCAAATGATAATTAGAATTAACAAGATAATTGTGGTAATCTTAAATAAAAATCAATAGAACAATTGATGACCAGTTAAAAAAAATTCGGAAAGTAATAAAATTTATAATTTTAAAAAACGACGAAAAAATACAATGGGACTTCTTTTCTATTGTTATTTTAAGTTTAATTAGCAATTTTCTTTTAATTAATGCTTTTTTCTTGCTATTTTATTACTAAAATTTTGATACATTATAATAGTGCTCTTCTTTTTCATCTCATTTTTAATCAAATTTAAAAGTTTAGCGGAATGAACATCCTGAAAATGTTCCGGATAAGATGGCCATCGAGAAGGAACTGATTGATTACAATTCTGATAGAATGTCACCAACAGGCGGAACATTTAATCAGTATTTGGGTAATAACATACGCTTATTTGAAGGCGATATTATCCTTACAAAGTTTGTTTTTTCTTTTTTTGATTGCCAAAAAAGCTAATTAAATTATTTTATTCTTTAAAAAATTTCTTATAATTGTACTGCTAAAAAGCATTATTGAATTAATTGTAAAACTTGAATGTTTTGATATTGTGCTAACGGTCATTTTTGCTTTTGTAGAGAAATGTTAGAAAATAAATGAATCAATTGCATAATATATAAGCAACAGCATTTTAATTATTTTGGTTAAAATTCAGAAGTATTTTAATTATTTGATGAAACGGATTATTGATGATTTTAGTTAGGGATTTCTTTTTTTATGTTATAGAGGATGCATGTAGTAAAATACTATGTATAACTATTAAAAATTATTAAATTCCAGATTTGTAAAAATCAATTTTTAAATAAAATAAGAAACAAACACTTTTTTTAAAAAATAAAGAAAAAGGAATTACAAAAAATATATATATATGTATATATTGTCATCTAGGCAGCAAGAAAAGATTTGGAATCAAACATTCAGTTATGCTATGACATTTTCAAATCGAACAATCAAAATGGGACGAAAAAAGCGACAAGCTTATCGCGCTGAAAGCTATTTCTGGCAAGATGGCATTGTACCGTATAGAATTGACTCAAAACTTTGTATGAATATAATTTTATTTTTTAATTTTATACAAAATCTATATACTAATATACTTATATATAATCTATAATACAAAATTTGCAGAATTTATGTATAGTACTAATTTTTAAATGAGAAGTGAACACTTTTTTGAAAACAAAATACATACATATATGGTTTAAAGCTTTAAGGTGCAATTTTTATCAAATATTAAACTTAGCAAATATCTAAGAGTTAAGCTAACCATTCACTCTAAAATTTTAACTCAAACTTTAAAACGTTATTGCATTATGCAATTAAATTTTGATATGTACTAAGATAATTTCATAGAATGATAAAATTTCAAATGTATTTTTAGTTTAGTCTTTTTTTTAATTTGCTAATTAAAATAATTTCAAAATCAAATTTATATTAGGTATTTAACTTCACTTAAATAAAAAAAAATGATAACTGATTGAAATATTTGTTACGAAATGTTAGGTTGTGACATTATTAACATAATTTTAATATTAGCAAATTTATTGTTGCATTACCAATACTAATTTAAATTCGAAAATCCAACATTAAAGCATTTATTCATTTCATATTTTGAATTATCAAATTTTTGATTCCGGTTTTTTATTTCAGCACAGCATGCCAAAGATATCATAAAGAAATCAATTGAAAAGTGGGAAAGTAGTACATGTATTACTTTTATTCCAGCTAGCAATAAAAGAAATGCGCTCGTTTTTGTTCGAGTTAGTTTCTTTTTTTAAAAAACTTGCAAAATTAATTAATTACAATAAGAGAAATTTTTTAATTAAAGAAAAACAATGTAATATTTTTCATATTTATATTTACAATTATAATTAAAAACTAATTTTCATATTTATAACTGAGATTTAATATAATATCTCATTAAATAAATGAATAAATAAAATAAACAAATAAAAAGTGCATAATTGATTGGAAGAATAGATTTTTAATTAATATTGAATTTGTATTAACCAATATCAAGTGTTTATTGTTAAATATGATAAATTTATTATTTATTTCTTCTTGCAAAATTCCATAGTATTAATTTATTGCTGTGATAACAAATTAAACTTTCGTTCTAATTTAATTATAGCTAAAGTTTGCAGGGCTCAAGTTGCTCCAGTTATATTGGTCATATATCGCAATGGGCAAAACAACCAGTTTCGATTGGTTATAATTGTGAACATGTTTGTTATTAATATTATTATTGTTATTTTACCATTGCTTTATCATTATCACCAATGCTAATTTTTGAAGTTCATTTTACAAAGTTATTTTCGTCACAGTTTCACAAGCATTTCTCTCACTTTCTTTCATCTTTTTCCTTTCAGCGATACGTTTTAGCAAATTTTATGTTAAAAAATTTTTTTTCGAAACGAAAAAATGATTAATATTAAATTGAATGTGATA
Organism: Wuchereria bancrofti; assembly: GCA_005281725.1. NCBI lineage: Eukaryota > Metazoa > Nematoda > Chromadorea > Rhabditida > Onchocercidae > Wuchereria > Wuchereria bancrofti. The sequence goes on along the minus strand of SSBO01000012.1, from coordinate 19,233,091 downwards.
AATTTTAGATTCATACAATTTCACATGAAATTGGCCATGCATTAGGTTTCTTGCATACTCACACTCGAGCGGATCGCGATGAATACATTTGGGTTAAATTTAACAATATCAAAGTAAATTTATTTATCATTTTGACCAAAAGAAAATTTTCAAGAAAAAAGAAACGAACAGACAGAATAGAAATTAGATGAAGTAAATTGCTCAATGAAAAATTACAAAAGTTAAATATGAGTTTTTTAACTTCTATTTTATTTAAAAAATGAATTAAATTCCATTACTATTATTAATTATTGTATTACTATTACCACTTTATTATTGCTATTATCATATATAGCTTTTATATTATTTATTCAGCTAGTTATTTACTCCATGAAAATAATAGACAAACAATCAGAATTATTAGCAATTAGTAATCATTCAGATCAATGCATATCTTAACGCGATGATATGATGTGACAGTATGTGACAACATTAAAACTATGATCACATTTTTATCGAGAACTTACATATACATGAACAGTTGTTAAATAACTCATTCAATATTCAACTATTTTATCTAATTTTAATTATTTGATGAAAACCGTTGATGATTTAAATAATCAATTGTATTACTATTACTAAAATTGATTAATGCATAAATTTAAGCATGGTTTATCGCCAAATTTTATGCGTTCGTCGCATAAAGATAATTATAACTATGGACTTCCATATGACTATGGTAGTGTAATGCATTACAGCAAGAAAGCGTAAGTTTAATTTAAAAAATACAATTTAAATACCGATTTTTAATTTTCATGTGGATTATAAAATTTTTTATGAATATACAAAAATTTTTTTAAACTTAATTTTGATTAAATTAGTGTATCAAAGTCTAATAGCCTTCTCCAGAAGTTTTTTTTTTTTTTTAATTATTTGCTATCAAATGTTTCACATTTTATTAATGGTTAAATAAGAAAAATTGCATACTGTTTTAGATTTACAAATAATAGTGATCCAACAATTATTTCACGGTATTCGTGGTATGAAGATACGATGGGTAGTGGTACTGGGCCAACATTCATTGATATTCTCATGATGAATACACATTATAAATGCTTAGGTATGTCAAATTTCATTTGCTAGTACAATAAAGCAACAAATGTCATAAAAATTCCATCAAATTATTTTAGATTAATTCATGCCATTCAAATTGTCTTTTAAATTATCCTCCATTAATCGGTGCGAAATTATTTGTATTAATTTATTTTAATATTGTTTTCGAGCAATGGATTGAATTTTATTTTCAATAAAAAACTTGTTATTATGCAATAAAATTAAATTTAAGAATAGAATATTATCAGCTTATAAAAAAATGTTGATTTTTAAGATACAAACATGTTTTCTTTGCTGAATTGATCATTGTAAACATGAACTGATTCCCAACAATAAATTTCAGTTCATTTTTCTCTTTTTGCAGATTCTGAAGTACGAATTAGCCTTTCGTTTAAAAAAAGAAAAACAAAAAACAAAGAACAAAAATAATAATTATTGTGATAATAATAGCACCTACCAGAAAATCTACAAGAGTAATTTAGCAGAAGTAATTTAAATAATTTCGAAAATTTAGCGAAAAATTTTGCAAAAATAATACCAAAATGCATGAATGGTTTTCTAAATCGAAATTTAATTCTAATTCATATTCTGAGGCATAAATTAGCTTTTTTTTCAACAGGTCAATGCAAAAACAGCATCAAATGCATGAATAATGGATATCAACGTCCAAAAAATTGTTATAGCTGTTTATGCCCGTCCGGGTACGGTGGAAGACATTGCGAACGGCGGGTAAGTTAACTTTTAATCAGCTAAGTGCTGAAATGTTTTTGCAACTATTTTTGCTAAAATATTTAAAAAAAAAAAAAAAAAAGAAAAATCAAATTCAAAAAAAAAATAAATAAAAAATTTAACGAGATAAATAATTACTTTTACTTCGGTATAAATGCAATATTATTTTGGAATAAATAATTTAAAATTTCATGAAATATTAGAATAGGAATAATATATAACATATAAATCAAAATAAATAGCAAAAAATAAGCAAAAAAATAGTAAAAAAATAACGAAAAGCTATCATTTAAAAAATTTTATAGCAAAATTTATAACAAAAAAATATTATTTGTCACTTTCAAATTTTTTATTTTTAATTTTGATAAAAAAAAATAAAATTTTCCCTAATTTTATTCTAAACATAATAAAACGTTTTTTTTTGATGTGAATTTGAAAGAACGATGAAATTTGTTGAATATAATTAATTCAACAAAATATTTTCAAATAGTTGAAAATTATGAAATTATTGCAACAGAAATAAATACATTATTATGCAAGCAATTATTTATTAGAAATTTTTTTTTTAATAATTCCAAAAAAGAGTATGTGCAAATTAGGAAATACAAATAATAATTACGAAAGAGAATGAGCGAAAATTTCAAAAATTTTTTTCTTTTTTATTTCTTCAAAAAGTTTCATTTATATAATCTAAGAAATAAAAACGTTCGTCTGTCTTCTTCGACGTATTTTTTGTACATTAAAATATTTCTGATGTATTTTTTTTTTTTTTTAAAGCATTTGCCCATTAAAATAGAGCAATTCAATCCTCATAATTTTTTTGCTAAAACTGTTAATTATAGTAAATAAAATTAATTAAGGCTGATTCATTTGGTTGTGGTGGTAATTTACGCGCAACATCTGAATGGCAAATATTAAATGCAACGATGGGTAAATCTGGATTTTATAGTGATGATATATCTTACTGTCACTGGTGGATTGAGGTAATTCATCTTCATTTCTTATCAAATTAAGGTTACCTCGTAATTATCACTTTTACAATAATTGCTAAATTGCTTATTGCTAGTATTATTTGTTATTACAGTTTTCCTGTTATTATTATTATTATTACAATTATTTTATTACACTTAATCTGCAGGCTGGGCAAGATGAAGTTATTGAAATGGAAATAACTTCACTTTCTGGTACTTGTTCAGAAGGATGTATTTTTGGTGGATTAGAGATAAAAGCTGTTGCTGATAAGAGATTAACCGGATACAGGTCTTCTATTCTTCTCTCTTTTTTTTTCTCATATCAAAAAACAGATTAATAAATTGGGGAATTATTGCACGAAAGATGCAGTATTTTTTAAATTTTATGATTTTTCTCAAAATATTCAATTTTTGTTGAAAAAATTAGATAACATCAGCGTAAGATAACATATATTGTTAGTTTTATCATTGTTAAAAATTCGTTTAAATAAAAGAATAAAATTAAATTTGAAAAACAAATGGAAATTTTAGATTTTGCTGTGAACAATCGAATGGAAAAATTGTGAAAGCAAATGGCCCAATACTTCCCGTTATACTATTCAATAGAAAGGGCTATATAAAAGCTCTAATTAGGTTTCGATTGCAAAAAACATAGCGAAGTAAATACTTAACGAATGAGAAGAAATCATTCGAAGTGTATTTGCTCAATTGATGATGCTAATAATGAATTGAAATTAGATTTTAATCATTTCGATTATAGAATTTTATTATTGTTATTGTTATTACTATTATTATTGTTGTTATTGATATGATTGTTTGTTGTTTGTTTTCTTCTGGCTTGCAAGTCTAGGACACAGTCGCTTTAAAAAAATTGTCATTTTTATCATAGTCTTTTGAAATGTCTGTTTTATTGTCAAAATTATGAAAGTTTTAGGAATATATTTAATGCAATAATTAATTTCTTCACCAATTACAGCTAATATTTTCATACAAAATAACATTTAATTTATATTTATATTCATATAAAGCATATGAATGAATCATAGCAGTGAAAAGAAAGTAGAATAAGAGGATAAATTGAACTTTTCACTTAGATTCCAAGCATAATAATTGATGAATAAATAATTGATCAAATTATTTTTTCTTAGATAATTCTTGAACAAATAGTATAAAGCAAATGGTTGTTGCATGACTAAATTCAAAAAGTTTGATTAAATTAATAATATAGGTTAAGTCAAACTAGTCAAATCAAATTGTTGATTGAATTAAATTATTATTCGAACTCCATTAGTTCTTTGATATTATAAATCTTAGCCAAGATTTCCTGAGTGACACCAATCGTGTGTGATATCAATAAAATCACATATGGAGCAAAAACAATTACTGTTTTATATTGGAAGAAGCTTTCTTTGAAATAACAAATGTATCATTTTATTAGCATAATAATTTGTCTATAATAGGTATATTATACACTCAGTTTATGCCCACTGCAAATTAATAGTTTAAATCAAATGAAATCTAATTTTATTTTTTTCAAATTTTTTTAGAAATAGTTCATTGCATATTATTTGTTTTATATTATTATCATCATACTGATCTCGTATCATTTTAAAATTAAATTAATTGCATCAAATTATAATTGCTCAAATGAAATGGTTCATTTGGCATTGAATAAAAAAATATTTTTTGTTGTGATCTTATCAAAAGACGACAGATCATTTTGTGATATGAGCAAAATGAAAGAAAAGATGGAAAGAGATGAGAAAAAGAACGAAGTGAAAACATTGAAATTTACATCTGTACCATTTCTTCGATCTTTGCTCATTTATGCTCTATGTGCTAATTCAAATTTGTTAAATGTTGTTGTTAAAGAGGGAAATTTTTTCTTTCATTTGCTTTTTTTTCATTTCCTGATAAAATACTTGAAAAATTTCCATTTACATCACAATATTTTGCACATATATTTTATAAATGATAAGATTAATTAAAAGTAGAACTCATAATTTCATCATTTTGACGATAAATGAGAAATATTTCTCAATAATAATATACAGAAATAATTTGTTGATAAGAAAAAAAAGGAATAGTTAAAGTAAGATTATTGTATAGAAATTAATACTAATAGAAAAAAATGAATAAAGAAATTAACATTTTTTTTCTTTAAATTCTGAAAATTGTAGTAGTTATTTAGGATATATTTTTGAATTGGCATACAAAGTACAGTGAATATTTTAGGCTATCCACGATAGAATGATTAATACATTACTATGTGCCTAATAATGTTTGACTATCATACAATGAATGCTTGAATGAATCATAATTTTTTCTAAATTGTTAGACGAACACAAATGAGATATGAAAATTTGCGCTGTGAATCTGTATACATTGTTGTTGGTCCGCATTTATGTTTGTGTCTTTTTTCTGATCAGGTATGTCAAATGGTGTCATCGATTTGAAATGGCGGTGTTGATTGGGTGGCGGTGTTGGTTAAAGGTTTCCTTATCGATTTAATTTAGTCGTGGATTTCAAACAAATTTAGCCGCATTTTTTGGTTTAAAAAGCTACAAATTAATGAAATGAACTGTGAATGAATATTATCTTATAATTTTTCTTACGAAATGTTGCATGTAAACGTCTAATATCACGTTTAGCCGCAACTTACGTATGACTTTACATGGCTAACTATATTCTCTTTGGAAAATCATATTTCTGTAATGAGGTAGCATTGAAATTTTCTGCGAAAACTAAGAAAAATAAATGATTTTAAACGAAATTCGATTCTTTTTTTTTCGAAAATAATTCGTGGGATAGATGCTGATGTTCGATTATATTTATAATTTACAATTGTCGAAATATTTCTGCTTTATATTTTTTTCTAGTTTTTTGCACATTTGTACACACTGAATTCAGCAAATCATTATAATCTTGTTTATAAATCAGAAGTTTCTTTTTCTGTTGTTGCTAGCATTGCATAATAAAGATGTCTCTTTATTTAATTCAGGATTTCTTTTTTCTTCTTTTCTTTTATGTGAAGGTTGATGTGGAATTGTTGAAATTGAGATTTTTTATTATTGTAAGAAAAAACGAAACCAGTTTATTCTTTTCCTATGGGTTTTATAGATTATAATTGATTGTAATACATTAGTCTTTAACAGTCAATGGAAAAGTAGCAGGGATTGATAAGAATGATAAAATATAATATAATAATGTATGTTGTGAGGAAATCAACGAATGATAAGCATTGCCAAATGGAATAATGTCTTCTTGCGATGATAAATCAATGAAAGAGCTTTGAAATTTTAAGATATCACAAAATGAATGGAGAAAATCCAAAAGTGACAGAATTTAACACAACGGAACATTTTTTGTTGTGTCACATTCTGAATTCCGAATGATATGAAATTGTCCTAAATATTTCGATTATTATCATACACATAAACAGTTGTTTTGAAAAACTTGTTCAATTACATGTATTTCAATATAATTCCATGTGATTTTCCTTTTTTTTCCTGACCTTTAGTTTAAGCAATTTCTTTTTTCTTGCAGAAAGTTTATAAATTTAAGTCTTTTTTCTTTTTTCATGAAATTGCTAGTGTCGAAAACAACCATTCTTTTTTTAGGATAGAAGGAAAATTGACTAATAATATGCATAAAGTTAATTTACTAAAAGTAGTTTAATATAAAACAATACTGTTGTGTCAAACATGGTCTAGTGTAGTATTCTCGATTAATCCATCCATTTTATGGAGCATTGATTATGATTATTTATGATAAGCATGATATGGCGTAGCATTGCTAAAGTGGTCCTGAATTAAACTATGAAACATTTCCATTGAAATTTGTTTAGAGCAATAACACTAGCTAAAGTGTAATAAAATGAGTCAGCTGACATTAAGACGCTCATTTTTCCACTTATAATCTTAGTGGATTGATTGTTGGAAAAATTGGCCAATTGTTGCATACTTAGACAACAGTTTATCTATCAAAAATCGTTCATCTCATTGCTTATATCTATATATTTCAAATTTTTTCTGCATTGTTTACCGAACTTAATGCAAAATTGGTCTTTTACGCTTTGTCGAGGTTATTCTCATCTCTTTTTTTTGCCTGTGCCCAAAATTATTTATGTGTTTCGATGTGAACTGGAAAAAAAAAGATTACAAAAACTACTAAAGCAAAATGATCGATAATTATGGAAGCTTAATATCAGGATAATTGTGTTTTAGTATTTTCAGTGTTTTTTAATTTTTGCACTTCTGTCAGAGCGATAAATAACGTGAATTACCCTCATATTAAGTTCCATAATTATCAATCATTTTATTTTAGTATTTTCGTTGTTTTTTATCCGAAATAACATTCGATATTTTAGTAAAAAAGATCATTGTGTTAGTATATCGAGTGTCTTTTATTCAAATAATACTTGACTTTTTATTATGGAAACGATTGGCTCTATTTAAATTATTGTTCAAAAAATGTAATTGATTGTACTTTGTTTCTTATCACGAATTGTCATATTTAACAATTGCCATGCTTAAATTATGGATTTAATATTAAAAAACGTCTTAACACTAAATTTTATGAAATTTGTGTGATGTTAATTACTGTTTTTTTCTTAGTTTTTTTTTAGTTTTAGTAGACGGGTGGCTGCACTCGTCAGCGTGTGGCTTCGGGTCACTCGGGTCACATTAAAACGAACAAGAAGCATGGAGGAACCGTTACCCGGGATCACTCCTATCAATTGTTATAACGTTGAAAAGGTTTGTTTTGTTCCGAAACTTCATATTTAAATTTAAATCAAGAAGTATTCGATGGGTTCAAAAATTAATTAGTTGGTTAAGCAACACTGTAGTCGCATTTTATTTTATTCTGTGTATTCAAAATAAAGAGTCCTGTAAATGGATGGAAAGATGAATTAAATGCAAGAGTCGAAGTACTGTTATAAGTATAAAAATCATAAGTAAAAATTTTTATGTTAAGCAATGAAGTGAAATGAATGGGTTGGTTCAATTTTCTTTCTATCTTGCGTTCACAAATTATCTCAGTGTAAAATTTACTATTGCGATAATATTGAAGGGTAAAATAAGTGCATCGGTGAAATGGTTAATTGGGCGTGTTTACGGAAGTACTGCTCCTGACCTTTTAATTAAACCAATCAAAGAGAACAGCAATGTTAGTACTTTATACTGTGTTTGTTCAAGAAGTAAATTTTAGACAGAATCAAAGTACATTTTCGTCCAAGTTGAATTACATTTGAATTGCTTTTCATATAACTAGAGAACATGAAAGCGTGCTTTATGAAAAGTTAGAAACGGTTAACTCTGGTTCGATTCAACAGCAATATTTCAGGCAATGAATAAAGCAAAACAGTTGGATCATTTGGCTTATATAAAAGCATATAAAAATTATAGCATTTTGTTTAACAAATCGTTTTTATTTATATAAAAAGCCAGTTTTTGTATTTTGCTTTTTACAGTTTGAAAAAGCGTGTCTTTTTTCAGAACACTTTCCAGCTGGAAGCAGCCGTAGTGACGGGTTTAACTAATGCGTCGTTGTACAGTAATGCTGCAGCTAAAATATTCAAGGACCAAAGTCTTCTTAATGTAAGTTATGGTCAATAATACTACTTTTAAAAGTGTAAATTTTTGTTTTTATATAATATGTTTTGAGTACATAAAATTGTAACGATTATATTGGTTGATGCAATATATAAATGATGCGAAGACTTCAATCAAATGTTGTACGTGAATACTAAACGTCGATGCTTTGGCATATAAGATCGAAAATCTTCAATGAGATTTCAAATATTTGAAATTTAGGAAGGATGCTTAGTGATTCACTGTTACTTTTTTCCGAAAATTTGTTTTTTCTTTTTCTGCATGAGAAAGTAACTTTTCCTTTGAATTGAAGACTTTGTCCACTTGATGACTACAGTATGCTGTAAAATTTCAGAAACCGCATGGCGTTGTACTTCGAGCTTTGGCAAGCCATTCCATTCCAATCACATTATCTGGCGAAGAAGCAAATATCACTGAGGCAATGCTGTCAACTGTTGAACCTTTTAATCAAGTAGATTATTTTTCGGATTATTTTAATATCCTTTTCCGTCAGTTTATTTTGTTGATTTTATTTGAAACTTTCGTTTAAGGTCATGCCTCTGGAAGGACTGGTTTAATTTTTGTCAGCTGAAAACTTTCAATTTTTGCAGGCTGCCCATCTGGCAATAATGGATTCTTTGATGATTGCACATATGCGATCCATTATTACGATTGGTAAAGTGGTAGAAGCTGTACAGTAAGTAGTTTTTTCTTTTGTGGTACAATTGGAACAATGTAAAAAATGTGGATAAAATCACATGGATTCGTTACTAAACAAAAGTCGATGCGGAAATAAATTGGATTTCTTCTGTCCAGAAATCTCTCACTTTCATTTTCAGTCCTTCAAAAAGAATGAATTTATGTGAGCAAAGATTATTTAATTGTTGGTAAGATCAGTGAAGTTTGTTGAATAAATGCTCATTCATATTTTAGTAGGTTATAGCTAACACATCAAAGCAGCAAAAAATTTCTTTTACTATTCCCTTCTCTTTATTCACTGTGGATATACATTCCTATAGTTGCCAAGAAAATATGGTAGCTGTGAAACAAAATAAATGACGAAATTTGCTTTTGACTTCATCGTTTGTTTTTCATCTGAAACATGCAGGAATTACACGACGGTTGATAAACGAGAAGAACCAATGGATAGTGTTGATGCATTGTTGTTTTGGATTAATAAAATTTGTTTATTGGTACGAGATGACATGGAAAAATTTACTATGATGAATAAAAATTCTAGAGAGCAATGTAAGGAATCTTTTCTTAGACATATAAAATTTTCTCTGTTTGATTAAATTGCCCTCTATTGAATATAATTGCTATAAATGTTGAAAATTTTTTGTAAAATAAATTTTGAATTCTGAAATTAATTGATTTAGTTTATGATGTGGAATGATGGAAAAAGAAATAGAAGCTAATTGTACGTGGGATATGTAGGCCCTTATCACTTTTTCAGGATGAACATCTTATAAACTGTGGAATATTTTCTTTGGTAGGTTAGGTGACATTGTAGTGACGTAATGAATTTGAAAGCACAAACTTGACCATGTGACATTTTAATATATTGAATATAGTTTGGATTTTTATGTTGTTATCCATGCGTAATATTTTTGAGTGGACTGAAGTATGATTTACTTTTCTTGTTAACCATCTGTTCCTGTGTTATTCGAAAGACTTCAGATCGGTCAGTGGTAGTACCCGAAATGGAAGATCTGTATGAGGATATGTGTGATGGTACTTGCATTTGCGCACTTGTTGGATTTTATCGACCTAATGAAATGATCTTACGAGGCTTGTTTTTTGCTATATGTATAGTAATTTGAAGTTTTTTTTTTTTTGAAATTTACTATTCTTAATCTTAAAAATTTTATGCCAACAGAATGGCATTCTACTTTGTTTATCTGAATCGAAGCACAATTCGGGAACAAGAAGGCTGAATAACCGTTTTTTTAAGACATATGTTTCAACGATCCAATGAGTCTTGCCGATTGTCAGTACAACTTAATGCTCCTTAGGTAAATCGCTATCTTTTCATGTTTCTGGCTTTTCTCCGGTTAAGCTAAGTTGTTTAATCACAATCGTTTTCTTAATCTTAAATCTGATTTTAGATTTTATGTTTTTATGAATGGTACCTTTGAAGGATATCTAATATTTTTCTCTTATTCGTTCGAGTTATACATGCTTAAAAATATTTTAGGAAATTCTGTTCCCATCTACCATGGAATCCATTTCACTTCGAAATTGAGGATATTCTATACCTTCATGAAAGTTTACAACCAAATGTAAACGCCTTCTTAGCTGATCTTTTTCAAATTTTCGAAGGAGATGGCGCAAGAAATGGTAAAAAATTATGCGAATTCCCTGAATAATTTATTTGAAAAGATTTGATTGCTGGCTTTTGACCAGTTTTTTTTTCTGTTGTAGTTGCAAGTCCTATAGAGACATCACCTCTACGTGCAAGATGTTTCGTACCAATAAATGGCATACCTAATTTACGATCGCAGACTGCTCCAAATAAAGTACTTAATCAATTCAGATCTCGTTTCCAACCTGAAATTTCACGAAGTAAGTTAATATTCGTTCTTTATTATCTTCGGTCTTTTCTCCTGTCAGTTCATTACTATATTATAATTTAATCTACGGAATGATTCGATTTATAAATGTATTTGAAAATGATTACTGAAGTGAGGAAATTTGGCAATAATTCCAGTTTTTACTGGCTGTGAAATTTTTTCATACAGTCAGTAAAAGATTTCTTATTTTAGCATTTTCTGCAATGTCTTCGGACTCACTTATGACCAATCGGTATGTATTGTTTTGCATATTAATTAGGTACTGAACTTTTAGCGTTGTAATTTTTCTCACTTTTTTTTCCTATTAGGCAGTTGAAAATTGATCAAAAGTACGAAATGCTGTCGAGAAGTATGAAAGGATTGTTGATTATTTTGTCAGGAAAATAATAAAGTTCTTCAAGAAAATAATTGTTCGTTATAGTGGTAGATTCTTGCTTGAACAAGAAAGTTTGTATAGAGCAAAAGATGTTCACAGTATCTTCAACTGGCTTAAGATGTTATTAATAAATGAGAACTACACTCAATACTGATATAATTCTAATCTGAGAGACAAAGAAATGACCGTGTGGTTTAAATTTAGACAATATAATAAACATTATTGAAGATATGAGTTTTCATCTAATTTTCGGAATTTGTTCAAATAGTATTCACTTTATTGATAGTATTTACTTTACTGATAATTGTAGCTCGGGTGAATCAATGAAACATCATTATCAAAAGAATTTTGCTGGTTTTAAAACCAACTTTGGTGAGCTGGTAAGTAATACTGTATTATGAATTCTTTTTCGGCATTACTTATAGAGGGTTAGTTCAAAATTGGGAAAAATTGATTTGATAGGATAAACCATAAGGATATTTGTGTTGTTGCCTTTATGAAGTTTTGGAGGGTTCTCAGAAACACATTATAAAATGTTTAGTTACAATCTTCCGCAATTAAATACTAAACTTCTTAACATTAGTTGAAAATTCTATATTTGCATTTCTTTAAATTTCCGACGCAATGTGGCGATCATGTTAGCGGTACGGATGGTTTTTCGCAAGGAGGGACATACATTCGCAGTGATTCAATGCCAGCTGCAAGTATACGTCTAGCATTAGAAGAAAAGCGACGTGAACATGAAAAAAAACGTTATTTGAAAACGTATGTAAAATAAATTGGTTCTTGATATATTAGAGTAAGATAATCTTGATATAACTGGTAAGATAAGACAATATAAGTGTTGGTTATGAGATCGGTCCAATTTATATGCAACATGTTCTTATATTTCTCTTATCTTTGGACTATAAGTGGAACTTGTAATTTCATAATCCGTAGGATAAGTTTTAATTCTTCTGTTTCAAAATTCTTGGTGCAGATGTAAATTTCAGTTTTTTTTTTTTTTAAATTTCAGGCTTTCTCGTATGAATTACATTTTTTAGAAATCAAAATGAGTCAGAGCGCGCACAGAAACAGAAGGATGCATTCTTCACACTTATGCAACGTCTGGAAAAAGTACTCTATTATTTTGATTTTGAGGGTGGCATTGTCAATTAGTCCGTCAAATGTCTTGGGTCAGGTTTTACGAACCACTTTTTTTACCAAATATTGATCGAATAATAAGTTTGGAATAGATTAGTCAGTGAGGCGAGTTCGGTTATCCATTTTCTCTATGATCATCTGTTTGCAATTGGCAATACCAGTACTATAAATAAAGTTTTAGTTTTGGTTGTGTTTTGAAGTTTTGGAGCACGAAAACACTTTTTGCTGTTTCAGAAATGGTTCAGTAACATTTCAGAAACAAATGGAATTCTTTCAAATCAAATACAAAGTAATTTAATGATGACAGGTCTTAGGTTTTAAATTTTGCGTAAATTTTCAGGGTTCCGATGCACGATCGCGTGCAGCAAGTGAAATAGGTAGTTCTCAAACACACCAATCAGAAGAATTATCTTTTTTGAAGGAAACTGTACAGGATTTGAAGGTATGTGGTTCTTGTACTTAATTATTCAAGTTTATTTCACTCTTTGTAACTAATTCTCTCTCTTTCCTCTATAGAAACGACTTCAAGAGATGTCGGTACAGCAGGAGCATTTAAGTCGTCAGGTAGACGAGCAACGTCAAATGACACATGCCATTTCTCAACCTGCTATCCATACAGGTAGTTCATTGTTTTTTCTGGCATAATATCTTCATGCAACTTTTGTACATGTGAAATTTTTTTTTTTGTTTTTTAAGTAACTGAAGCAGTCAATTACTGACAAGCTTGTCTTTTATGTAGATCTCACCTAGTTAAATTATTACTAGCAGATTTTATTCGTAATATCAGACATTTTACTTTCTGAAATATTAAATTTTTCCGGGATTTCTTCCTGATTGTATACAGCCATATTATTACAGAATGATTTTTTGCCTTTTTTTGCCCATAAAGGAACGAATTTCCGATAATTTGCTGTAAAAATCATGCTTATCTAGAAGTAAAAGTTTTTAATGACAGTGTATTATTGTCATCGTTTCTTGCAGAGTTTGGTTTGATCAGTGATGCAAATCACGTGCTCAATGGTTCTTATGCAACTTTGCCACATAATGCAGTAAAATCGATGCGTCAAGCACAGCAACATACCTACGCAACACCTTATATGGCTCCTGTAGAACCACAACTGTTCGGACAGTCTATATCAGATCAAAATCAAACGTTCCCTATGCATACATTGCAGGTCCCAATTCTAAATTTTAGGAATTCTTAGCGATCTAAAATTGAAAAAAGATTTTTTAGCTTCAATAAAGTAGGCTAGTTATTTATCCGGTGATTCCAGTTTTTGTAATCTAGGGATCTATGGTTTATCTCTTCTGATTTCCTAGAATACTTATCGATTCACCGGTTACTTTTTAGTAACAATCTTACCGATTCCTCGTACCTATCTTTTTTAAAAGACTTGTGGTTTATTGGTAACATTATTAGTGATTTGCATTTCTTGACTTTTCTTGACTTTAAAATATTTGCTTTCTACCTGGTTTGACTAGTGATGTCAGTGCTGAAATGATCCATTGCAGATACCCCTGAATGGATATACCAACCAACCAGACTATCAGTCGACAGTGCCTATGTATGCTTCTCAGGTTGTTCATGGTTCTCAGCTATCAACACCACAGTATCAACTGAACCTGGATGGTTCGTACGTTTTACATTCACAGGATACTATTACGCATCCTGTTGTTGGTTCACCATTTATGCTTACTAATGCTGTCGCTAATTCCACTGCGGTTGCGCACAATACATTTCGACTTCATCGGAATGATGTTAGTTTTGGTTTTGCTTATCTTAGGTCCTATTTTGGTGCGAATTCTTTATCTAAGTTTAATGGTTTGCAGTTTTCGGACTTTAATTATTCTCAGCTTAGGTTTGTTCGATTCATTTATTTTCCTCGCAAATCTGTTTTAGGCATCGTCGAGTCGTTTGGATCCATCGCTTGAAATAAATCGTAATTTGACAAACTGGGGTCTTACGTATAAAGCTGGGCAGGTGATACGGCCACAAAGGCGTACTTGGGAAAATAGAACATTTACGAAAAGTGAAATGGATCTATCGAATCAGTCTGAGTTCTTACCAGGCGTTCCTTCACAGCTACAAGTAGCATAACTTTTCTTCTTGATTGAATCCATCTGTAATGTTTTAATAATTTTAACAATGACGTTTCGTTACATGAATTTCTTGGATTCTGAGATACGGAACGGAAATTGCTGGTGTAGTTTTGAAACTTCAGAAATTTTATTTTCCTAGAACCAGTCATCAGAAGCATCTGAAAATGTAAATGGTGTCACAGTGCTGGAATCCATATCCTTGCATCAAAGAGAACCTAATCTGCTGCAGCATCTTCAGCAAACCGATTTCGATCCTTACATCAAGCAGAGTAAGCATTTTCTTTTTTCTATTTTTACAATATTTTCAAAATTCTTTTAACGTACTTGAAGTTGCATGCATTTATTATACTTCTACATTTACTGGTCTTTATATTAGAAATTTTAATAGTTTTTTGGATTGATTTCTTCCTACATGTGTGGGTATATAAATATATGTGATCATAGCTCACAGCCGGTATAAATTAGGAAATTCCTTCAAATTGGCCTGCGAATTGATTATTTTGTATGTTCTATTTTAATCTTTTGAAAAAGGGATACTTTTTATGTAGCTTATGTTTTTTACATGTCTGAATGATAAGGTTTTTGGTTGCTATAAGATATATATTTTATATTATAGAAGAAAATGATAAGCCAGGACATCAACAAAGTCCACCGAAAGATCCCACTTCATCCACAAATGCCGATGTACCTCCTCCACCCAGAAAGCTTTCCTCTACGCGTGCTTCACAGTTCATTGTTGACGATGCAGCCGATAAGCCTGTTATCAACGTGGTTAGTCAGTTGCATTTCTAGACCATTTAATTTCATGATCTAGTCAAGCAGTAGTTTAAATTTTCTAGTTATTCTATGAAAGAATGATTTAAATCATTAGCCAGTGGCTATTTTTATCAGTTCTATAAGCTCTTCCTTAAATTTTATCGTTGGTAGAATCATAGTTGGTTGTAAATAAAAACGGTTACTCAGTGTAGGAAAGCTGTGGGACATTTTTCCCAAAACTTTCAGCTTGAAAAGAGCCCACTACCACAGTCGGTGGGAAAGGGCTGTGCAATTTGAATTTAAGGAAGGATAATTTAAAAGAAAATATATTGATTGCTGCTGTCATGCTGATTTTTCGAGTGTGCATATTTTCACCACATGTGGGTATACTTTTGCTGGCGGTTATGATAATACTCGTGTTTTTGGGTAGCAGCCTTCTCCATAATTTCAGTTTTTAAATTTTGGCCGAAATTTCATGTGTTAAACATATATCAGCAGTTTGTAATATTTTATAGCACTTCTAGTTTATAGTTCTTCTTAGCTTGCTAACATGCTTTATAGACTCCCGAAATGGAAGCAAAACGTGAAGCGTTGTTAGCGAAAACCTTACGACGTCGTGAACAAATTGAACAAAAAGTTGGGGAAATTGAAGCTAAAAATGCTGAACGTAGGCAAGCTGAATTGGAAAGACAGGAAGCTGCTGAACAACGGAAGCGTGAGCGTGAATTGCAAAGGTCATTTTTATTTTCTAGTTCTTATTAGGTTTATATTGGCGAAACAGGAAGTTCACTTCATTTATTATATGTCAGGCAGAGAATATTAGATGATTACAAACGTAAAAAGATGGAAAAAGAGTTGGAAAATATTGAACTGCCTAGTGGTCGAGGATATAACCAACTGCCTTTAGTACAGCGACCGAAAAGCACGGTAATGTTTTATTATCATATTTCTATTATTTTAAGAAAATAAAAAAAAGATCGAAAACATTATTTTAAGAAAATTCTGCTATTTAGCCGTATTAAATTTAATGAAAAAAATGGAAAGAATAAGAATGCAGGAGGAGAAAAAAGAGAAAGTAATCATGAGAGAGTGAGGATGATTTTTTTTTTTTTTAAGGGTAATGTTTCAGCTCATTGTATTCTTCGTTTATCTCTTTAATTTGTGATAGTTTAAAAGAACGAATTTTTCTTTTCTTTGAAGATGGAAGGAACGAATCATCGAATAAAGCGTTCAGGTCGACCGCAAAGTAGCTTTGAAGAGAGCAGTGCACCGTCTTCAGCTCGTATTCCTGTACCAAGTACTGCTGAACCAAGTAAATGTCATTGCTCAGTTTTCTGTGAGAGTGTGCTTCTAGTATTTGCTTATTATTCAAATAAAATATTCGATTCGATTACTGTGCTCATCGTTCATTTATTATTGTTCATTTATTTAATGTTTTCCAATTGCAGCACTAAAATTGTTTTCGAAATATGTCCATAAGTCTAATCGATCAATGATTATAAATGCCTTGCAATATTCGGTGTTCCCTGGAACTGTTTGGGATAAACAGCGTGCTGAAGTAGGCAGTTTTTGTTTTTGTTTTTTGGGGCTTATTGAAACAAGGTTTGAAACAAGGTTGAAACCTGAATTGCATATTTTTGATGAATTTCAGATAGTTCTAACAAATGGTTATACTTTAGTGAAAACTGTGCAAAGGTTCTTCTGACGGTTGCCAAATGTCACTTTTAGTTTTTTATTATACCATAATGTCTAATTTTGCATAATATACCTGGTAAGCTATTGACAATTTTTAGGTGCTTGGTGAACTGGCAAAAAGTGATAGTAAGCATTTCCTTTTGCTGTTCCGGGACCAAAAATGTCGCTATTTAGGCGCATATAGTTGGGATCAGCAATCAGATACCGCACATCGTATTCATGGAAGAGGCCCCAACATTTGCCATGAGTCGATGATAAATCTTATGTTCAAGTATGCTTTCTTCTTCGATTCATATTTTAGGATATGCGGTACTGCGTTGGTAAAAGAAGGACATTAAACCCTAAATAATAATAGTAAAGCTGAATGCAGATATCGTTCGCAGAAGCAGTGTTATTCTATTCAACAAGTTTTAATTTTATGCTCTAATTAGTCAAGGCGAAATGGTACGGAGCAACCTGTAGTTACTGATTTTCTGTGATTTTGAGAAAAAAAAAGTTTTTCTCCTCTTTTTGTACACTGTTCAAGATAGTATCTAAATAGACTGCGAAAGTTTGTCCTGTCCGATCATTGACGTAAACTGAGATCGATTTAGATGAAGTTTTTCTAGTTTGTCTTTTACAAGTTATTGATTTGATTACTTGTTTGTTCTTTAAGGTATGATTCGGGTGCGAAGAAATTTTCGCAGATACCAACAAAGCATCTTTCGGCGACAATTGATGGTTTTACATTACAAGATCATTATATGCAGGGTCCAAAAATTCCACACAGCAACAGCATTAACAGGTAGCCTTCCGAACAAGCAGAACTGCCTTCTGTTTTTCATTGTTATTGGAATGAAAGACAGATAGTACTTATGATGATTTGATGAAATGAATTTTTTGATGTGCTGTTGAAATATTTACAAATGCTTGTATTGATATCTATGTCTTCCTTTCTATTTCCATCTTTCTATCAATAATTGATATAATTTATCTATGTTTGTGGGTTAGTTTGATGATGTGAATTTTGTTGCTTGGAAATAAATTATTCACTTAGTCTCATTTTCTTCCCATTCTAATTTATTCTTCCTAACTTTAATTTTGTGCAGAAATATTACTGTAGCTTAAGTGTTCGATACATGAGAGGAATATGCAATTAGTTTTCTGTTGCTTATTATATATTCTATAAATTTGTCGTTTTTTCGAAATTGTTATAAAGTTTTCCGAAATTATTACTTCCTTTGCTGATGATACATTTTCTTAATTCAATGTGGGTTGTTTATTTATTTGAGTCAGAAAGATATTGAAAATCTTTTGTAACTTTCGACTTTTCTACCCTTATGACATTGCTTAATTAATTAGAAAGATGGCCAATTATATCGCAACAAAATGGAAAAGATTAAAAATTCTAGAAAAGACTGAAAATTTGAGTTACCGAATTGTGTTATGGTGAAAAATGATGGAAGAATGAAAAGTGGGAGAAAATAAGTTTGCTTACGTATTGGTTCCTTCCTTTCTGTGACACAGTTTCTGCAAAAGATTCTTTTTTTTATTGAAATAAAGAATGGAAATAGCTATTCGATGACAACTGAGAAGAAAGGAATGAAAAGAGGGAAAGGATTTGAATGCTCTTTTTATTTTCGCTTTCAGTTATGATCACCAATCTTAAGTCACTAAAAATATAATACTAATGCCTTCTGTTAATGACTTTTAAGTAATGCCAAAAGTAGTTTATTATTACGTTGTCATTACACCAATTTTCCATTGTATCATTATATAATTATATTGAAATTACTGCTTGATTTGTTAACTTCCAATCTTTTTCTTTCATCAACTTTTCCTACTTTCTTTGTTTGCTATTCTTGAAATTCTTACGTATTTTTTCAACTGAGAACTAGCAAAATTGTCATCACATGTAGTGATTAATTAATTAGCCTCTTCCTATTTTCTCTTTGTTTATCAGCTACTTTTTTTTGTGTACTACTTTTTTCTCGCATTCATATTTATTTCAGCTCTTACTTTTGTTTTCGTGCTTTCTAATTTAAAGTCCAGTGATAATAATTTACATGTATCAGTTATACATATATATACATAAGAATTCCAAATTGCTGTTTTTCCCATCCTCTAAGCTGTACTATTTTTTTATATACATTTATTTCCTTCCCTCGCTTCTCCTCTCTCTCCCTCTCCATGCTTCATATTAATTCAGTTTTTCTTTTTTTTACTGGTATTATTAACTATTTAATTTCGTTCTTTTTTTTCTTCGAATATGAAGTATTGAAAATAAAAGGAGAAGATGGAGGAACAAAACATGACATTGAAATGATTAATTTTATTAATATTTAATCCTTTCCTTTTTTTTCTATCAACTTCAATGGCATTTGACCTTTATTTGAAATTTAACTAAAGTAGTATAGTATTGCTAGTAATCTTTTTTCTCTTTTTATAAAATTCCTGAATTAATACAACATAAATGAGAAAGGAAAAGTTATTTCCGCTACGTGTCATTACTTATCACGTCATTCATCATTTATTGGATAGTAGGCGTATTTTACATTAGAGCGATGAGAAAATTTAATAATTGCTAATAGCTTGTTTTATTTTCACTATATAATGCAGTCAGTATTTATTAAGATAAGGTGCTAAAGACAGGTAGTTTCATCTCTTCCTTGTTCTCTTTCTCTCTCTTTCCCTTTGCATTTAACAGTTATCACATCATTTTTCATTTTAGTCTTAAACCTTTCACATATTAAAATTTCAGTAATTGTAATATTTTTTAAACACTTAACAATATGAAATCTAACGAAATATTTTACATTTAAATAAATTTTCAACTAGTATTTTCTGCGCGCCTTGCACAATAAATTTTATAACATTCTTCATATACATTTTCCCGTTTTTTCAAAACTTTTCCATATTTTGGTACTAAATATTAAAAAAAGAAACAATAAACAAAAGAAAGACAGAAGCAAAAAAAGAAGAAGAAATGATATTTTATTCACAACAATACATAAAGCAAAATGTAAGGAAGCTCAATATGCCTGAAGCGATAATATATTAAATTATTTGTAATATTAATGATAATTTGTGATAATTGATAAGGATGATAAACCATAATTACGGTGGTAGTGATAATAATAAGCAAGCTATAGTAAGATAACAGTCAAAAAAAATGAAATAATTGGAAGAAAATATTTGGTTCTTTTTTCTTTTTCACTGCTTCTTTTGTTAATCTTGGAAATGGTTCAATTTTTATTTTTTTTTTAATAGTGAAAGAAATAAAACAGAAAGTGATAGTTGAATATGATCATTGGTTTTACGTTAACCTCTTCATTCCAGTTTCCTGTTATTAACAATGATGACATGGTTGTAAGAAAAGCGAAGGATCGGTTAATTAAAGAAGATGTCGTATTTTTTCGCTTCCTTTAACTTTAGATGAAGTTGTTCCTGAAACAAAATTTTTCTTTTCAAAAAACGATTATAGTTTTAATTAACTAATTTTAATTCATTGTTTAGTTTCTTTTTAATTTCAATTTCTATAATTTTTTTATGTCTTATTCTGATTCAATTATTTTTCTTTTCTTTTGATATTATAAATGTGAAATAGTATATGATCATATTTATACACTAGTTTCCTTTCTTTTCGATTTCTTCTACGAAATTTATTTTGCAATTAGTTTTTCTTTTTTTAAATCTTTTTGATTATATTCCTTTATTCATTTTATGTAATACATTTTAACAAGTGATTGACTAATTAATGAATTAACCAATTGTGGAGTCTATTTGGAGAAAAATTAATAAGAAAGGATGAAGGAAAAGTTTTTGGAAATTATAGAATTATAATTGGAAAAATTTATATAAGATGAATTTTTTTTAAATTATTTTTTATTAATATAACTTTATTAACATAATTTTAAATTAACATAATATTTCCTTTTCTTTTTCCTTCTTTTTTAACTTTAATTACATAAAGTAATGAATAATTTGTAAAACTAGTAAAATAGCTTTATTGTTCTGATGAATGACTTCGATGTTTTTGATGAGCAAAAACGAGAAACACTTCAATAGCAGAAATAATAAATGTTTTTAGCCCATACAGCCTTT
This sequence comes from Wuchereria bancrofti, assembly GCA_005281725.1. Classification (NCBI taxonomy): domain Eukaryota; kingdom Metazoa; phylum Nematoda; class Chromadorea; order Rhabditida; family Onchocercidae; genus Wuchereria; species Wuchereria bancrofti. The sequence continues at coordinate 19,211,979 of SSBO01000012.1, read as the reverse complement.
CTTTTAATGTAGACATTAGGTTCTTTTTATTGTATTTAAATATTTGATAATAAATGTAATCTTCGTTAATTAATATTAGGTGCCATTAATTGCTTTACTATTAATATGGAAAATTTGAAAAAATAGGTGCCATTAATTACTCTACTTCCTTTTTAGTTTTTAGTTTACTTTCTTCTTAGTAAAAGCAATTAATGACTAATTTGCATATTGTTTTATCAACATAATATTTAGATGGAAAGAAGTATTTTTTTAAACTTTTCGAGTATATAAATTTCAAATTTCACGCTTTATTTAAATATTCAATGTGATGACAGAGGAATGAAAAAGGAAAAAGAAAAATAATTTGCTAAAATGCAAAAAGGAAAAAAAATAATATCCTTTTTCCTTTCATTTCATTTCTTGAGAAAAAGATGCAAAAAAAAATAACATTTTTTTTAAAAAAGAGTCAAAAAAAATTTTTTTTTTTGAGATAAACCAAAGTAATGAAAAATCAATTAGAAGTTAATTGTACTAAAATACTATTAATGATAATAATTCTTTGTTTACTTTGGAAAATAGGTTAAAGAAATTTAATTGATTTTATGTTAATCTACTATTAATTGTTGTAATAATAGATTATTACAAAATAAATCGAATTGTTGTTGTTGCTGTTCTCTTTTTTTTTTCTTTTATTCACTTTTATTTTCTTAATTTTATTCATTTTATTTGTCTTTTATTATTTTTCTATGTGCGTTTTTTTTTTCGTGCTCTAGCAAAAATAAAATTAAATTGTTGTTCATGAAAGCAAGAGAAGAAAAAAAAATTTGAACGCATTTTTAATCGAATTTGAAATGGACAAGTAGTAAGTTAATTTGAGATGACTTCTACGATATGACTGAAGTAATGAGAAAAGCAAAATGCTATTTTCACAGTGCAAAATTTTCAAAAATAAAAGTCAATAAACAAACATTGATGGACATTTTAAGAATCATTAAAGGCGCAGCAAAAGAAGAAAATGAGGACAAAAAAAGGAAGATTAAAGGAATTTAGCTGATTTTTTCGTTATTTTCTTCTGTTATTTTCATCTTTTTTGCTTACGACAAATTTTAATTCAATTTTTTCGTTTTCTTTTTGCTTCAGTTAAAATCTCTAAATTGAATTGCCATGTTATTTTATTTTTTTTATTTCTTTCCTGTCTTTTTTGGGAGGGGGAGATAAAAAGGAAAAAAGAAAAATAAGTGAACATTTGATTTGGATGTTTTTTTCTTTTTAATTCATTACATTACCGAAAATTTATTCGTCTTTTATTAAATAAAGCTACAGAAAAAAAGAAAAAACTTTTTGTTGCCAAGTTTAAATTTAAAATTTGTAGAAACAGAAAATTAAGTTAATAATTCTAATACTTATTTAAGTGTGGTGAAAATAATTTTAAATTAATGTGCAATATTTAGCAACAGCTGTTGCGACAGTAAAGTTAATGCTGTAAGAATTGTTCTTGCAACAGCATTAATAGTAGCACTAGTAATAGTAGTAGTTGTTATTGTTGTTGTTGCTGTTATTGTTATTGTTATAGCTATAACTGTTACGACTACAATAACTTCATTTTTTTTAGTACCACTGTTTTGATCAAATAAATGAGAATGCTTATTTGCACAGTAATTATTATTAATTTCTTCTGGAAATATGGCATTCATATTTTTCTATATTTCGTTACATTATAAGAAATGTCTGTAATAAACATCGGTCAATAATACCTGGATTTTTCCGATCTAGCAACATCTCGCGTGCCTTCTCATTAAAACCACGATGTGGTGCAGTAGTTGTTTGAACATTTTTTTTTAAACTTTTATTTGGCATATTCTGAAATTAAATTAAAATGAAGTCTACCTGTTCGAATGAAGACGTTTTAATAACTTCACTAAATTAAAAATTTTTTTTTGCCTAATATGTATTTTTATTTTTTTTTTACCTAATATTTTTTTTAAATTACCTAATAATATGCAAGTATTTTTATTAGCTAAAAAATAGCAAGAGAAAAACAGGAAAAAAAAACTGTGAGAATGTTTGAATTAGCAAATAAAAGAAGTAATTAAAATTTTCTTCGTTCAATCAATATCTGAAAAAAATAAGCCATTTATTTTGTTTGCTAAAATTGAGAAAAAACAATTAGTTGATGAATTTAATAGGAGAAATTCAAAGATATCCTAAAGAAATAACTCATAGCGTGTGCTATCATTATTACTATAAACTTGCAAAATGAAAACAATTTATGCAATTAACAAGAATCAATTATTTTAATTCATCATATATTTGAATTTATTGATTATTAGTTCATTTTTCTATGTAGCATTTTAAGTGAATTTATAAAAATGTCAATCACATCATATTAATTTAAAATAATCAGTGTATTAATTGGACGAAAAATTATTGCTTTATCAGATTCCTTAGATTTTTTTGTATTTATTTATTTATTTATTTATTTAAATTGCAAATTAAAGTACAAATAATATATATTGCTCTTACTAGCATAGAATGGCATGTCCTATTTATCAATGCAATTAGAACGCAACAAATCTTACAGGTAATTTATCGGATGTAGTCGATTGTGATTCCAATAAAATTCCTCGAACTTTTTGACTGAATCCACGATGTGATGTTCCATCTTTCTGTTCTTGTGTTGTATCATCATTACTTGTGTTTGTTTCCGTCATCGTTTTATTCAAAAACTTAATTAAAAATTTTAAAAAAATGAAATACAACTAAGAAAAAATAAAATTCTCGTTAATATTATTTATTTATATATATTTTTTAACTCTTTTTCTTTCACGTTTTATATGAAAATTTATTTTAACATTTTTAAAACTTTCTTATTCATTGAAAGACCGCAATTTTTTTACTCACTAACATTTCCACTTCACTTATCAAAATTAATTTATTATAAATATATAAGTAAATGTTTTTTTTTTTGAATTTATACAAAATATATATATATGTTTTACATTTGTATGTGAAAATAAAATTTTCATAGTTAATTCTTTTTTTCTTCATTTTTTTCTTACATTTTTACTTTCTTTTTTCTCTATCAAAAAAGAAAAAATTTTCAAAAAACGCAAAAGAGCGTAAAAAATGTGAAATTTCTACTTAGTTAGTTACTGAAAGGAGCAAAAAGATAGTAGAAAGTGAAAGAAAAAACCTTTTAATTCTACTTTGTAAATAAGATGAAAAACTTTCTATCTGTCCAACTATCCATTGATCTATCTATCTATCTATCCATTGATCCATCTATCCATTTATCCATTAATCAATTAGTCCATCTCTCCCTCTTTCTCTCTCTCTCTCTCTCTCTCTTTAGTCTGTACATCTTCATCATGACGTCATGAAGATATAAGGAAATATTTACATTGAATTAATCCAAATATTTCCATTTGTTTTAAAAACATACGTATCTCAGTAATAATTCTCTGAATACAAATACTTAACTAGTTATACTTACTTACTTCTTTTTCATTTTCTTTTTTTTTAATTTGATTTTAAAATATAATTGAATTACACTAATTTATTTCTAATTATTTGATCAATTAATTAATTTTATCGTACAGTTTTAACTTTGTCTACCTAATAGTTTTGTGTAATTTTCAACCTTTATAAAAGGACAGCAAATTAAAATTTAATCTCGAATTATTAGAAAATTTGTGTCATTTTATTATTAAAACAAATGATACCAACAATTACGATAATATTTTTTTTTTGCATATTGAAATCAGTTCAAATATTTATTTAAAAAAAAAGAGAGGGAAGAAAAATAACTAATAAAATTAATTTGTGTATTATAGCGAAAAAAAAATAAATGCATACTGTATGAGTAAAGGAAAGAATGAATAACAGATTAAAATATACCGTAACTTATAACGAAAAAAAACCAAATTCATCTCTTAAATAAGATCATTTCAAGAATATAAAATATGCCTTAGGGAGATGAAAAAAAGGAAAAGCAAAGAAGCGATTTTTTAAGTTAACAAAAATGTTATTCATCAAGATTTTGGTGAAAAAAGAAAAAATAGAAAAAAAAAAAAACTAAAACATGCAAATGACAAGAATATAAAACAAACAAATTTCGAAATTAAAAAACTTAAAAGATTTATTAGCAGAATTTGCGCAATAAAAAAGAAAAAGACAGAAAGAAAGAGTATAAAATAGGAAGGATAATGTGAAAAAAATGATGAAATTTGAAAATTTTTACAACTTGTTAATTTATGCTTCAATTGATTAATTGAACAAAAAATGGTAAGTAAAGAGGAATTAATGAAGCATATTTATAAACATATTTAAGTTTATATAATTGTAATGCGCTGACAATAATAAACACAAAATGAGACACCAAAAAAGAAAACAAAAAGGAAAATGAAAAGTGAAAAATGTGTAAGGAAAGAACGAAAAAAACATTACTTAATATTAGCTGTAAGCTTGAGATAAATTAGAAATGCATCAAATAGCATTGAAATTTTTGAAATCATTTAGTTTTTTTCTTCGCTTTTTTGTTACTTATTTGCATAAAATTGATGAAATGAATAAGTCAAAATTTTGTTAAATTTCTTTTAATTTAACATAGTTTTGAAAAAAAAAAGAAAAGTATTTAAATTAGCAAGTTTTTACCACGCATATTTTATCCGTTAAAAGAATTTCGTAAAAAAAAAGAACAAATTATGCAGAGTATGAAAGTTTTGAAAATGGAATTATTTCAATAAGCCTTAGTTTCAAAAATTCTAAAGTTTAAGCTTCAGAAGTTTTAAAATAAACTTATATACATTAAATTTGATTGTATATTTACTTATTTGCTTTACTTATTTATTTATTTGTTTGAACTCAAATTTTATACGTTTTATATAAATATGCATAAATTGAATGCAAAAAAATCGTATGTAATACATATAAAATATATGTATAAATATAAATATTGATATAAAAGGTATAAATACAAATGTAAATATAAATGTAAATAAATACAAGTATAAATATGGATGCATAAATGCTTAAATAAATTTTCTAAAACGACAGAAAAAGAATTGGAGAATAAAATATAAGCTTTTAGGCATGAAAATTTGCCAAAACAAGCCTGCCGTAAGGCATTTCATCATGAGAAAATAAGTTGTTATTCAACCTAAGTTGCATAATTCACAGTGTAATAATGGATGAAAATTGAAAAATTGGCCCAGTTAAATTCATATAAGGCACTTTAATCTTTATTCTATAATACTTAATTCAACCCTAAATGTTGTTTAATGCAAAACTTTTCAATTTATAACAATAATTAGAGTAAAAAAAAAGAAAAAAATTGGTTAGGCATAGCTATTTTCCAAGATGTAAAGAAATAGGAATGATAAGAAGGATATGATTTTTGAATAATTTTGAGGTTTTATTTTAATTCCTTAGGTTTTCTAATTATCAAAGTGTTAAACTGATAAGTTTAACATTTTGATAAAGTTGCGAGCAAAATATTCTGAAATTTGATAAAATATTATGGCATTGCAATTGGAGAAGGAGCAATTCTGAAATTTTAAACCTCTGTGGCTGTCGTGTCGAAAAAAGGAAAGAAAGAAAAGGTTTAAAAATTGTCAGAAAAACTCGACGAAGTTTTTTGCTTATCTAAAGTATGAACACAATTTATTCAAAATATATGCATTAACGCATCGATGCATCAATTTGCAAATAATTTTCTTTTTTTTGAAAGAATAGAATTGGTGGAAAATTTATAAAAAGCATTTGTAAATGCAACATATTTACTAATATTGTATAGGAGCATTTGCAAATCATTTGTCTTTATAAGGTAAGTAATTAATTTATGAAATGCCTAATGTAAAGAAAATTTAGTAAATGGTAGTATGCTGATTAATATAAAGATTTTTAGAACTGTTTTTTTCTTGAAGTAAAAAGGGTAAAATGGAATATTTCTTTTTAGAGACAGAAATTGAATATTTTAATTAATTTGGATTTTTTAAAATCAATTTTCCACCAATAAGTAGATCAATTATTTAAATTAATAAAAATACTTTGCTACTATTATTATTTATTTACAACAGCCGTCTAGTGAATGAAATTGAATCTTATGCATTTGGAACAGTTGTTTTTGCCTTAATTTCATTGATATGTTTCAAAAAAATTAAATTAAATTAAAATTTTCTCTCTTTTTTTGTTAAATTTATTTGCTTGCTCTTTTTTTCTATGAAATAAAAGAAAATATAGGAAGGGAAAAACAAGAAAATTTGAGAAATTTTTCGGAATGAAATTAAAGAAAGTGAAATTTTTTTGGATTTGCAATGAAACAAACTAAACAATGTATGAACGGATAATGAAAATACTAGAAACCTTATTGGATGAAAGATTTAAATGATATAATGAGATAAGCGGAAGAAGTGAAAAGGAAGGCCAATGATATTTGTCTTCAACAAATGAAACATAATTTTTTTTTTTCTTCAAATTCATTTCAGAAAATTGCCAATGATTAATAATTACTTCAAAAAATTTCTCAATGACGTAATCACTAGTGCTAAAATAAGCACTGTTAATTTAATGTAAAAGTTTGCCATAATTCTGCAGGAAAGAAAAAGATCTTTCTACAATATTTTTAATTTTAACAACAAAAAAAGTAATGACAAACATTTTTGAAAATTTTTTCAAAAAAAAAATCAATTTATAAAGAAAAAAAAAATAATATGCTTCTAAAAAAATGGGAAAGATTTTTGAAAGAAGTTAAGTGATGAAATAAATCAATTTGAAATGCATTTTACATTTCTTTTCTTATTTTTCTTCTTTTTTTCCTTTTTTTTTTTTTTTNGTATGAACACAATTTATTCAAAATATATGCATTAACGCATCGATGCATCAATTTGCAAATAATTTTCTTTTTTTTGAAAGAATAGAATTGGTGGAAAATTTATAAAAAGCATTTGTAAATGCAACATATTTACTAATATTGTATAGGAGCATTTGCAAATCATTTGTCTTTATAAGGTAAGTAATTAATTTATGAAATGCCTAATGTAAAGAAAATTTAGTAAATGGTAGTATGCTGATTAATATAAAGATTTTTAGAACTGTTTTTTTCTTGAAGTAAAAAGGGTAAAATGGAATATTTCTTTTTAGAGACAGAAATTGAATATTTTAATTAATTTGGATTTTTTAAAATCAATTTTCCACCAATAAGTAGATCAATTATTTAAATTAATAAAAATACTTTGCTACTATTATTATTTATTTACAACAGCCGTCTAGTGAATGAAATTGAATCTTATGCATTTGGAACAGTTGTTTTTGCCTTAATTTCATTGATATGTTTCAAAAAAATTAAATTAAATTAAAATTTTCTCTCTTTTTTTGTTAAATTTATTTGCTTGCTCTTTTTTTCTATGAAATAAAAGAAAATATAGGAAGGGAAAAACAAGAAAATTTGAGAAATTTTTCGGAATGAAATTAAAGAAAGTGAAATTTTTTTGGATTTGCAATGAAACAAACTAAACAATGTATGAACGGATAATGAAAATACTAGAAACCTTATTGGATGAAAGATTTAAATGATATAATGAGATAAGCGGAAGAAGTGAAAAGGAAGGCCAATGATATTTGTCTTCAACAAATGAAACATAATTTTTTTTTTTCTTCAAATTCATTTCAGAAAATTGCCAATGATTAATAATTACTTCAAAAAATTTCTCAATGACGTAATCACTAGTGCTAAAATAAGCACTGTTAATTTAATGTAAAAGTTTGCCATAATTCTGCAGGAAAGAAAAAGATCTTTCTACAATATTTTTAATTTTAACAACAAAAAAAGTAATGACAAACATTTTTGAAAATTTTTTCAAAAAAAAAATCAATTTATAAAGAAAAAAAAAATAATATGCTTCTAAAAAAATGGGAAAGATTTTTGAAAGAAGTTAAGTGATGAAATAAATCAATTTGAAATGCATTTTACATTTCTTTTCTTATTTTTCTTCTTTTTTTCCTTTTTTTTTTTTTTTTGCTATCCACAATAAACAGATGAAAACTACTTTTAAAGCACTTTATATCTCGTGTATTCCTTGCGAAAAAAAAATTTTTTTCAAAATGAGCCAAGTAATTTGGTTTGCTTCTTTTTTTCTTCCTTAATTTTTTCTTCCTATTTCTTCTTCTCTCTCTTGCTCTCTCTCTCTTTCTCTCTCTATCTCTACGTTAAAGGTATTATTCGGATAATTCTTGCATTTATAATAAATATGCACATTAATCTAAATTATCTGAAAATGAATATTTATGGTTGGAGCTAAACAATGTCGTAATGAAGTCGTTATTGACGTAGCAGTAGCTTAGTCACGTCGCGTAGCACTGCTAAATCCTTAGTCACGTCATTGTATTATTGTTTATAAGTTATAAAGTTGTACGATCTAATACAAAAAATAATTGTAAAAAAATTAAAAATAACTTGTTTAATTTTAATTATTAAAGTGCAGTTCATTAAATGCCAAAAACCTATCGCAATTTTATACGATATTAATTTCCTTAGAATAGAACACCAATCCAAATAATCAATGCTTAATCTAAAATAAAAACTTCAATCAATATATTAAATAGCATATTATAATTGCTATCGTGTAATAATAATGATAATTAATAGTAATGATTAATAATAATAATAACGAAATTGTTTGAAAAAAAGAATAATTGCAATTATTACGTTTAAGGTGTTAAAATGAACAATTTCAACGGAGAAAATATTAAATAGAACATTCCCGCACATTTTGTTTCATTCTATTCTTTCTTTTTTTAAAATTTTCTGCCTTTCTTTTTTGTTTTTTCTTTTTGCATCATTTATTTGATATTTGCTTAAACTTTTTAATATTTTTTAAATAAATCAAATTTGATTCAATTTTCTCAAACATCGCTTTGACACTAAATTCAACTTTCATACTTCCTTTTTTTGACTTTTTGCATTTTTTGCTCTCTGTTTTCCTTTTTTTTTCTTCTTACTTTGTTTCCATATATATCATTTCTGGAGGAAAATTTGGAAAAGTCAAAGCGAATAAACGAAGAAATTGAAATTTTTTATTTAAACCAAAAAACGAAAATGCGAAAAATCATTGCACTCGAAATTATTTAAGACCAATGAATGATAATGGAAACGTATGATTTTTTCAGTTTCTTAAAAATTTTGTTCTATTTTTTTTTTTTTTTAAATTTTGTTATCAAATTTTTCATTAATTCTATCTTCCTTTGATGAAATTTTATCTTGAGCGCAAACAGCTGTTTGCAACTTTTGTGAAATGATTTCAAAACATTTAACAATTATTATCACTGTGCGTAATAAACTTAATATTTCATTGATTAAAATATCTTTAAAATTATTATTGATGAAATCTTAAAAAATTAAATTGAAGAAATTAGATAAATTCAATTGCACACTAATATTTTAATAAAAGCTTCAAAATTCTATTTTTTATTTTATTTTATTTTTTTTGAAATATCTTGAAAAAGCGACGAAGTAATATTGAATTTTTTTCTTTTTTTTATAGAACAACAAGTAAGAATGTGATGTCATTCCGCCTTTTCTTCCGATCTTTTTTTTATCTTTTTGCTTTTAATTTCCTCTTTTTTGAAAAATGAAGGAAGCTATTGGATAAAACTTTTAGAATTATCTATTTTTATTTGAATGTAATTGCAATTGCAGTTTTAATTTTTCAATTCATATCATCTAAACTATTTTAATTAGTAATAAAAATTGTTAGGTTGGATTTTTGCAATTATTGATTATAATAATTTTATATTCCCAGTCTTTTTTTTTAAATCAATACCTTTCGTTTTCATGTCTTTTCCGCCCGTTTCTAATTTCTTTCAACTTTATCTGTGCTTTCTTTTTTTTGCTTTTTCAACTATGTTTGCATGTCATTTCATTTTAATTGATGTCATTTCTTAAATTGTTCTACTCTCTGATTAGAGTTTACTAAATGATATGAATGGCAATGCCATTTGTTTGTAAACCATCAAATTGATCAAATTACACTAATTTATTGTTGATCGATTAACAACTAATTGATAACATTGCCACAAAAAAGTTTGAAAAAAAGTTAATCTGAGATTTATTTCCGTTTCATTTCAAAATGCTTACTTTTTAAACATTGTAATGGTATAATAATAATAATTTTAAAATGCAAAAAAATAAAAAATACAAAGAACTTAAAATCTGATAACAATTATCAAGAAAAAAACGAGGAATGATGATAAATTTTTCAAGAAATTAGGAATTTAAAGGAAAGGAAAGGGTGAAAGAAGGAATAAATATAATTTTTTTGAAAAAAAAAATTGAAAAAAAGGGAAGTTTATTATAATACTTGTAATAGACTCACTATTTTAATCAAAACTATTGCATTATAAATTATTCCAATTAAATTTTCTCTCTTTAACATCTTTTTTCGTCTTTTTCTAATCGTAATTTCAGGAGGAGGGAAAGAGGAGGGGAAAATAGGAGAAAGAAGAAAAGGAAGTTAATTTAAAAATTAAAAAATTAGTTAATTTAAAAATTGGTGTATGGAAAAAAATCACAAATAAATTTTTATCTAAATTATTTCTACTATTGCGCTTTGATCATTTTTAAACAAAAATTTTGATTTTAATATTGTGAAAATAAAACGGAAATGGAAAAAGTTGAAGAAGAAAAGGGAAAAACAAAAAGGGCAAACGCTATTAAAAGATAGTATGAAGAAATGAGCAAAGAAAGAAGAACAAAGAAAGAAAAATTAGAGAAAAAAAGATTGGAAAAAGTAAAATAGAATATACCAAATAGAAAATCAAAAAACTGTTTGGAAGCAAATTTATTTAAATCAAGTTTACCAAAAAAAAAATTGGCGGATAAATTATAATGTAAAAAAGTGCTTAGTAAATTAATTCGAAAGAAGCTAAAGAAATATTCCATTAAAAGAGTGCAACTGAAAGGTATTTAGCGAAGAAATTAAAGCAAAATGATATTCTTGAGGAAAAGAAAAGAGTAAAGAAATATTTCGAATGCAAGAGAGGAAAATAATTCTCAGTGAATGTTAAATAGTATGGAGATATGTTCTGCGCATAAGGCAATAACAAATTGTCAGCTAAAACGCAATCTGTAATGGATAAAAGTTTAAAAGTAATGTTAGCTAAGTCATTAAAAATGATATCAGATAAGTAATTGAAGTTGAGTGAGTTAAATAAAATTAAAAAAAAGAAAAAATTCTATTAAAAAAAGTGAAAATACTACATCTAAATTTAAATAAGCAATGATGGTGAAAATGAAATAATGAATGGAATTGAATTAGCATAAATATGCAAAGTCGAGAAAAATGTTTAAATATACTGCAGAATTCTAATCAAATAGTAATTTTTAAATTTTTTATTGTTGAAAGGTAGCTGTATTAATTAGTTTAAGTTCAAATTCAGGTCCGAAATTGTGTTTTGGTTTGTTTCGTCCAGTTTGATTCACTTTACTATGACCTCTGTGTACGATCGAAGTGTTATGCCACGTGGTACCATTTCTCATATCGTAAAATTTTTTTAATTGAATTCAACTTTTCTCTTCGTTTCTACTTAATGCTACTATCAGTGATATTTAATTATTGATAGATTTAGGAAGCATATGTACCAATGATCAATATATCTTTTAATGGCTCCATTAATTCCTCTGATAATAAAAAAATATTTGTCGTTTAGAAATTCAAACTCCACTATTATTATTATTGATTATTATTAATTATTATTATTACTATTATTGTTACTATTGTTATTTTTATTAGTTATTACTATTAATTATCATTGATTATTATAATTATCATTATTTATTATTATTATCAATCATCATCATCATCACCAATTATCATCATCATCATTACATATATGAAATAATGAAAATGAGTTAATAATTAATGGTGATAATGACGATAATAGTAATGATAATGATGATGACAATAAAAATACAATAATAATAATAATAGTAATTTAGATGATTTAAATGAAGGAGAAGATTTATTATTGGCAAATCAAGTCATCATTGGTCGCTTTATTGTAGAAGAAAAAATTGGGCAAGGAAGCTTTGGGCAAATTTTTAGGCACTTTCTACTATTTTTTTTCCTTTTCTTTTTTTTCATTAAATTTCCTATTATAATCGTACAACATTCGTTGTAATAAAATTATATTATAGTCTTCCCTTTTTTCAGTGACCTTTTTTTTCAATTTTTTGGTTTGATTCATTCGTCGTAATCGAAGTTTGTTTCATTTTGTATAATTTTAATGAAATACTTAAGAACTGAATTACCGTTTTATCACTGTCCGTATTTCATCGTTTTCAGTTACATTTCATGATAGAAAAAGAAAGGAAAAGAAGTAAAAAAAATTAAAAGAAATTAGAACAACTGAAGTGCAAAAAGGCATTTAAATATAAATTTATTCTTAGTTCATTCAGTTATTCAATTATACGATTCATCTGAAGAATTAACCATAAAATAAGTTACATATTTCCGGGTTATTAATCCGTAAAATTAGCATAGACTATTTTCTTAGAAATAAATTGCAGTTTCTTTCCCATTTTACACTTTTTTGTTTAGAACTGGAAAAATAAAATCAGAGTTTTTTTAACTTGTACCAATTTTATTTTGAACCTTTATCAAAATTTTTAAATTTTCGTCCTGTAGGATGTTGAGAAAAAAAGGATTTAAGCAAAATTGGTTTCCAAAAATTGAACCAGAAGTTTTGATAAAAATAATTTTTTACCAAAACTTTTTTATAACATCAGAGGAAAAGATAAACGTCAAAAACGAACTGTAGCAATAAAAGTGGAACCAGAACATCATGGTGAATTAGATAATGCGCCGAATGATCCGCGTCGTTTAGTCATCGAACAGCAAGTCCTACTAACACTACGAAAAAAAGTCCTTTAATCATCCATTTTAATAATATTTCTGGTAAAAATAAAAATAATAGGATAAAAAAAAATAATAATAGAAATTTTATAAGTTCATTTAAATTCGAATTAATTAATTTAATCAAAAATGGAAATTTTTTTCTCTCGGATCTTTTTTTCCATCAGTTGAAATATTCCCATTCTATTCTCATATAAAGAATAATAAGCTGCATGTTTAAAATTGTTTCATGGATTTAAATGTGTCAATTATTTTTTCAATTGATAAACTTAAAAATATTACTTATATTAATGGCAGGCAAAAACATTATCTTCAAATACATAAAGAATAGCTTAATAAATTCATAAACTATCAGCTGTCTAGAACAATCTCAATTTAATCAAAACATTTGTCAAACAATTTATACTAATTATTTTTGCTAATAAATTTAGCTTTGAGAATTCCAAAAAATAACTTTTACTAACAAGAAACAAAATTGATTAGATATTGACTTAAATAAAAAAACCTAACTATTTATTATTAAAAAATTTCCTGTTCAAATTATGGGATAATTAGGTTTTGTTTTTCTAACTGAATGGATTTTCTTACTTATTGTGTAGCCCAATATACCAATGATATACGCAAGTGGCAAAACAGAAAAGAATTGTCCATATATCGTGATGCAAATACTGGGAAAAAATTTGACGACGTTACGGAAAGAACGAACGGAACCAAAGTTCACTTTATCAACAGCATTCCGTATTGGCCAGCAAGTAATTCAGCACTATTTATTATTATTATTATTATTATTATTATTATTACTGTTATTATTACTATATTATCATTATTTTCTTCGTATGAATGGAATTAATCGGTCTTCGTTATAGCACGAATTTTATTCTGATTGTGTGCTTTACAACGATGAAATCTTTACGCAATAAATAAATTTGAATAGTTCATTTAATTTTGCACTTTTATCTTTTCTCAAAGAGGAAAAAGGGGAAAAAAATATTCAATTTCGTTTCTTTTCAAATGTTATTCCAGGGCAGTAGAAAATCAATGGAGCAATATAACAGTAGTAACAACTGATATTAGTGATAACAGTAACAGTAATAATGATAATATTAATAATAATTAATAATAATAGCAATAATAATAGTAATAATAATAATAACGACAATAATAATAATAATAATAGTAATAATAATAACAATAATAATAAATAATAATAAAACAATAATATTATTACCGTGAAGATGGTAACATGTATTAAGTACAGTTCATGCAACTAAATTTTTATGATTTATCGAAAGGTTTTATTTCACTTTAAAAAAATTAAAAATTTGCAATAAGACACTTGAATGTGATTAAGATAACATTTCATAGCTTAAAGAAAAAGCAACATAAATTAGTGTAAAAAATAATATGCAGGTGGCACATGCATTGCAGTACTTGCATGAAGCAGGTTATATACACCGAGACGTTAAACCATCAAACTGTTGCATTGGTGTTCCACCCGAAACATCCATCATTTATCTTGTTGACTTTGGTATTTATCTCTTTTTGTCATTTCAGCTTAATTTATAAATCAAAAAGAAAGGAAACAAAATAAATAAATAAAGTCTTTTGTTCTTTAAAAAACGTGAGAAAAAAAAAATTTTATCCTATTTTTTAAAAATTGTTTTCAATTCTTTAATGTATAATATCTTCATCTGTTATTCTGATCAATAAAGAAAATAATATGAAATGAATGAATGAATGAATGAATGAAATGAAATGAATGAAATGAAATGAATGAAATGAAATGAATGAAATGAAATGAATGAAATGAAATGAATGAAATGAATGAATATGAAATTCTTTTCGTTGTTAATTTAGTCGTTAATCCACAAACAAGAAAATTATCTATTCATAATTAATTAATTAATTAAAATATAGAAGCGAAGAAAAGAGAAAGCTGCAAATATTTAACTTTATTTTTTGCTGATCAAAAAAAAATTTTTTTTTTAAACACAACGAAAGAAGCGAAAAAAAAAGTTAATTAGAATGAGCTTTTTCTCTTTAAGGAATGTGCCGAAAGGTGATCGATTCAAATGGTAAATGGCACATGCCGCTATTAAAATCAATATTTAAGGGAACTTTACGATATGCTTCGTTGAATGCAATTCTTACACATCAATGTGGGCCATGTGATGATATGATTGGATGGATTTATTCGATTGTAAGATTTTAAAGAGAAAATAAAATTAATAACAGACGTTATCAGCATTTATTTTTATGAATTTCAATAAATCCATTGAAATTTCCTTCTATTTGTTCTGATATATTAATTTGTGAATTGTAAATAACTACATTACCTGCTTGTGACAATATTGATATTGCTAAATCAAACAAAATCATTTTTTTCTTCGTTTTTTTTCTCATCATAAAGAAATAATGGTAGTTGAGTGAAAAGCTACAGATGAATTTATTAAACATACTGATAATCTTTTAATTATAATTAATTCTAAATTATATTACTATTAATTACAATTAATATAGTTTTTTGATTATATTTAATACATATCTACAGTTATAATTAATCTTAAATGTAACGTGGGAAATTAAAAAGAATTATATTTAATGTGTATGTATGGGACTTATAAATATTTTAACATCTTAGAACCTATATATTTTAGTAAAAAACTTTAATGTATAAAATAATATGGTATGAGAACTGATAGGAGAAAATGAAAATACATTTATATCATCAATATTTGATTAGTTGCTTCTTTTTTTTTCTTATTTTTCTTCCGTAATATCTTTTATAAAAATTTATTTAAAGAATTAGTAGAAAATGAAATAAGAAATCAATGATTTAATAATAATAATAATAAATAAATAAATAAAATTACTATTAATAGTAAATGATGGGAAAGAGGTAAATTTTCTTCAGATCGAATTAGCATTATCAAAATTGCCGTGGGCAAAGAGTGCGCCCCGCGATATGATACAACAAAAGGCAGCAATTACAGGTGAAGAATTATGCGCACAAATGCCGCTACCATTTTTGCAATGTTATAATTATGTTAAAAGTTTAAAGCCAACGGAAATGCCACGGCATAGTTTTATCAACGAATGTATTAAACGATGCATTCCACTGAATGCTAGACCAAATGATCCCTACGACTGGGAAATTACCAGTGCTACATAAACTCCCTTTCTTTTCATTATTTTTATCATTTTTATGCACACATCACTGATAATGTTGATATACCATGATGATATTTTACTTTATATAATGATATTACGTGTGACAAATGGGAAATAAAATTTTAATTTTACTTATAAAGCTAATAAAATGAACAAACATGGGAATCATTTGAAAGCTTAACTATATATAAGATTAAACATGGGTAGGATAGATTTGCATCATATGAAATACAAAACGAAAACCTCCTTCATCAACTTAACGCAAAGAAGAATGAACATATGGTTGTTTGTCCTGCAAATGCCTATCACCTACCTCACTGCTATAATATTAATTTGAAACATACTGAAACTATTTGAAAGTGTTTCCACGGTGCTAAAAAACGTCTTATTCCTGAAAGCACCAACCGAGAAGTGCCCAGTCGCATCCACTACAGGACAACTTCAACCATTCGTAAAACTTGAATCTACCATATCACAAACATCTATTTTTTCCTAATTTCGTAGTAACCTGTCATGCATAACAAGTATACTAAAAAGAACAATTTATTACTAAAAAAATCCTTTTAACAAACATAATATGCTGCGGCATAACTTTTAAAAAACTCAGCCATACTTTAAACTTTTTCACTGCAATCCACGATGCCTGCATAAATCTTGCTTTACCTGAAGATAACACACATCAATATGAAAATACTGCTTTGTTTTTTTCCAGTTCCACAGAGAAATAACCAGAAACAGCACACAAAATGGTTAAAACTCATCTTCCATAAACCGCAAACATAAAATTTTGAAAGGTTAATCAAAAAACCGTAACAGGCAAAAAATGTGAAATTAAAGAAACGACCGCTACGTCGGAAATGCATGAAAATTTCCGAATAGAGTTCTAGAAAAGAAATAACTTAAAAAACGAAGTTACATAAAAAAATTCCTTCTAAAATTTTAGCTTTTAAAAAATTTGAAAAAAAAGCTTCTAAGAAAATTTTTAAGAAATTTTAAACCGATGGAGAAAGCCAAAAATCAATCACATAAAATGGAATAATTTAGTAGCAGGAAGATTACCAATACAATCATCAACTTGATGATGATAATAAATGATGAAGAAACAGGTGCTCTAGTTCAAAAAAAAAAAAAAAAAAAAAAAAAAAAAAAAAAAAGAAAATGCATTGTTGTGGATGAAAGAAGAATAAATCGCCGACAAAGCGGTGCAAAAATCAACGGGGCGAAGAAAGAAAAAATAAGAAGTCGCGAGAAGAAGAGCGTCATTGGAAATAATTATCAATTATTATTATGTTGTGCAAATAGTACAATAGTGACGCAGAAATAAATCAGCACTTTTAAAACACCACTAGTTGTCCGATAACCCAAAGCCAAATTCTTCTCCTAAACGGCTGGATTAATGACGAATTGTCTGTGGGAAACCAGCGCTTGGTGCACCGTAACCACGACCGCCATAGCCACCACGGCGTCCAAAGCCACGCGCACGCCCACGCAGGATCCCGAGACGACGTGCTGGGTCAATACGGCGCCAGACGTACTTCTTCAACTCATTGAAACGCTTTTCTATTTCCTGAATATAAAAAACAGTTCTTACACAATGTGCAAACAAACAGTTTTTCTACAGTTGTCGTTAAAAAGAAATCATATAAACTTAATACTATGGGACGTCATTCTTAGCAGTATGTGTAAAATTTGCATTGCAAATTTACTAACACGGATATATACGAACAAAAACCTACTTGCTCTTCATATGGGCCCGACCAAGTGTGTGTTTCTTTGATTTGTTGACGAAGTCTCATAAGCGCTTTACCGCCCTGATTCTCACCATCCCAGAAAATTGGCTTATTTGCCTCATCACGATTTTTACGCCAACCGGTACCGAAAACCTACAAAAGAAGTTATATATCCTGAATAATTTAAAATGTATGATGTAAATAAATTCTGGAACTTCAAAATTTTGCTACAAGTTTCTTCAAAAATGCGTACTTTGTCTTGCGAAGCAACAGCAATATATGTTTTCCCGGTATAAACCAGCAAATTAGCAATCCAGCGTGTCTGCTCGAGCTTCAGACGTTGGCCAGTTTCCCATACATTCATTTTCACCTGAAAAATGAATTGATTGATAAGAAATAATACAGAATGTTCATAAATTTCCAATACATTTCCACAAAACCAATCTCATGTATCTTATAAGATTGAGATGAAAATAACGGATTGTAAGTTACTTCATTCCACTTCGCCTCATCGAAATCCTTAATGTCCTTCATTGCTTCCTCTGCTTTGATTGTAGAAGGAGCATCCAGGATTTTTGCCATTGTTTCTGTGTCCCCAAAATGTTCGGCCATTTTGTACCTAAAAGTCAATATTGCAAAAACGATAATTTCACATCGTTTCATATCAGCAACAACTGCAACACCACACAATTTACTATTCAGAGGAAAAAACTTAAAAACTTTAACCCAACGAAATTTACCAGTAATAGCGCTCAGCTGATTTATGCTCGATGCCTCTCTCATCCCGGATGGAAACTTCGAATCTCAAACTAAGAGGATCCTGAGCACCTGCAAATAAATTTTTACATGGAATTTGTGAACTTAAAAAAAATTTTTATATAATGCTCTCCAACTTACACAACATAATGAGATAAATTCTAAACAAAATGCAGACCTCCCACAAGAATGAAGTCACGTCCAATATCGTCATAATCCAAATCCGCCTCAGTTGCCCCAACTTTGAGATTATCCGTTTCAGCTGATACTCCACTCAACCCATTGATGGTCTCCTGCATGCGTTTTACCTTCTGCTTCACTCGTGCGTTTTCCAACTGAAGCATGGAATCAACAATATTCCAAAATATTTCATCACCATATGGAAGTGTGTATCCGGAAGTTGGAATGTGAAAAACGTTGTGAACAACGCTCCCCACGATACCCCAGAAATTCGACGTAGCCAAAAACGACACAGTATTAACTACGAAATTGGAGTGGAATCGTAACAATAATAAACGTTTACAACTACAAACGCAAACTATGTATTCACATGCACCCCTTGGAAACCGTAAATTAAATCTAAAAGACGGGTATGACAAGTCCTCTTTTGAGGATTTGGAAAAAAAGTTTAACAAAGCTTGGAAAAGTAATCAGACTTTGAGTTTCCGAACTGCTTGTCGTAGGTTATCCTTTTCCTTCTCCAGCAGAACAACAGCATTGCGAATCTGAGCCGAATCTTGCTTAATCCAAATAATTTCCTGCAATTGAGATGCCCTCATGCAACACATTCGACTGTACGCCATAATCAATCTTTACAATAAGCGTCAGCAGAGAATTCCTTGAATTTAAGGAAAAATTCGACATGCAAATTTCATTCCCCTTACCTGCTGCAAGTTATAAGTGCTGTTGCCCGAGCGACGACCGTTGCCCGAAAGCGGCTGAGGGGTAGCTCCTTCGTCCATTGCAATGTGTGGTGGTTGCTGATGATCAACACTGCTTTCAAAATTGTTGAAATTTCCCAGACCGGTAAAATCTCCGTACCCTAAATGAGGCAGCAATAACCAGCCTCTTGAAACCTTCTCAATGATGCAGATGTTCTTTACAATAACTGCCCGATTTGACCCATTCAACTGTTTGGGGCAAATACTCACTTCTTCCATAAATATGACCGACTGCACCATTCATTTTTTTTCTGGTCTTATATAAAAGGACTCCAACTTCCCGTACGCTAACCAAAATCTGCTTCTGAATAACTCACTACGAAAAATACTTCAGATGTCGAAAAACATTACTTGAGATAGGCAATACAATTGTACGACTACTAAGAAAAGTCTCAGTTCTTTGCTTCACGAAATAAAACTTCTTAAAATAAATATGGATTATTACCTCGCGTTCCGACTCCGGCGAAGCTCATCCCAAACCAAATAGTGTACCGTTCCCCGTTGAGTGACCCTACAAATAAGTGAAATTAGTTGAATTTACATTAAAGAACAGCTCGACACTTTTACTTCATAGCGCAAAAAAAGCGCTGGAATATGCCGACTTCAAAACACAAAAAAGTAAGCCGAAAACTGGGAGTCATTTAGAAAACAGAACGGTGAAAACGCAAAAGAAAATTACACCAGTTTCGAAACAAATACTTGTGGAAAACATCGAGGAAATTCCATGTAGAAAAATAAAACATGAAAAAAACATGAAAAAGAAAGTAAACATTACTTGTCTTACTATCAATCAAAGATGTTGACGATATGAGAGATTTCTTGCACTGTAAGAAAAAACTAGGCAACGGTATTGCTTTTTAAGCTGTACATAATAGAAATATATCTAATGTGAAGCAATCAAAGTTACACAAGAAATAAAAATTTCATCGTAGAATTGCGGGGCGACAAGACTCGATGACTTAATGTTGAAATTTAATGCCACAAACCATTAATACAATTAGACTAAGACGTTATCTCGACAACAGACACACCACATCACTTCCAGTAAATCCCGGGACGACCATTACACAGCATCAGCAAACACCACGAGGGTACCCACCCAATCATCCGTCCACCTATCGAGCACCAAAGATCCCAAAACTCTCCAAAGAAACGGTAGGTAGGCTAGCTTGGCGTGAATCTGTTCAGATCATACAGCGTTATAGTGCGAGAGTAAATTTATTGGAAAGTTTGAAATGAAAAAAATGCTTTGTCGCATTTTGTTTTGTTCGGTAGTTAAATGAATGTTTATCAAAATTTGTTATTAAGCGCTTTACGCTACATGTATGACATACGTGTGACACACGTGAGCACAAATAGCTCTGCAAGATAAGTAATATGCTGTTGTGGTTTATGCTATATGCCCAACTAATAAGCTATTATAGCACATGAAGAAATGTATTGCAGTCGTTATTAGCAATTAAAAATGTGAATATTTTATGTTCAAACTTTTTAAAACCATATACTTTTATCATTATATACTTACCATCGCGATTATCACTTTGTATGCATATATTTGTATTACTGTTGTCTGTAAATTTTATAGCATATACTAAAAAACTTACTTTACATTATGCATTATAAGTTTAATATAAATAATCTATCGCAAAACTATGGTCACAAATACAAATATCACAACTTGAAAACTATTTGCCTTAAAAATTACCGAACTTTATGGAGGTATGGCCGAAGCAATACTTAAAGTAAAATGTTCTAAGTCCAAAAAAAATCAAAGAAATCTTTTAAATATCGAAATTTCAACCAAAATTGTTGATAACCAAGTATTCAAGTTCGGTTGAATATATTTTTGTCATCTTCAAACGTAGTTAATGAAATTAAGGAGTAATAGTTCTCGAGAATTACGCTATTGGATGATTAATATTTGAGCATTTTATATTTCAATAAAATTCACTGAAAGTTATGTTTTATTACAAAAAACTAATTTTAGGATAGCAATGAACAACTTCAATATGTAAGCTATTTAAATGATCATAAATAATATCATCTTGATCTTTCTGATGTGTTGAAATATGCTTCATTAAGGACTAAAGTGAAATATAAAATGAAATATAAAATTATCTCAAAATTAAGATTCATAGTCTCAAATTGCATTTTCCATTTACTTTGTTGTTAAATGTTAGCTATGAAACTGTTTATTATTGTATTAAATAATTTTTGCTGATTATTTGTAGTAATTTATAACTAACATCAAATTTAAGGACGAAAAAGCGATAAAGCAAATGCTCTAAAATTATTTACAGGAAATGAAGACTTTTTCTCTTAGACAAATAACTTTTAACAAAAATTGAAATTTAAAATGTGAATTTTAACATATCAAAATATTCAAGAAAAAAAGTGACATAAAAATTTTATTTTTGTTCATTCTAAGCAGAGCAAATTAGAAAGAATTAGCTGCTATTTGATTTCTACATTAAGTTGTGCTGTTAATGCGACAAATGGCATTAATTCATAATGAAATTGACTTTGTGATTTCTCATTTTCTCTTATTCAGAATTCATTTTTAATCTTCTCAATCACTACACTTATAGCCGTGAAATAATCATAAGATAATTATTTTCCATTATTTCATTCATTACGTTTGTTATCGTAATATGATGTGTATGGTTTTAAACATAAATTTCGTTATTTTCTATCAATATAAAAAAACACTTCATCGGATAGTTACGCGAAAATCACCGTGGATGTTATTTCACAAAATGCACCTATTATTACATTTTCCATATAATATGTATAAATTTTTTGCTAAATTTATTAACATTCGAAGTGATAAATTGAAAATCTCGAAAAGAATTTATATTAGTTATTAAATTTCAATAAAATTTGAACCATTTCTTTTCTATAAATAGTTTAAATAAATTTTTACTCGTTTTTTCTTCCTTTTTCATTCCCATATTTATGTTAAAGCATTTCATTTTTTTATTCGTCGTTTTGCGAGAAATTTTAAATTTCATTCGTACTAATAAATAGGCAATAGAGAGGTAAATTCTGTTATTATTCATTTACGTAAGCAGTAAGTTAGCATGCCTTAAGCAAATTTAAAAGCCTAAGGCTTGCATAGTTTCTTGGCTTTCTGTGAATCATTTTATCGCACTTAACACATTCGTTCGTTCCTTCTTTTATTCTTTCTTTCTCTCTCTCTTTCTCTTTCATTTTCTTGCATTATTTTTAAGAAGAGAAAATATTAAAATTGTTTTTTTTTTACAAATCATTTCAATTTAAAATGCTTTCCGAACAAGAAATAAATACTTCACGTGAAAAGTAATTAAAAAATTCCACGTATAAGTGTGTGTGTGTGTGCACGCATATTATAAATATCAATCGATCCAATTACATTTTACCTTTGAGAGAGAAAAAAATTAAGGATAAAAAGGAAAAAGAAAAAAGGTAAAGACAAGAGAAAATGAGGATAAGATGGCAAATGTTAAATGAACTAAAAACGGAAGAAAAAAAAAGAGAAGGATTTACTCCCAACATTTTTCATTTCATTTTCATTTTCTTGTCTTTTTTTCTCTCTCTCTCTCTTTTTCTTCGTTTCCTTGCTACCTCAAAACTTTGCTTAAAACCTTATCAGCAAAGCTAAAATTTACTCTTTAATTTAATTTGGTTCAATTTAAAACGAATTCAATGTAATTTGTATGTTCGTTCATTTATTTTATTCTATTTCATACATTTTAGCATTTTCGAAACTTCGATTAAATTCGATTAATTCCAAATATTTTTAAATTATACCGTAATTAATTAGGAATAACAGCAATTTTTCATATTTATCAAAATAAAAAAAAAGGAAAAATTTTTGATCAACAATTTTCTACGATGAAATAATTAACTCAATTGAAAATTCCTTATCTTTTCACATATCTATCATTACCTCTACCACTGATCAATTCAATTTCAATATACTCTAACTAATTGTTCGATAATTTAATTACTAGGACAATTTGTTGAACTGAAAAATTTTCTCTAAATGAGATAAATCAATAGATGTATGCATATATGTTAGATAATTGTTTCACTACTGATAGTTCATTAGCGCCAAATGATACTTTGTTTTGGCGGGATTGTAATCAAAATTTACTTTCTCCATCTATTAGGTCATTTCAATATATTTCCTCATTTTCTTTAATTGAAACACAGCAATTTCAAGAAATAAAACAAGAACTTATTGTAAAAAAATTTGAAAGTTTTCTCTTTGTTTTTTCTTTTTCGATTGTTGGAGCTATTTTGTGCTTCGTCCTTGTGACCATGAAATAAAATCGAACTTTTACAAAGTTTAACTTCTCACTTTCTGTTTATACATAAATCTGAATGTACGTACGTATGTGTGTGTGTGTTTAAACTATTAGAACGATAATTTAAAGTTAACCATTTTTGATAGATTCAATCAAAATTAGATAAAATAGAATGAAATAGTCTTTAATAAAGTTATACTTATTATAAACTTGGGCTTACACAAGCAAAAAATATTGTGTTCAATTCGTAATTTACCCTGCTATTTCTATGTATTAACTGAAATTGACTGAGAAAAATAAAAGTGCTAAAGTTAAACCTTAAGTATGCTCTTTCATTAGGTTAAACTATTTTTATCTGATCTCTTCAATCTACTATAATTATCATTCAGGTATTTAATTAATATAATTTATTTGTTACAACAGCGAAATTATTTCATTACGTACACTATCCATACGTTTAAATAATTTGTTGATTATACGTAATACCTAAACTTAATGATGCAAAAATGTTATTAGTTAAACTTATGAACTGTAACATATTACTATTACTACTTTGCAATATAATCATGTGAAAGTTAGATTTCATTTTAAAGCAACACGTAACAATATTTATATGAATAAAGTACAATTTGTATCAAACGTTTTCTTTGAAAAATTAGAAACAAAGAAAATATTAATTAACTGTCAAAGTTAATCAAGTTTGACAGTTCTTAGCTATATGTTCACAAATATCGCATATATGTGGATATGATGTCCGTGGCTATCGCAAACTTACAGACTTCACGTATGTGTTTATATGACGTACGTGATTGTTATTTTGCTTTTTTACCATTGCTGCAAATATTGTTGTTAACATATAATTCATTTATCCATTTGATTAGTATCTAATTTAGCTCTTCTTTTTTATTTCTTATTTTTATTTCTCTGCAAGAATAAATACAAATGCTTCTGAGAAAAAAACAAAATTAAGAAATGCAAAAGAGCGAATTTTTTTTTCTGCTTTTGTATTTCTTCTCTCCCTTTATTGTCCGCTATTAAAAAATTTGCCTTTTGTTATCAACCACTTCCTTCTTTCTCTTTCTTTCCCTATCTCTCTGGGAATTTGCGATTTTACTGATATAAATTAAGCCTAGTCAAGTAATAATTAAGCTCACTGTGAAGATTAACATTAAAGATCGCAAAAGTGACAAATATGCAAAAAAAAAAAAAAAAGAAAATCAATGCAGCAATCCTTGCGGCTATATTTCTCTTTATATTATGCTTAAATAATTGTATTTGTCAGTTTTAAATTTTATAATTTATTGAGGAGAAGAAAAGAAGCAAATTATACATATTCCTTCTCTTATAAAAACGAATAAACCTCGATTTACCTCGAATAATTAAATTAATAAAAGGTCCTAATTTAATTAATAAGATTCAATTTAATCAAATTAACATTTTAATTAAATTAATAAAGTCCAAATTAATCAAATTAATGAAATTCAATGCTATCATTAATGTAATTAAATGATAGTTTTTTCTTGCATAATCATTTATTTATTTATTTTGTCGCATAATTGCAGCATACGTACGTTTCATAGATGTTTAATGTTATCACAGATATGTTTATTTTCACATCGGTGTATATGTAAATATATTACGTAACAATATTTTGTTAGGATGATGAATTTGTTAATTTGTTTTTCATAAATGGCAAATATTAATTATCTAATATAAGTTTCACGCGTATTTCGCGCGATCATAGATATGTTTTTGTAATATATTTTTAGCATGAAGGAAAGTACTAAAATTGTTTATAAATGTCACAATACATTATTTAAGTACTTTGCGTAATAATAGAAGCGTCAATTTCCTTTTAAAATGCTTAAATATACAAACAGCAAATTATGCAATAATATTTTGTTGTATGAAAGATAATTTCCTTTTTATATCAATTGTAAAATCAGTTCAGCTAACATTTATTTTCATTAGTTGAGAATTTAACAGAATTTATGGTACCATAAAATTTTCAAGGTACAAATATTACTTTAAAGTTAGAACTTGTTTAATTTCTAAAATATAATGAAATATTTTCGCTATTTATTATCAGTTGGATATCTTTGCTGTTATTGTGCATTTCTATCTTAATAAATTTCAAAATATGCATTCTTTTAAAAAATAAATTAATTACATTTAGTTATAATTCAGCATGAACTCTTACAAGTGTAAGCTTAATTAATTACCTATTAACATAAATTTAACCAAAACAAAATTAAAATAGTCAGCGATTCTCTTCTTTTCTCGTTGCTAATTACTGATGAAAAAAAACTTTGAATACTTCATCTTTTTTTCTTTTTTTGGTGCACAAAAATTCATTAATAATACCTAATTAAAATATTTCATAAAATACTAAAATTCTATGAAACTTTTATAATCGTAATATATTATACTGTCTCATTTTTTCTCTTTTTTTTTTAAATATTATTTTAAATAAATTTAAATTCACAATCAATTTAAAGCATTTTTTTTAATTTTTTGAAACTTTATCAATCTGTAAGATAATATAATTGTAAATGTAAAAATCAATGTTAATTAAATAGCTGCTAATATTTGAATCATAACTAGCTTAAGTAAAATACAATTTTTTTACTAAATTTTATTCTTCTTTGTCTTCCCCTTCCACTTCTTTGCATTTTTTCTTTTTATTTAATATAAATATCTTCATTTCAATGACATTTTAAAAATTCTATGAAATTATACGGCTAACAAATACAATAATGTATAATTGTAGATTGTGAGTATATGCAAGAAGTAGGGTGTAAAATGTGTTTTTTCTAATTTTCATTTGAATATTTTAACGATTACTTAATTTTTATTCTATTCGAATTGATAAATTCAAATGTAGTAAGTAGTGTGTGAATTTTTATCCATTCTCTGCATATTGGCAATTATTTTCGTCATTTTAAATCAATATTTTCCTATTTTTGATTACTTCATCATTTTGCTACTTATTTTATTTATTTAATAATTGTATTGAAAATTAAAATAGCTGAAATAAGTCCGTTTTTGAAAAAAATTAAAATTTGAAAATATTAATTTTGCTATTTTTGTGTTATTTTTTTGGATTAATTGCTTCATTTTTTATCATTTATTATATTATTTATTTGTTTTCAATTAAAATTTTAATGTTAAAACAATTTTTTGCATTAGTAACGATTTAAAACTTTTAAATTTGAAAAAAATTCTTTCATGTGCACTATAATATGTTTGCACAAATATTTATTTATAGAAGCTCTTTTTTTAAGTGTTTACGTCATTTTCAATTTTAATTTTTATGATTCAAACATTTTTAAATATATATGTGGTAAATGCATAATAGGAAATAATTCGTTATCAAGTTTCATTTTCTGAAATACTTGCTTTCATTGTTTATTTTGGCATTAAAATTACATCAACCTTTTTTCTTGAATGAATTGAATTTCCATCGTTTGTAAACTGATTGTAACGAGCAAAAGATTGAAAAAAAAAAAAATAAAGTAAAACTCAAAGTGAAAACTACAATAATTAATTAAAAGTCAAAAATAAAGCTATCAAATGTTACGCATTTTTAACTCGCAAGTTATTTATGCAAAATATATTATAAAAAAATTGGATAATACGTATTAATTATAGTTTTTCCAACTTACATGTTTAATAAAATGAAATGAAATGATTAACTGAAAAAGTCTAATTTTTTTTTTTTTTTGAAAATGTTCTTTGGATTTGAAACGATTTTTTATCCGAATAAATTTATCGGTCTGAAAGAGGGAAATGAATAACACACTTCGCTTTCTTTTTTATTTTTTATTTTATTTTCTGTCCCAAATGATGTCTTTTTTTCTTTTTCAACTCGGATTTTAATTCATTTTTGTAAAAATTTCAGATTTCGAAATTTCAAATGCAATTAACATTACACTTTTTTGTTATTATTGTTCAATTTCTTATTTGAAAAAAATCAGAAAGAATTGCAAAGTATTTCAGTTCCTTTTTTTTTTTAATCTACATGAATATGATTGGGGAAAATTTTTAAATAAAATGCTTTTTTTTTTGTTTTTGTCACACTAATTTCAAGTTGTTAAACAATTTTGCAAAAAAAAAAAATGTTAGGGAAAAATAACTATTAAGTATTGAGAAAAAAATAATTAATAAAATTGATAGATACTAAGGAAAGATAAATGAGGTATTAAGCTTTTTTTTCGTAGAAATGCTATCATTTTTAAACAAGTAAACAAATTTTTTTTTTCTTAAATTGATAAATTTACATTCATTCATTTTTTCTATTCATCAGGGAAATGTATTGATAATTGCGAACAGATAAAATAAATTGATTAAAAATATAAATGAAATTGACAGATAGAAAAAGGATAGCTCAAAATGAATGCCAAAGAAATCTTTATTTGAAGTTGTCAACTTGCTGTCAACTTCATTCAATTCTCATTATAAGCTAAATTTTTTGATCAAAAAGGGAAAACATTCATCCAGTGAAAAATATTATTTGTTATTTGTAATCATTATTGTTTACGTCATAATCTTTGATATATTATAATCAATATTGCTTGAATAATTAATTAATAAGCTAGAAACACAACTGATATCACCAGCTAACATAAATTAAGTAAATAGGTAAACAAATCTTTTTTTTTTTGTTTTGATTTGTATTTCTATTTCATTTCATTCTTCATGCACTTTTTTTTGCTGAATTATAATTCAAGCAAATATTGTTGAATCAAATGGTTATTTGCTTTTTTAATTCAGTTTTTTTTAATTTACTGTTATTTACAGCCATTATCAGTTCTCGTTATCACTTACGTATGCATACAATTTTATCATTGTATATCCTTATAAAACTATTTGGTATTATTTTTCAAGCTATCACCTATTTCCATTATTATTTAATTAACTTTTATTATTACTTATCACTATAATAACTGCGAGGATTTTTTGCAGGCATTGTCAATCAATTATCACCCAATTTACCTTATCATTATTTATGACTGCAACAACTACTGGAATTTCTTGTAGCCATTATCACTTCTTATTATCATTTAACCAACCTTACCATTACTTATCATTATGATAACCATGAACATTTTTTATAGCTACTATCATTCTTCATTATCAATTGATTAATCTTATTGTTAGAATAATTATTATCAAATAATAGAAGAAAAAAATTTATAAATATTAAAAAATAGAAAAATGCAAATAAAAGAAGAAAATAAGGAAGGCGAAAGAATAGCTAACTACTTTACAGTTCTTTCACTATTTGTTCGTAAAATTTTGATGTATTTACATTTTATCATTTTTTGCAATTTTTGATTTTATTCAATACTTCACACTTATAACATATTTATTTTAATTTCATTAAATCTTTTATTCGTTTCATGTCATATTAATTTAAATTTTAAAATTATTAATGGACTAATATCATTAATGTATAAAAGTGTACGCTTCTTTTTTTTCATTCAAGCAGTGATCTTAGAAAAGTGTTAAATAATTTGATTTGATATAGATTTAAGTGAATAATTCGAGAATCACATATTTCATTATTTTAATAATTAAAGTTCAAAATTTTGCTAAAATAACTGGAATTTAAAAGGAGAAAGATAATAACAGTCGTGTGATGGAAGAATGGATGATAATGATAATCATGAAGCATTACTCAATTCACCGTTAATAAAGAATAAAATTTGTCGCCCACGTTTGGTCGCTAAAGATGGTCGTTGTGTACTGCGACAAATTGGAATGCCTCATCCATATCGATCTGTTTACAGGTAATTATTATCTTTTACTCATTTCTATCAATTAACAATTAAATTATTAGATGAAAATTAATCGCATTTATGCAAAAATGTTAAAGTACGTATGCATAAAACTTTCTTTTATTTCTGGTTAAAATTAAAGATTCAATGAGAAAATCAAGATTTAAATATAAGTTTAAAAATTTTTTGTATGACATTTTTAAAAGAATTATTCTTAAAAGAATAATGCTTCCAGAATAATCCGTCGATATACTACTTTCTTTGCTATCATTTAAATAATAATATCTGTTAGGAGTTATTCCATAAACAGATCAAATATTCCGATATATTTATTACTATAATGATATCTGTTAAAGATTATCCAATGCAAATATTAAGCATTTAAGTATAAATAAATATTTGATAAATATATCAATGTATTACAGGAATTGGTTCCATTTGGTGATCGAATGTAGTTGGCGGATTATTTTTTGTGTATTTGCTAGCGGTTTTATTATTACTTGGGTCATTTTTGCTCTAATTTATTATCTTACTATACTGCCCGACCAATCAATTGTAAGTTTTTTTATCGATTTTTCATATCTTTTATTTAAGAAAAAGAAAAATATTAAAATGAAAACGAATAGTATTAAAATCTGTTATTCTTGAGATCATTTCATGCATTTGTACATATCTATGTGTATGTGTGTCTGTGTATATTTGCATGTGTGTATGTATGTGTGTTTGTGTGTGTTTAATAAAGAAAATGGAATGAAATGAAGATTATGAATAATAAATTATTAAAATAATGAAGAAACAGCTAAATTTATTTATGCATAAATCATTTTTCCATATAATAAATTATTATTAATTTTGACGATATTTTAGATCTGTCACAAATATGCTTCTTTCTAATATTTTATTAACAGTTTACTTTCACATAATTACCTATTTCATATGTATTACACATTTGATTGTTAATTAATTTTATTACCATAATGATCTATGGTCAATTTTATTTTTTGATTAATTTCAAATGTTAAATTAATAAAATAGAGAATGATACTTTTTAAAGAAAACAATGAAGAAAAAAATGCAAAAATGTCAAAAAAATAGTGCAAAAAAAATTAATGCTAAAAAAGTATTATTTGGTAAAAAATTTCGTTCATTACATGACATATTTATTCATTTATAATAAAATATTTATGATAAATAAATATTTTCACTGATCACTGACACTATTAAATAATTTTTAGTATAAATTATTGTTTACTTTTGTCATCTATTAAACAGTGCTATTATATATCTTTGATAATATTTTCTGTTGCATAAATATAAATTATGATAAAATGTCAGCGATTATTTCATTTATTTCATTGATTACTTTTTGGAGTAATATGAAATAGTATTACCATTTCTAATTTCTTTCCAATTCCAGGGAAAATTATTGTTTTGATTGACTTTTTTTTTTATCAACATTTTAATTGGTCCTTAACTTTTATGATTTTAGTACTCTCTTTGTCATCGTCAATGGGGAGAGAGAGGCAGAGAGAAAAAACAAAAGATAGAAAGTTTAATTGTTAATTAAATTGTTGTTTAGAGAAAGAAAGAGAATGAGCAGTGTATTGCAAACGTTTACGATTTTAAAACTGCCTTCCTATTCAGGTACGTACGTGTACGTAATTAACTTAAGTGTTGATTTGCAAATGACATGTCAACCTGTACCTAATTAATATTTAACAGCACATTGTGATAGTTACTTTTCAGTCTAGTAATTGTTACCCTGTAAATTAGTTCATATTATTTTTTTTTTTGAATAATTAAAATTATTAAATGTTGAGAGAATTTCCAGTTATTTGTTAAAATTTTTCATTTTTTATATGTTAAAATTAAAATTTTTTATACATTACAATTTTTGAATGCAAAAATTGAGCAATTAAAATTAAATTTTCAGTTTGGAAACACAACATACCATTGGTTATGGATTTCGGTCAGTTAATTATTTTTTGGCGAATAATTATAATTTTATGTAATAACCAAAAACAAAACAATCATAAAATTTTATTTTTTTTTGGTTTATATATAACTCTAAAATTTGTAAATATGTATCGCTTTGATTATAAATAAATGAAGCTTGAATTTTTGATAAGTTAAATTAAACTTTCCTTTTATTAACGATTGCTAAATTAGAATTAATGTATGCATATATGTAATTTTTTTATTTAAGCAAATAAATTAAAATCATTAAAATGAAATTAGCTAAATGAGAATTAGCTAATAGTTTTCAGATATGTAACAGATGCATGTTTACCGGTTGTTTTTATCTTATCATTGCAATGTATTGCGGGTGTTTTCATGCAAACAATGTTAAGTGGCATTGTTATTGCTAAGTTGTTGCGTCCAAAAAAACGAAAACAGGTGGAATTTTTTAGTCTTTTAAATTTCAATTTTAATTTAAGGTTGAAATTAATTCAGCATTATAATTAGTAATAAATGTGAACAAATATGAATGAAATCAATTTTTTAATGAATATGAATGAGTGTAATATAAAGTTATATTATTTCATGAATCATTTCAAGGACTGAACTAAAAAGTTATTGGAATGATAAATTAATCTATTCGTTCCGAATTATTTCCTAATTTAATACATTCAGTTTATAGTTTTTTTTCGGAATTTCATTCTCTAATTTACTTTTTGATTATATTTATTCATATATTTTCAATAATATTTTGACTATAATATGAAAGTAAAAATTTTACTTAAATATTTGATTTTAGACAATAGAAATGATTACATTGTCATAATTTCAATACTTATCATTTCTTCATACTCCAAAAAATTTTATTTAACAAACATACTTAATTTTAATGAATTAGAATTTTGGAATGCATAATTATTTGTCTTTTTTTTCGTTTCATCTTGCATTTTTAGGAAATGCGATTTTCTCAGGTAGCAGTAATCGATCCAATGAGTGATACGGATGGAAGACCGATATTAATGATACGAATTGCTGATATACAAAATAATTTGTATATTGCTGAACCACATGTTCGATTATACATAGCAACCTCAAAAATAAATAAAGTCAATTGAATTTATTGTTTTGATTAGAAATTATTTTTGAAATTAATCTGATATTAAAGTAAATTCATTTTATTCAAAAATTCTTTTAACCGAGAATATATTTTTTCCTACTCATTTTTTTAATCAAATTATTTGATGAGAAAAAAAAAATAAAAGAAATAGAAATTGAATAATTAATGTTTTTTATTAATATTATTAATTAATATGAATAATTAATATGTAGACAATAAACTTTACATTTTTTTAATTTCTCAATTTTTACTATAAATTAATAATATTTGTCTATTATTTGACAGAAAGGTGAACGAGAATTGGCTGATTTTAAAGATATGGATGTTGGCTATGATGCTGGTTGGGATCGTATACTTCTATTATGGTTAATTTAATTTGTTTTCTTAAAATTTGCAAGCAAAAAAAAATTTTTTTTTTTGTTAGTAGAAAGAAGATGTAAAATTAAAGTTAGTGAAATTATAAGCAAATATATTTGAATTTTGTATATATATTATTAATGAAAATATTTTGTAGTTTTATGAATATTATGTCAAAGTTGAAAATATAATACTATAAAATTTCCTAAATTTTTAATGCGTGAAATTTTTTAGGCCAATAATAGTGCGACATTTAATTGATGACCAAAGTCCGTTATTTGGGATGACACCTGATGTGATGCATAATGCTCATTTTGAGCTTATTATGACTGTTGAAGGTATTGTCGAAGCTACCGGTATGACATTCCAAGCTCGAACTTCATTTTTACCTGATGAGATACTATGGGGATACAGGTTGGTACTTGAAACTGTGAAATTTTATGCATTTTACGTGATATCAATACTAGTGATTGCATATTTGAAAAGCGCTGTTACAAAACTTAGATTAATTTGTTGATTATAATTAGATGGAAGAGTACGCCAGTATAAATCATACGTAAATTTGAACATAAAAAAAATCAAAGATATCAGAAAATGAAAATTTTGGAAATTTTCGTTTTCATTTTGCTAAGAAATTTTAAAGAGAACTGAATGGATAATTTGAAATGTATTATAGAATAGAATTCTGGTTTGTATAATAAACTTAGATTATTTGATTCCAAATTTAAAATTTTCAGGTTTCGTTCGATGGTTGTACTAAATGAAAAAATTGGCAGGTATGAAATACAGTATAAATTATTCGATGAAATTGAATCAGCTGATGGAATTAATTTGAAAGCAGTGGAAATTGACGATAATAATGATGATTATGATTCATCAAGAAATATTTCCGGATGCATTTGATAGCATTTGACTAATAATAATAATAGAGCAATTGATTTTTTATTTTATGAAAATAATAAAACAGTTTGCAAATTTTCGGTGTCTCCAATATTCGTAATAATTAAAAAGATTGAATGAATTCAAAAATATTTATAAGAAAAAGGATTGAATTCATTTAGAATTAATTAATATTTATATAATAATATTTATTTTTTTATTTTTTTTTTTCTTCTCAGTCTATATTTTTTGAGATCTAAAAATTGTTTTATTTTTATTTTTTCTTTTTCATTTGTTGAAATCACATTTCCATTGTATAATAACGAATGCATCAATGCGCATTTTACATTTTCAAATTTTGCTAATTACTTCACTGTTTCTTATTAATTTTTGTCAAATTTTAATTAATCTATTCTGGTGGCAATGATTTTATAATATATCTATAATTTAAAAAATTTGATGCTATAAAAAAAGTGTTGAAATTAAAAATTTAGAAAAATTTAAAATGAAATGTAACATTGGTTTTGTATTGCTGTTCATCTGTAATGCAAAAAAAATTGAATAAGATTTAACATTTTCGTCTTTTTTTTTCGGTTTTTAAAATGAAAATATCATTTTTTGAACAGATATCTTGTAAACAAGTGTTTTTCAAATAGGACAATTAATCATTTGAAAATTAATTATCAGAAAAAAATCAAGGAGAAACTAATTGACAATTCCATTACTTGTTTAACGAAAAAAAAGTTCTTAAATAATTAAACGAATCTTGAAAATGATAAAAAATACCAAAACACTAGAATGAATTCTAATCGATTATTTTTGATTAATAAAAAATACAATCTTGAATTTTGCTTTTCCTTTTCTTTCGTTTTTTCACTCAACATATTTAAAGTGATAATTGTAGTAAATTAGAAATCAGTTCATTCAACAAGAAAAATTAAGCTTGAATTATCATTTAAATTTTATTAATATATTTCAGTAGGAGTATTAGAAAATGTTTATTGTTTGATACACCAATGCAAAAAAATTGAATTATAAATGGCAATAATTTAGAATGAATTAATGATCGAACAATAGTTTGTACACATTAATTGATAATAATGGGATAGTAAATTGAAGAAAAAATTCGAGTAAATTAATTATTAGTGTAAAATAAAAATTTGAAAGGATTAAATACAATTTACCATTGATCGTTGTGATTTTTTTTTTAAATCAACTCTAATTGCTAAATGCTGACTTTAATTTAGCGGCAAACTCAATGCATTGAATTGAATTTACCTTTTCTTTGAAGAGAATGTTTAATTTGAAAGAAAAAGAAAAGCATTACAGAGTAGTTCAATTTTATATTAACAGTTCAGTTTTAAATTAATTGGAAACTTTTTGTTTTGAAAAATTAATGATAGAATTATTGTAAATTGTTACTAAAATTTCATCTTAAATGATAAATTCATCCATAATAATTCATGTTGCCTTCATTAATTTGCGTTTTTCTATTTTATTATCATTGATATATACACTGTGTTCATTTTATTTGATCGATTAATTAATCAATTAATTAAACTATGTATATTACAGAAAGCAGTTAATAAATTTTATAATTAAATTAAAAAAATAAAATATTATAATTATAATAACATTGAAATTTTGCACAAAAAAAAACAGATTTATTGTATAAAAGTACAGATAGAGGTGCACAAAGAACCTGATTAACGACAAAAATTTGCTTTAATAACTTTGTTTTGATGAAAGATTAGTTAAGAATGCCTAATTAATCAACTTTAGACAATAATAATTATTACCTAGGAACAATTTCAGTGCTTTTTTTGAATGGTGATAATTAATTAATGATAAATTTGAGCAAAAATTCAGATTTGAATAAATAAAATTTCTTTTTTTCCTTTTTTTTCTCATATTTCTCGTCACGAATATCAAAGGAAAAAGTTAGGAAATGCATCGTGAAAATTTTTTGAATTTATTGACTTTGTTATGCAAACATCAAAATTTAAAAAAAAATTGGTGAATTAAACTTAGCCTTTGCATTTACATTATCATTCCATAAGATTTTAAAAATTAAAAAAGATTGCCATAAAATTCGAACCATTCAAAAGTGATTAAAAATTCTGAATAATCAAAAAAAAAAAAAAACGTTTATCACATTTACATTTACAAATTGTTAAAATTTTCATTGGTTATTCAATTTTCAATATAAAAAATTTATATTTATTTTAAATCAGATTTATTCGTTTTCTTTCTTCTTTTTTTGAAATTAAATCAAAAAAAAAAAACAAAGAAAGAAACGCTGCTTGCATTTTTTGTATATTTTAAATTAAATATTTTATGCAGAAAAGTAAAAATTTTCCGGTTTTCTTGAAAATTTCAAAAAATGTCTTTCTTTTTTCTTTCAAAACATTTTTCAAAAAGAAAAGAAACAAATAAATAGATAAATAAATAATTTATAAATTTTTAGCAGTAAATTTGCACCACTTTCTAGCACAATACCTTGCAATTTCCATTGGTATTGGAATAACAATAGTTGAATTATGTTCTGATGCAACATTTGTTAATGTTTGCAAATATCGCAATTGCAATGATACACTGCTTGAACCAATCGTTGACGCTGCTTCAGCTAATGACCTGAAAATATTGTAAATTAATTTATTTATTAAAACTATAATTATTTAATTCATTTTTTATTTTCTCCTTTATTTAATTATCTAAAATATCTCAATATATATCAATTATAATCTTGAAATTGAAGAAAAGAAAAGATAATAATTCGATTTTTTTCTATTAAAAAAAAACAATCAATAAAAAATGATTAATTTAGTATAGAAATGTAGTAGTATACATATACTTCAGTGCATATCAGTTGCATGATTTTTGCAACTGATAATAAATTAATTTTTTAGTAAAAAAATAATTAACAAGAAATGATTTTAATTTAGTGGCCAAAAGTTATTAGCTAAGATGCACAAAAGGAACTAGCCAAGATGCTTGACGTTCACCGTCAGCAAGAATGATAAGTGAACGTGCGTCACGTGCAGCACCGGCTTCAGCAGCCATTGATCGCATTAATTGATATGGTAAACGGATATCTTTAATTTCAACACGTTGTACATGAACACCCCATGGTTCAGTCCCTTCCGCTAAAACTTTTTCAATCACCTAAATTATGATTAAATTTAGTTTTATCAAATCAATATAATTGCTTTAGTTTTCTTTTCTGTTTTCCTTTTTTCTTTAAACAGAAAGAAATTTTTTTTTTTACTTTGGATCTGAAATTATTAAATAATAAAATTAATTCAATCTAAGATAAATTTATCAAAGTTTATTAAATGCGTAATAACTAAATGAATTATTATAAAGTGGAAATTTTCGTTTTTTCTTTTTAATTAATTATTAATAAACAATAACATTGGCTATGTTATCTCGTTCGCTAAGCATTTCACTAAGTGTTCGAGTACCGAGCACATTCCGAAGTGTTGTTTGCGCCAAAAGTTTTGTACTAAATTGCGCATCATTAACATTTGTTACAGATATTACTGGATTATTAATCCGGAAAAAAATTACTGCCTCTACGGATACAGTTACTGAGTCACGACTAAGAATTTCTTGTGCTGGTACATCAAATGATAATACTCGTAAATCCACCTGCAAATTATATTGTTTACCATAACCATAACAGTATATTTAAAAACCGATTTCATATTTATTTGTATAGAAAAATATAAAATTATAAAATTTTATTTAGAAATTTCGTTGATGAATTTTTTATAGTTTATAAGAAAATTTATAATTACATGAAGGAAATTTTGAAAAGTGTAAAATTTTTGAATTTAGATTTAAAAAAGAGTTGAGTGATTCATACAACATGAAATGTATCAATGCAAGGCATGATAAAAAATAATCCTGGTCCTTTAGTTCCACCACTGATAAGGCGTCCAAGTCTCATAACAACAGCGCGTTCATATTCTCTGCATTTAAATAACATTAAATTAAATGAATTAAAAAATTAGAAAATTTCAAATGACAAAAACTGGAAAAAACGTATTACGAAACTTTTTACAAACTATCAATTTCATTTTAATTTGAACAATTTTTCTCACTTATCATTTATAGCAATGGAAAAGCCAATCAGTCTTTTAAGAGTATTATTTAGAAATTACAATTCGGTAATTAAGATAAGCAAGTTTGTTGGTAAAAAATTTGCGCAAACCTGATAATTTTAAAGCAAAATGGTAAACAAAATGGAAAAGTGATTACAACAAGTATCACTGAAAGTACATAAAGGCATGATGATATAAAAGGCGCTTTCTCCTGAAATTGTAATTATTATAGATATGAAAAGAAATTTATTTTTCTCGAAATCCTCGCCAAATTTAATGTTCCCATTGGAAAATAAATTGTGTTAAGATGCTTACCAGTCGAACTGATACAAACGGTTCGACAGGTACGCATCGTAGATTACTTTTCCATTTAGCTAATGAGCATTAATATAATAGACACACATATATTAAGTTGGTGCAAAAGTAATAATTACATTTTTGAATTTTAAATCATAGCAATTGCGCTTAGTATGCATTTATTGACCAAAATAGGAACTCTGACAAATAATGTACTATTTAAAATAAGTTTGTTTATTGTTCCAGCATAGTTGACAAACTTATGAAGGTCATATATTTTTGTTTTTCGACGTCTGTCAAAGCATATTTCTCCACAAAAGTATTAAAATTGAGGATGACAATTGTACTTGCGGAAGTGATGAATATAAGTTAACGTGGCAGATGAGACATATCGAGTGGTTTAAATTTGAAGCGCTCATTGTTTCACTTTGATTTAGGCGTTGTTGCCGAAGTAAAATTGGGTCCTTTTTTCTTTTTTTGTTAATCAATGTAGACAGAAAAATCTTTCGTATCTCATCGATTTTACTTTGCAAATATCATAAAATGACAATTCCGCTTAACATTAAAAAATCTGATGTGACATGAACTTTGACCAATGACCTCATCCATCCTTCACAATTTCATTTTTTCAAAAGCGCTTTTGAATTCCTCTGCTCAGTCACTTAGAATTGCTGTGTTTGATGCCGTCGTTATTATTGTTGTTGTTGTTGTTATTATTACTGTCATTATTGTTGCTGTCACAATTACTACGTGTCGTTGTTGTTACTGTTATTGTTGTTGCTGTTATTGTTATATATTCGTATGTCATAATCTCATCAAGAAATGATTCACAATTACTGCATAATTAACAGAAGACGACACCTAATCTTTTGATTCTCTGTCATTTTGTCAACTGTCCACTCATTGAACTTTTTAACTTCCTTGAAATGCCGAATACATGAAGAATTGCAGTCGTTAAGTTGTACGCCAATATAAAACAAAATTGTTTAATGAACTAAAAATTGCAGTTCGTTTTGCACCAATCTAATATATGTACTTTGTCATACATAATTGAAGTTACGCTAATAATTTTTTCTTTGAAATGGCATACATTTAATAATATTTTCACTTTAGTTCATGGAAATATTTAAATATTATATGCGTATTAAAATGTTTTCCAAAAAGTCTTCTAAATTTTCAAAATTTCGGATTGTTAATTCGATGGGAAAAATTTTTTTTTTTTAATACAAATATTAAAAATAACTGACATACCTTGGTATCATCAAGTAAATGACGAGTTCGAATAAGCCAACTTTGTGATCGTGCTCGGACTGGTAACTTTTCGATTACGTCCTAGACCAGGCTCAGAATAACTATTGTATATGTGCAGGCTTTTTTTCTCATCTACTACTTTGTTTTTAAATTTCAATTTAGTTCAGAAATATTCCATGACTAAATGACCAAATGATATATAAGGTTTAGCTTAAATACTGTTGTACTAATATATGCAAACTAGTACTGACGCATAACATTCAGAATCCAATTAAGCCATAAGAAACTTTTTCACTTCACTTAGTGAAAATTTACTCATAAAGAAATTTATTGAAATGGCTTCATTAAAAATTGTAAAAAATTTCTGCCAACCTGGTCAAGAATTGTGAGAAATTTCAGCTAGGCTGATTAAAAAATGAGAAATTTCAGCTAGGCTGATTAAAAGTTGTGAGAAATTTCGGCTAGGCTGATTAAAAATTGCGAGAAATTTCGGCTAGGCTGATTAAAAATTGTGAGAAATTTCAGCTAGACCAAATAAAAGTTGTGGAAAATTTCACCAGCTAATTAAAAATGAATAGTAAGGAGGAACAATGGTTTTGTTAAGCTGAAATGATTTATCAACTACTTTTAACCTAATTAATTGATGTAATTATTGAATTAACGAGAATGATGCAATTGATTTCAATTATTATGGAATATTTCTTATCCTTTCTTAACTATTATAATTGTACTATTAGCAAAGAGTTGTATAAAAGCTTGGCATTTTGACATTTGTCAAAAACCAAAAGTGTACGACGATTTGTTGGAAATTTTTTGACATATGCTAAATTATGCATTGTAAACGAAGATGCTAGTTACAATCGTTGATGAAAATGAAAAAAGGAAAATTAATAAATCTTAAAAACTATTATAAATAGTGATAATTATATTAAAATCATCAAAATTATGGCAGTTGAAGAAACATTATTGTTTAATTATAACATACTGTAAAAGTTTCATTTTCACAAAACAAATTATTTAAAAAAAAAAAGACTTTTTTTTAATAAATAAAAAATATATCATTGAAAAAAGAAGTAGATAAATATATTATTAGTAAATAAATATATTATTGAAAAAAGAAATTTCTTTTTCTTCTATTTTCTCTTTTTTATGACAAATAGAAAAGTTGAATATTTATAAATAACAAATAACAATGGCACCAAAATGACAGCCAAATAATCATACGATAGTTGTGATTTTTTCTTTTTCAACTGCATCATTTTCATTCAAATAATGATTGTTTTGATTTGACATTTCGTGCAGCGAAAAGAAAAAAGTAAAAAGAAAAAGGCAGCCTCTTGAGAGTAATTTTAGGCTAAGAAGTTTTAGAATTTAGTTTTTCATAATTTTTTTGACTGAAGAAAGAAAAAAATCATTATATTTAAAACAATAACTAAATTTTTTGCTTATTTAAAATTAATTAAAGTATTTCATGTTTTAAAGTATATCAATATAAAAATAATTCAACTGCAGATTTTTAGTTCTTCGCTTTTTTTGCTTCCTTTCTTCTTTCAACAAATATCACAAAAAATAAGTAAATAAATATTTGTTTTTTCTACCGTTTTATTAATAATTTGTGGAAGCGGTGCAAAATTATTAAATTTTAAACATTTGATACAAACTAACAAATATATTGAAATGCATTGTTTGGATCAAAGAAAGAAATTACTAAGTGTTTCGAGCAAATCTTAATTTACTTGTATATCTTGACAAGAGAGAAGGAGAAAGAAATAAAGAGAGAGAAGGAGAGAGAAAGAGACAGAGAGAGAGAGAGGGATGGAAGGAGAAAAGTTTTAAATAAAGTAGTCATCCTAGAAGGAGAAAAAAAAGTTGCTAATTATACAAAAATAATAATTAAAATTCCCTACTTGCATCCATCGATTTTCTGCATCTTTCGAATTGTATTCATGGAATAATTGCTGTTTTTGTGATTTTAATCGTTTGATTGATGATGATAATGGTTGTGATCGTGACTGTGACATCGATTGTGATCGTGATGGTGGCGGTGACAATGTTGATGATGATGATGGCTGTGGTTGTGATTGTTGTGGTTGTGGTTGTGATTGTGATGGTGGTGGTGGTGCTGGTGGTGGTGGTGGTGGTGGTGGTGGTGGTAATAGTAATGATGATGATGATGATGATGACAATAGTAATGGTAATTGTTGCATTATTACAAATTTAATAATGCTTAATTGATGAATAATAATAGCAATAATTATTATAATAGGAAATAATTTTTGTGTAGGTACTTTTTTTGCTAAAATTTCTTTATTCTTCTTGTTTGTTTTTTATCGTTTTTTGCAAAAAAAAAGAAATTAATGCAAAAAATAAAATGACAATGGATGTGTATGGAAGAATTTAGAAAATGAAAAAAACCAGAAAAAAAACAAAAAACAAAAAAAAAAAAGTAAAGAAATAAATAAACAAACGGACATCATTGGCAAGAATTGATTTTATTTTCTTCTTTTTTTTGTATATGTATAATATAATTTTATTCAATTTTGATGAATAAAGGGGGAAGTTAAAAATAATTAATAATAATAATAATAATTAAGTGTAATTTAAAAAAGTATAAAAATGTTTAAACATT
This sequence comes from Wuchereria bancrofti, assembly GCA_005281725.1. Taxonomy (NCBI): domain Eukaryota; kingdom Metazoa; phylum Nematoda; class Chromadorea; order Rhabditida; family Onchocercidae; genus Wuchereria; species Wuchereria bancrofti. The sequence goes on along the minus strand of SSBO01000012.1, from coordinate 19,169,830 downwards.
CGCTTATGTTTAACACATATAATGCATATATATAAATATATATATAAGTTTATGGGAAGAAGATGAAAGATGAAAAAAATTTTCTTTTTTCTGGGATAGAAATAATGTGCTAGTGTAGTAGATAGACTAAAAATTTTTCCTTAACTAATTCGCTCATTAATCATTCTTTCTTCTTTTTCCTTTTTCTTTCATTTCTTTTCTCCTTTCTCTCCCTCTCTCTCTCTCTCTTTTTACCCCCATCCCATTTTTTAATGTATCAAAAAAAAAATTTTAATTTCTTCAATAATTTCTACTATATATAATGCATATATATTATCATTTTGTTACTCAAATTTAAATCAAAAAGAAATATTTTTTGTTCCTTTTTCATTCATTTTCTTTCTTCCTCTCTCTCTCTGTCTGTTTTTCTTTCTTTCTCTTATATCGAATTCAAATTTCAAATAATTCCCACTTATATATTTATTTATTTGTTTATTTATTTATTTATTACTCAATATTAAAACATCAATTTTTTTCAAAAAAAAAATCATTTTTTTTTAATGAAAATTGTGTTTATTTTGTTTATTAACTTTTATTCGATAATATTTATATAAAAATTTTTTTTATTGAGATTTTAATCAGAAATGATGGAAAAAAAAGTGAAAAAAGTGAAAATGTAAAAAAAATAAAACAACGAGAAACATTCGAAGAGTTAAAAAAGCAAAACAAAGACATTTTAAGGAAATAAAAAACAAATAAATGTTCAAAAAAAAGGGAAATGAAAACAAGCAGCTTTTTGAAATCCATCAAATTTATTTATGCTTTTTTCGTTTTGTTTTGTTTTTTCTTCCTTGTCAAATATTACTTAAGTTTATAACAGAAGGAGAGAGAGAAAGAGAGAGTGATTAAGTAATAAGGAAGAAATGGAAAATGATAAATTTTTTTTCTTAACTCATGTGATAAATAATTATTTTCCCGTTTTCTTTTTTCAAAAAGTTTTTTTTTTGTTATGTTTTTCTCTTTCTTTTTTTGTTTGTATTTTTCTGAAAAGAAAGAGAGAAAGAGAGAGAAAAAAAGAGAAAACTTTGAGAAATGAATTTTTAAAAATCTTTGTCCGGAATTTTTTGTTTTGTACTAAACAGTTGTATTCTTTGGTTTAATAGAAATTGTTAAGATTTATTTTTCAATGCTTCAAAAAATGCTTTAAGGCTTTGTTTCAAATTCAATCGATCAAATCATACATATTAATTGTAATGCTTACATTTCTGATAATGATTTCAAGTAGTAAACATTAATTTAGTTGATTAATGACAGCTAAATTTAGGTATACTCTATAAATTGATAAATACGGAAATTATTTTCAGATCAATTATTATTACTCTCTACTTTATCATTTACTGATTTTTACAAATTTATTCTACCATATTATTACACGCTAGTAAGTTTAGCTGAAAATATGATAATTTTAAAAATTCGTCACTTTTCATTTTTGTTTTGTACTTATTTATGATTATTATACTTATTTAAGATAAAGTTGACGTATACGTCAATGTATGACGTAGATAAACAGTACACATAGATATTTATGTATTTGAATAGAAAACAAGTGGATCTTTCATTGGATTAAACATAAAAATAATAGAACTACGAAGATACAATATGAAGTAGTGAAATGACTAATTATTTGTAGTTTTGATCTAATTTAAAAGTTGCAGACTTTACAAATTTAGCAATAAATATTGACATAAAAATAAAGTAGAAATAAATTAGGAGGATAATTAGTGATAATAATAACAATATATTGTTGTAAAAATATCTTATTAATAAAATAATATTTCAAATTTTTGAATGATTCAAATATAAAAATATATGCTTTCCAGCACACTGTGCAAAAGAAAGACAATTTTCAGCAAAAAGTCCATTTTTTACTTTTTCTGAAACTTTCATTTCATAATTTTAATTACATGTATTAATTTTATAGATCTTTAATTTGCAAAATTCTATACGAAAAAGTCGGAAGATTTATTTTCGCTCTTCATTTTTAATTATTAATAATCTTTTTTGTTTAGAAGAATAAATTTTTGACTTTTTTAAAATTTCCAATTGTAACAATCAAAAGTTTCTTGAATTTGCCTCGCATTCCTTGCTATTTGATTAGCAAAATTTTAATTCCACGAAATAATGTAAACAAAATCGAATCCAAATGTTATACTTTGTGTGTTTTTTTTTTCAATTCATAAAATGGAAGCTCAAATCAAATTGTGTTATAAATAATCAAAATAAATGCAAATATTATGACTTTAAATTATAAGACAAATTCAATTATAACTTCGATTGATATGCTTTCTTTAATGAAAAAAAAGCTGATTCCTACCACCGATAAATATTTGATCCTTTCAATTTCAATTTTTTTCTTACAAAACAATTTAAAAACCTATATTGAAGAAATAACTGAAAGACGGAACTAAACGAAATACAAAAAAAAAAAAGTAGAACAAAAGTATAAATAATGCTGTAAATCAGGTTCACCTAAAAAAAAATAACGAATTAGTCCAGCAATTTTTTTATTCTTCTTTCTCCCTTCTTTCTTTCCCTTTCCCTTTCTCTCTTTTTGTTGAATCTATTCAAAGTGATTGTGGTATACGCTGCATGAAGCCAATAAGCATACTATGTTAACAATCATATGCTGTGCATTTAAGTATTTCTTTTTTCTTTTTTCTTTGAAGAAATTGGCAATTATTATTGAAGAAAAATGGAAAATCAACAAAATTTCATAAAATATAATCACAATTTCACAAAAGCTTCCATTCACAGACTGATCAACAACTTTAAAGACTACCTTAATATAAATTAAAAAGAAAAAAAATGATCGAGAATTAAAAATATTACCATAGAAATTGAAATGTTACTGTTAACCGTTCTATCAATTGAATTTTGCTATTGTCATCTCTAAAATTATTTGAAAAATGATACTTTACATGTTCTACCATTGAAAATTTTTCAATAAAAGAAAAAAGCTAAAACAGGTGAAATAAAATGATAACAAATAACAACTAGCATAACATAAGCTTCGTTAGAGTATCTAATGCAGAAAGTTATGCCATATTGTAATAACAACAAAACGATTTGATAAAACAACACAATTAAAAAGTTAGAAAGGAATTTTAATTATTATTTTAATCCTAATGGTCCTTGTGCTTCACTCTGAATCAATTGATGTTCCTGAAATCGTAATGACATCCTTTGTGTCATTTTCAAAAATTTATCAAGACAGTTCGAGCAACACTGCTCTTCGGAGTTACTTATTGTCCTGAAATATGCAATACATATAATATACAGGGTAACACTAATAATGTTAGTCAAAAAATAAAAAGTATACTTTGGCCGGTGAAAGAAACAAACTTGAAATTTATACAAATGACCTACTATTTGGAATTAACACAAATTATTGACAAAACAAAAAAAAAGTCATCTTAATTCCAAAATTTCCCTCTTAATTACCGCCTCTTAATTTTCAGCCTCTTAATTTACCGAGGAAAAAGAAATTTTACTTTTTCATCCCTCTATTTTTGTTTGAAACATTTTTAGAAAAAAACAAGAATAAGAAAATTTTTCAATATTCATTTCCTCCATCATCCGAAATTTTTGTCATTTATTGTGTGATAATCATGGAAAAATGCTAAAATGATAATTGTATTCAATCTTAACACAACTCACACCTTGTGCTTAAAACTTTCCAAATCTTTGAAGCAAAAAAGCTTTAAATAGGGGATGGGAAAAAAGTTTTTCCTCATTCTTCTTAGATTGTATTGAGGGAAACAAGTGAAAAAAAAATGGACAAAATCAAAACAAAATAATTAAAATTTCTTAATACTTTTTTTAAATATTAAATTTTATGTCCCCTCTCGAAAATTTTTTTTTTTGCAAATAACTGTAAAAAGGAAACTGCTTACCTTGTGGTAAAATCGGTTATGCATGATGTGAAACATTGTTCCGCAACAGCATTGTATTGTGTCAAAAAATCTTTAAACGTCTTCAAATCTGTCTCCGTCGAATTTTCCGCCATATTTGTCTTCAAATTGCCCACGTCCGTGAACAAACCCGTTCAAACACAGTTTGCTAAACTGCCAGAAGAAAAATATAAGACCTAAACCTTATTGTTTTAACAGTTGTATTCCTTTCGTGTTTTTGAGGCTTGCAATTCAGAAAGGATTTTTTTAATGCTTAAATTCGCAAAGGACAATTTAAAACAACATCAAAACTCCCTCAAAATCTCAACATCACCTTAAAACATGTAAATTAATCATTACAGTTGGCTAGAAACGAATAGGAAATACTTAACGAAGTCTCACTTACTTCAACCTTTGGTTGAATCCCTAGAATTATTTCATAACTATCAAAATATCTACCTTCACTTCAGCTGCTATTAATCTTTTCGTGTTTTCTTGAACCTAATGCTAGGAATCATAATTTAGGCTTTGATCCACAAAGTTGCGAGACATATTGTAAAGAAGTTGATGTATCCGTGGACATTTCGAAATCATAAGATGATATATATTGATCCGATGTAAATATCTTTATAAGTGAATGAAATTAATGAATAAAATTTCAGGGTAAAACATATATATGTATATACAATATGCTCAATTTTGATTCCAACAATTTACAACAGTTTTCGGAATGTGAAAGAATGAAAAAATGATCACAAGGAACACACCACTGCATACTGATCTTAAGCCATTTGAAATGATTTCAATATTGATTCTGCGGCATCCAATACCTTATCTGACTGAAAAGAAGATAGTTTTTAGTATTAAAATGCTGAAAATTACATTCTTAGCACCACAATTATTACTATCGTTATTACAGATCATTAAGTCAGTCAATGACCAGTAATATCCCACTCTGTTTAATTTAACATGACACATGCATAGTTTAAGTCGTTAACTTCTTCAGCTTCGAAGTATCACTACTGAATGCATCTAAAGAACCTAACTAGAGTATCACTAATACAGTAAGCCAAACTATTTCATAAAAATTATATAATTGTATATTGCAAATTAACGAGTCAAAAATTTAAGTTAAGAATTGTCATACACTAGCAAAGCAGATTTAATATCCTAAAATCTATCTAAACTCTTACTTTGAAACAATACAAAATAAATTAGCAAGAATGAAAAAAGAATCAAAAACCTTGAGGAAGCAAACATTACCTTGAAGAAGCAAACACGAATAAAATTATCGTTGTCCTGCTTATTTGAACCAGTGTAAAAAGCAGAATTTGGTATCATTGCAAGCTTCTAAAATCTATGCTGTATTAGATAAATAATAATTCTCAGAAAACACTTTTAATATGGATTAAATAAACAATAGCATACCTTTTCACGACACATCCATCGTACAAAACGGAAATCCAATGGATCATTGTCTCCATCTGCTATTTTAGATGGACCATCTAAAAACTGAAGTACTAAGAATGATATTTTGGACATAAGCTTATGTCGCTCCTCACATAGCGAAAAAACAATAATACAATAATCACTCCCAAACTAGCAATTAAACTACAAGTTAAATAGCAAATAAAATGTTTCGTCCTCCACATACCAACAGTAATTTGGAACCAAAAAAGAAAAATTCACCCAGCTGTGAAAAGTCAGCAACCATGAAGTAACCAGAATCAGGAATAATAGGTTTCATTCCAGCAGAGCGTAGTATTGATGCCATTCGATCTCTTTGTTGATTAGTTCAGACGTAATTCCTTTTTTCAAATAGCTTTCTGTTGGGTTATTTTCTATTATATCTAATTCTTTCTCAAATGCCTCAGTAACTGCTTGCTGCAAATCACTGAATGCATTGATGGTAACAGTTATTTCAGTGTTAACTTTGTCAGTTAAACAGCCAAACAGTATTAACTAAGAACATGCTGTTAATTTTCATTGGTTTCCATTATTTTCCAGTCACATTAGCACATTAACAATTCTCATCGGTTAATATAAATCTTTTCCTTTTTAAAGAATGGCCTATGTCGTATCTTTATCAAGATAAATTTTTCTAATATCCTAGAATGTATAAAAGAATATAGTAAAATGTTAAAATATACAACAGAACATAGTGAAGAGTTAAATGAACCTTAGTATATTAATTTATATTAATTTTCATCGATGGATATAAAATATTGTAAGTATTAACACCAACAAAATTCTACCCGAAATTAACAAAAAAAAAAAAAACTTAATTCGATTGCAATGTTAAAAAAATATACCTGGATTGGTGTAGGACATGTGAAGACACAGTTTTGATGGATCCGTCTTAATGGTTCGAGAAGTTCAGCTGGCGCAACTGACCAACCCAATTTCCATCCTGTTACACTAAATGCTTTTCCAGCGCTACCGATAGTTATCGTACGATTATACATATCAGGTAAACTAGCTGAAAATAATATTAAAAAGTAGCAACTAACTTCAATGTTCTTTTATGCTAAAAAAGTTTTTTTTTTTCATTAAATAATAAAATGAATAGTTACACCAACCGAAGCGAATCATTTTCTTATCACCATATACATGCCATTCATATACCTCATCAGCTATTACTAGTAAATTATGGCGAACAACAACATTAGCTATTTTTTCCAGTTCTTCCCTTCAAAATCTAATATTTAGAAAATTTCAATATTATTATTATAATTTGTTCTTTGTTTTTGATACATCTATACCCGGAATACAGTGTTATTCGTTCACTGACTACTTTTTCAATGATAAATGATAGAAATAGCTTATTTTACTAATTCTTCACTTATATTTCAATACACAGAGTGCTCAAATTGACCCAATAAATTCCCATAAGAATACCGACAAAAATTAGGTAACAAATGAAAATGTGAGCGCCTATAAAAAAATAAAGTAAAAAAATATTGCTAGAAAATACTAAAAGTTTATACAAGTTAAAGAAAAAATCTGAATAAATTTTTTTTTTAAAGTTATTGATGCAATACAAAATTACTTTTCAGTCGATTAGTTAATACGACGGAGTTAGAAATTGGTATGAAAGAAAAAAATTGGAAATTTTTCTTAATTATTACAAAAAAGTCAAAGAAAAAAAGAGTAGACGACAATATACTGTGTGAATAATTTTCCTGCTGGATTGTGTGGATTATTGAGGACAATCATTTTCGTCCGATTGCTGATTTTCTTTTCAATCGCTTTCACATTTAACATATAATCCTTACTACTCTGGGGTTCCGATGATAAATTAAGCACAACTGGTACGGGTACACCACCTGCCATACGAATTTGTGGGACATAGCAATCAAATGCCGGATCAAGCACTGAAAATATATCAAGATTAACGATGAAAACTACACTTTACTACATACCTTGTTATCCTAACTCATGAAATTGCTAATTTTGAATAATAATCTGCAATGTTTTCTTTGCAATTGAATTATCCTTCTGATCTAATTTTCCTATAAAAAAATGAAATGTGAAAAAAGATTTAATACTGATTAATATTACATATGCTTTATAAATGAATGAAAAGTACAAACCGATTACTTCATCACCATCACTTAGCCAACCCATGAATGAGTAGTATAGTGAAAGATATGCCCCAACGGTTACCAAAACATTTTGCTGTGCATCAACATTTACACCCAGTGTGCTTGAGTAAAGTCTTGATAGAGCACTCGTCTAAAAAGTAGCCAGAAAAATCAAGAAAAAGAAAAACCAACGAAAACCAAAAAAAGAAAAAAACATCAAACCGATTTAGAAAAGTAAAAACTTACTAGTCTTGGATAACCGAAACCTCGACTATACTGATGCCAATCAGTTCTTTCTGGATGTCTGGCAACACTTTCTAACATTCCAGCTACAAATCTTGGCATAGGAGTGTCCGTGAAAACCCCATAAACAATGATGGAACTTCAATCTATCTTGGTGCTATTATAGACAGCGTATACAAGTATACAGATACAATGAAAATACATACATAGGGAAAAAAAATTAAAAGCGAGCTATTTGAGTTAATTAATGAAGTACTCATTCACCTGTCCAATATTGACTGCTTTACATTCTGCAGCTAAACTTGTAAATTCAACTCTGCAAAATTAATTTCCGATTTTCCACCAATGTTTATCAAAAACACACCACTTTTATTTTAACTCAAATATATGTATGTACATTTAAGAAAAAGAATCAGATTATTACACATACATAATATCAAATAATACAACAAATAAATTGTTTCAGTATATATACTTCTTGACGTTTACTTAACTTTAAGAAAAAGACAAATTGCAACACATCAATATAAAAATACTGTAAAACAAAAAAAAATAATGTAACTAAAGAAAATTAAAAATGAGTTATACAAACATACCAAACGCTTGGTTTAACATCCTTTACACGTCTCGAAAAACGTTGTCGTTGTTTGAATGAATTAACACACCCACCAACACTTTCATCTTTGATTTTCGTTATTAATGTATGAAATATATTAAATTGATAGTGTAATGCTTTATTATTATATAACAATACATTTCCCAAACAAATAATCCCTTTACACACATCTAAGTGTAAAAAAAAAGACATCAATGGAAAAAATATTACGTTGTACGATGGATTGCATAGGAAATGACTTCTGCTACAACTGAAAGAGACCAAATACAATTATTTGGTTTCAATGTACGTTGATAGAGTGATAAATGGCGATTGAGTGGTTTAGTTGGTTAATATTTCTAAATATTTTGTTTTTGTGCGATTATATGGAAATAGGATCGCAGGAATGATTATTTATTGCAACTGTAAAGTTTACGTGAAAACATAAAGTTAAATTTATAATGAAATGTGAAGTAATTTATAAGTTGGAAATGTTTAATAATTCGATCTCATGGAAATTCATCGCTCAAACTACAGGGATTTGTCGCCCTTGTTCTTTTTAATGAAAATTTTGAATTCATTTCTTATCATTATCATTGTCCAACAGTTGATCATCATTAGCAAACATTTGATTAACTTAAACCAAGCTAACAAATTAAATATAAGATAATTAGGTAAAAGATGTGTATTATGCATTATGTCAAAATATAAAACTATCACATGTCGTATACAACACTGATATGATATTAATATTCGCAAATGAGCTTATATGTTTTAACACTAATGTTAGTTCTCAAGTCCTGAAAGCCTAAATCTTATAGGCATTTAAAATTTTGCTTTCATTATAATATTTCTGAATAACAAAAATATCATCAGAAAAATAGTCGTAAGACTTTTAAAATTACTAAATGATTTTATTTTTTTTTGAAATGAAGAAATTGAGTCATAGCTAGAAAAAACGAAGAAGTTACACATCATTCTGCTTTAGTGCTGATAGTATAGTTTATGCGAGAATGTCACGCATATGGTGCTATGATTTTTCCTTCGTGGCATACAATCGTGTTATACTGTCAATTTGACATGAAAAATGATAATCGTTTATTAAGAATAATTCTTTCCCTTATTGAAGATCCCATTGAAGAATGAAGATGCTTTGATGATAATCGAAAACATTGACCACAAATATTTTAAATTATATCTGATGGTAACCGGAAACATTTGAAGTTATACTTATAAAAAAAGAAAAAATTTATTTCTGAACACTTTCAATTCCTTCATCTCTTCTTGTAAATGAACTCTGTTATGCTGAGTATAACAGTGGGAAAAAGAAAATGAGGAAGAGAGAAAGAGGAATTAATGACATTTCAAGCCTTAAAAGCTCTTTGATTGAAACTGTTGCATATTTCGGAGAGTTTACGAATTCACAAATCTTTGAAAGTTTTAGTTTCTAGGAACTGCAACACTCTTTGTAAATAATTACGGAAGCTTCTCTATTTATCTGGAAAATTCCTGCATATCAAACACAGAAACCTGTACAAATATAAGTAAAGTTAACATCATATCACATCATATCATACAGCATATCAGCGCAACAATTATTGCATCAATATCACGTGTGTTAATATGTAATCATTCAAAAAGGATAGCAGAAATAAGAGAAATGCTTTCGTAATCTTTTTTTAATAATTCTTTTTCTAAAGTTCTTGTCAAAAATGTTAAAGAATCCAAAATTTGCATAGAAAATTTCCTGAAAATTTCGTCGTTAGTTTGGAAAACCATTAATTAATTTATAAACTATTCGTCATTTTCGGAAAGTGTTTTGAAAAATACATAAATATCATAAAAACAATTTTGCAAAAGAGAAAAATAAGAAAGATTTGAAAATATAACACTACAAAACAGAAGAAATAAAGAAAGTGTTTTTGCAGTCCCTTTTTAACATTTTCTTGTGTCTTGTTTCTAAAAATGGTTGAAAAATCCAAAAGCTCAAAAAAGGAAATGAAAATTGAAGAATGGAAATAAAATATGGAAGGGATAAAAAGAGCACACAATCCTTTTCTTCAGTTTATGAAATTATAATTAGTACCACCAGTTATGAGACTACGATTATTGACAAACATCAATTTGGGGAAAAAAAATGCAAATGAGAAAGGAGCACTTACTTTCGAGAAATTAAAATCGTTATACACATTATCGCATCATATTGATATAACAGTTGGAATATCGCAATAATAAAAGTTCATATTCAAACAAAAAAAAAAGATTCAATTCTTTTCTATTTATAAAACTAACGAAATACTGAAAACAAAAAAAAAAATAAAAACCGTTAATGTGTTGCAACAACTATTCTTCTTCAAGGCACATACAATGTTATTATTATTATTGTTATTATTATTACTATTATTATCACTATTATTAATATTATTACTATTATTATATTATCAGTATTATTATTATTATTGCCATTATCACCATTACTATTATTAACACTACTATTACTATTATTCATGTTATTATTAGTATTATATTATCATTATTAGTATTATTATTGTTATGGAAATGTAACCCTTTGTAAATGTTTAACACAACTGAAAAGTACACAACATATATCAACTTTCTATTTTGACTCCTTGCTCACTGAATCTTATCTTCACATTTGTTCTGAGAGCAACCCATAGTCATAACTGTTCTTAAGTATAATGCAACAAATATTTTTAAAAAAATCGTTTTTATCTTTCATCCCTGCAAAAAGCAATATAAGTAAATTAAATCATTTTTTTCTGCAATTGAATNAGAAATGCTTTCGTAATCTTTTTTTAATAATTCTTTTTCTAAAGTTCTTGTCAAAAATGTTAAAGAATCCAAAATTTGCATAGAAAATTTCCTGAAAATTTCGTCGTTAGTTTGGAAAACCATTAATTAATTTATAAACTATTCGTCATTTTCGGAAAGTGTTTTGAAAAATACATAAATATCATAAAAACAATTTTGCAAAAGAGAAAAATAAGAAAGATTTGAAAATATAACACTACAAAACAGAAGAAATAAAGAAAGTGTTTTTGCAGTCCCTTTTTAACATTTTCTTGTGTCTTGTTTCTAAAAATGGTTGAAAAATCCAAAAGCTCAAAAAAGGAAATGAAAATTGAAGAATGGAAATAAAATATGGAAGGGATAAAAAGAGCACACAATCCTTTTCTTCAGTTTATGAAATTATAATTATTATCACCATCATAACTACGATATTGACAAATATCAATTTGGGGAAGAAAAAGAAATGTAAATGAGAAAGGAGCACTTACTTTCGGGAAATTAAAATCGTTATACACATTATCGAATCATACTGATATAACAGTTGGAATATCGCAATAATAAAAGTTCATATTCAACCAAAAAAAAAAAAAAAGATTCAGTTCTTTTCTATTTATAAAACTAACGAAATACTGAAAACAAAAAAAAAAAAAATAAAAAAATAAAAACCGTTAATGTGTTGCAACAACTATTCTTCTTCAAGGCACATATAATGTTATTATTTATTATTATTGTTATTATTATTACTATTATTATCACTATTATTAATATTATTACTATTATTATATTATCAGTATTATTATTGCCATTATCACCATTACTATTATTAATACTACTATTATTATTACTATTATTCATGTTATTATTAGTATTATATTATCATTATTAGTATTATTATTGTTATGGAAATGTAACCCTTTGTAAATGTTTAACACAATTGAAAAGTACACAACATATATCAACTTTCTATTTTGACTCCTTGCTCACTGAATCTTATCCCCACATTTTGAGGGCAACCCATAGTCATAACTGTTCTTAAGTATGATGCAACAAATATTTTTAAAAAAATTGTTTTTATCTTTCATCCCTGCAAAAAGCAATATAGGTAAATTAAATCATTTTTTTCTGCAATTGAATTAATCAAAAGCCTTTTTCCTTTTTCTTATGTGTTATTTTTTGATCTCTAAGACTGCTTAATATCAATAAAGATCTAAGAAATGATGAAATATTAAAAGAGTTTAGGAAATTATCAGGGACATTTCATACCAGCAGGCTACAATGTCCTTCCTTTGTCTCCACAGTAATGGACGATTCAGTAAATTTAAAGGAAGTGGACAGTCAACCTCCAGATGACCGTGTTTTAAATCTTATGATTTTTAGAAAAAAAGATTAAGTAAACAATGACATACACATTGAATCACAGCATTAATATTTCTTTTCTTAGTGTGTAAATCAGTAGCACATTGATGATAAAACATATGACGACAAATTTACAAAATATATATATATACGAAGCATCATTTTTTTGAGCAAGAAATAACGTACTGGAGAGCATCATCCAAATTGGAGAAAATCTGAAATGATTTATTTCATAGCATATAATATGTAGATAAAATGGTTATTTTCTGTTTGGAAAAACACAACTCAGATTTATTTTTAATCTGGACGCAATGACATATTCAGTGTTACCAAGAAAAACTCATTTGTAGTGATTGATATGTAAATAATTTGTAATTTCTACGACTTATAACAACATATTTAATCAATTTCAGGAAGCAGCTCATTTTCTTAGAAGTAATAAATCACAATACCAGCAGTGGGCTTAATTTTTATCTAATAACTACTCATGGATTGCAAGTGAAAAGAAAAATCAATTCCTTAAAAAGAAGAGGGAAAACAAAACGAACTTCACAATGTTTTCTCTCAACCATATCCCTGAGATAGCAAAATGCCATACGATATGATTCATTACGCCTTTCAATATATTTCCTTAATTCATCATCATTGTTTGGTGTACAAACAAGCATTTTAGCACGTTTTGGCACACAAATCGTTAGCTTCATCTTTGGATGACCCAGAAAATAAGCTACCTAAAACGGAAGCAACTGGTAAATGAATAAAAGATCAAAATAATGATTCTAGTACATGCTTGCAATTTCACGGATAAAGAAGACTCTTATTTTTTATTCTCACTGAAAAATTTTTATTTTTCAGCGATCGATAATTATTACGATCCAACGTTTTAGTACCATGAACTAGAATTTTGACATTATGCCAAAAAGCATACCTCAACCATGCCTGAAAGCATGGTTTCACAAGATGGTATATGATAAAGTATGTGCCTTGTCATATGCAAAGTATTCAATCGTCTATGCCTTTCCACCATTAGCTCCGAACAAAATGACAAACCTTTCCTACTATAAAGAAAAAAAATTAAGTTTTGCTTGAAACTGTCATACAGCAACTCCAGAAAGTAGTGTCTCAACAATAAAACATACAAGTATCCTTCAAGAAAATCTCAAAAAACGCAGTGTATTATTAGCAAGAAATGCAGTGAGCTGTTGTAAGTCATAGCGGATCTAATTTTGGGATTCAAAATTTTAAAGTCATTGTACAATGTGAATCGGTGAACTACTCAATATTCTTAAAATTACTGGAAGTTTTCAGATTCTACATTTAGAAAACTGTGGTCTCAAAAATGCAGAAAAAAATAAAAAACTAACTGTAACTGCGGTGCAGCACGATGATTAATCCAGGAAAGATCAACACGATTTCTCGAACTGCACCCAAGAAAAATATCATATCCATTCGCATTTATCCATCTCAATGGATTCGTAACACTGCTGCCACTATCATACGACCGCTTTTTTAATACTGTAAATTTATTCGCTTTTTTTTCTATGTAATTATTAATTGTGTTAGATAAAAAATACGACTTTCCTCTTTTGCTTTAATGTTGACCCTTTTACCAAACAATGGTTTCATCCATTTCTAATATGAATTGGGAAATGACTATACTTGAACTATAACCGAACTATGTTGCTTGCATTTTTCAGTATCCCCAGATTTATAGTATCAACATGAACAAAAATTTTAAATGAACTCTTGCAATCATAATGTAAAACATGAAACGCTTACTATGTCTGACTTGATTTAATCTTACTAATATTTAAAACAGTTGAAAAGACAATAATAAAGTGGTCAAGGAATTAGTGATTAAAATAATTTCATAAACAACAGAATTTTCGAAGCCAGAAACTTGGATTTGAGTAAAACCAGTAATTTGTTCTAACTCAGATATTAATTGGATTTCACAAAGAACTAGGTGGAATTGTCCATATGTAATTAAAATTAAAAATGCAACACTTTTAAATTTTTTCTGATAGTTAAATCGTTAAACTCATTTTTATATTCTACAATACGATTATAGATTTTTTTTTCTTTTTGTAGCAAGAGAACTTACAACGTGAAGGAAGTGAGGTTGTAGCTGCATGCATACTACGATTCATCGACTGATAACAATAACTGAGCGGAATTTGCTGAGCAACGATATTACAAGGCACAACGGCATGACCGGGTATTGGTAGTGATATTGCTGCTGCATTTACTAGTTTAGCACGACGTCGTGCAGCTGCATTTATTTTATAGCAATAGTAAATAGCTGAGAAAAGCGCCACGAAAACATCAAATGCTAGAAATGGTATCAGTAGGAGAATAAGTGGTAGCGTACGCAGGAAGAAATACACCGCCAATAATAATAAAATTTCAAACAAACCTGAAAAATTCAACTGAAATTAAATATCCATTAATATAATTTACCAATGCGGCTTAGCACTGTAGATAAGATAGCTTTTGCCAGGAAAATCAAATTTCGATTGCTTTTGGCTTCAGGCCTATCAAGTTTTAATCTTGAACCTATGAATTTCTTTTCACCACAGAAAAAGTGCCAGACTAGAACATTTATTCAAAAAAATGAAATTTATGAAAAACGTTAAATAAACCCAAAATTTTGAACAACAACATAAAAAAGTAGTTTTTTTTTTTTCTTTCGCTTTTTTTTTCTTGTTTCTCAAAAATTCATCCTTGCAAAAAAAAGTCAATTAATAGAAAAAATTGAACAAAACAAAAAACTGATGAAAAAAACTACGTGATAAAAATGCAAAATTTTAATAGTATAGAATTTTTTGTTTTAACTTAAGATTAGATACAATGGAGTATTAAAAGTAGAGATTTATTCATTATGAAGATCTGTACTAGCAGAAAGGAATTACCTAATAACAGAAACTTGCATCTCCTCCACTTTGTTACGCCATTTTTAACATTTCGTAAAGTATTTCGTATGTGATTAACTGATTGCCGACATGTACGCCTTCCTCGTAGGAGCATATATGGAAGCCTTTGAAACGGATTAGACATTGCTTCGGACCAGCTTTTTTCCCCAATTATAATTTCATCAATGTAACGAAGTGCATCCTGTAAATATTAAAAATTAAGCATATTGCTATGAATTTCCATTAAATGATGTATGCAGTTAGTGCTTCAGATGCAAAAAAAAAAAAAAAAATTGAGACGTTTTGGTATTTGCATTACAAAAATTGAAATGTAAAATATCACTTAGCAGCGTTTCAAATTATGCCATTCAACAACATCGAGTTTATTGTACAGAGAAATTAATTTCTTTATTAACTAAGATTTTCTGAAATAAATTGTCGGATAAAGTGGCGTAAAAGATGGCATGAAATAATAAATATGGAATTTCGTTACTTTAGGTGTGGAAAAGAGAACCTGAATGGACTGTAAAACAGGAATATCATGCATTGTTAGTATATCATCAAGAAGATCACATGTACGTTGTCTATCAGGTAAATCCTCGGGATGCGCTCGTTCCTTCCACTCTGATTGCCCCAAGAAAACAACCACTAGCTTTGGTGCTTTCCGAGCAGCGAAATGGGCGATTTCCAGAAATGATGTTGCATTAACAGTTGCTGGATCAAGCACAAATAAGAACAGATTTGAGTTCTGGAACAAAATTTCGTTTAGATTTTGACTGTAGAAATCAAATATATTCATTTCTGAATATTTTTCGCCCCTATATTTTTTCTGCACTTTTATTTTTTTTTTTTCTAATACTTTTATTTTTCCCGCAACCAGATAACTTTCTGTAACCAATCAGTTTTCTTATTTCCTACATTAACTTACACAGATCTAGCATGTATATTTGCCTGGATATGCTGTGTATTTGCATTTAATTTCTAGGCTTCTAAGTTCATTTATAGAAAAACCATTCAATATTGAAGAAAAATTCAGTTGACAAAAAAACCTCTTTGGCAACGCTTTCTTCGTTAATCATATGTTCATTCCAAACGCTTCGTTGAGGATCATAATAGCTGATAGCGCGTTTTTCCAAGTAAGGTATCACCTGAAGCATGAAATTCAGTCTTATACAAACAAATTTCTAATTTGAATTTCCATTTTTTTTGAAATCAGATTAATTGAACTAATCGAATTATTTAACATATTGTTACATGACGTGCAAACCAAAAAATGCATAAACGTGTAGTGACGTTGGGAAATCACCAACTTAGTTTTCCATAATTTAATATGTTTTCATACTAAATTTCACCAGTATTTATTACAATTCATTGGAGTTTCAAAATTTTAGTTCCACCAATCATTAGCGAAATCTCTCACCTCCGTTGCAAACAGTAATTCCCGGGACCGGCTCTGCTTAGGAATATATAGTTCAGACTAGACATAAAGAGACAGATATAAACAGAAAATAGCGCTAACCAAATCTCTTCGCCATACAGTGTTACCACAACTTCCACCTAAAAACACATCATAGATCGGTCTTGGTCGTAGTTCATTAGCTTGTTGACCCACTGATTTAGCCGTCAAGAACTGGTTTGTAAAGTAGAAATCGCAGTTACTCTGTAATGTTGTTGACAGTAATAACTGTTCTGCTCTGGAATAAATTTGTGAAATTTGAAAAGAAAATCCTGAAAAAAGTTTCTGAAGCCTTTCCTAATGACGTTTAAATAAACAGTCGAAATTTTGGATATTAATAAAAAATTCATATGTCAAAGAGAACTTTTATGACTAAAATATCTTGTTATTCATTCAAATATTTCCGATCAAAGTTGTATATACGAAAATTAAATATCCACTGTTTGCTTCACTTCATCATTCCTTTCTCGTTTATTAAATATAGCTATTGAAAGCTATTTGTCACAAGAATAATTTGAGATTTCATATTATAATTTGTTCAGGGATGTTCCCTCCATAACACGGAGAATCTTACATTTATATTTTGATAAAACATCAAGACATCTGAGCCAAATTTCGTGTCTAATTGTCTCTAGATAATCAATGAATTTATAAAATAAATGAGAAATGGATGAAATGAGACATGTACCAAAGGGAGGAAATATAAGCAACATAAGACAAAAGACAAACTTTCAGAAATGTTTCGGACAAAAAAAAGACTCGAGACAATGTAAACAAAGAACTGAATTTCTATACATAAGTTGTGAAATCATTTTTTGCAAAACTGAAGTCCATCGTTTCATCACTTTACCCTAGTGTGATAAAAATCGTTTAAGAATGTATTATTAAAAAAAAAAAATCAACTGCAATTTTTTTCATCTCATTAACAATTTCAACTTCTTCTTTTACTAAGAAGAGAAATAAAGTCAAAATATTTGGAATTGAAGAAAGAGAGCAAAAAAATTAACCGGTTTAGTGATAGTGGTCGTTGTGGTGGTAGCACGATGTTGCTTACCGATTTTAACGGTAGAAGTCCTTGACGGACTGAATCCCGACATTGACGATAACGTAGGCGTACACGTTGAACCATCACATTTCTTGAGCATTAGTAAAAAAATTCTTAGTACAAGGCAAGTTGTGGCATTCCAACAGATGCCTCAATATTGTCAGCATAGTAAAGAAATCTGTAAATATCAAGTAAAGAAAATTTTTTTGTTCGAACGAACTGAAAATGCCATGAATAATGAAATATTTAAAACACGTACTAAGTAAACTTGAATCTTCCGGTTCATTTAGTATGTGTTTTACGCAAATTCATTTTAAAGGAAAGATTTCCTATTTTTTAAATTTGAAAACACCAAATCAACTGAAAAAAGTGAACTGGAAAAAAAACTGAAGAAAATCATTTTTGAAGATAAACAATGAAGAAAGGTTGAAAAAAAAAGACAAGAAAGTGAAGTCGGTTATAAATTAAACAATTTAATAACTGCTATCCATATTAATTCAACATTATGAAGTATAATGTAAGTAGAAGAGTATATTTCAGCTAACTATAGAAAAATACAAATATTAAAAATTATCAAATATTAAAAAAGAACACAAAATACAAATATTAAAAGTTGAAAAAAAAATTTTTTTTTAAATAAATATAAATATTAAAAATTATCCATCTAAAGATTTCATTTATTTGAATGCCTAATTGTGATAGTTGAATTTGAAGATAAATTACTCTCACAAGTGACTTGAATACTTAATTGTGAAAAAAGAGCAATAAGAATGATTATACTTGTAATTCAATAAATTGAACAGATGTAACATTAAAATATACTGTCATTCATGAATGAGAAAGGAAATCTCAGAATTTAAATAAATTTTAAAATATAGTAACTGATAACACACATTTATTAGTTAAATGAATTTGGTGCTTACTGAGAAAAGCTTAATTCTTTTTTTAAAGAAATACCATAACTAATACAAAAATCAAAAGTATATCTAATAGCACGAGGATAAGGAAAAAAGGAAAAAAGAATGAGAGAAATGAGGATGACCCGGATATAACGGCCCATACATTGGCCTCTGTTAGGCTTAAGCAATTGGGATTCCGTCGTAGCATTAATGATTTTGCAATATGCGAGCGAGTAGAAAGTATTAATATTTTTGATCGAATTTGAGGAGATTAGTGTTAGGTTTTAGTGTAATTTTGATTAAATTAAAAGTTTTTCTCTTCCTTTTCTTTTTTATTAATAAAATTTAAATGGAAATTTGATTTACGACATATTAAGAAGCAGAAAATTCTGAGCAAATTTTAATTTGATTACAAAATGATTAATATATGATATGACATAGTAGCTGTATTCAGTAACAAAATTTATATTTCGTTTTACTGAGCAAAACGTTAAACAATATTTAAGTTTTAATATGCGAAAAAAAGGAGCATTTTAGTCGTAGAGTTAATATTTAAATTGCATGAGAATGAAGTTATAATTTCTAGCTTACCACTTGATCATCAAAATGTCATTCAATAAAAGTATCACTTCTTTCCTAGTATTAAATTAAAAGGATAAAAGTTATCGCTGATTAAATATTGGATCATTGGTTAGTGATATTTCATAAGTCATTTAGTCATAGTGATCATATGATATTTAAATTTTAAATACTTCAATTCCTTTTTTAGTACCATAAACTTTTAGGTACATATGTGTGGATGAATATGGAAATAAGAGAAAAAATCTTTTTTATGTTAATCGGAAGTAATATAAAAGAGCATTTGACATACTACCAAAATTATTAATTACTAAAATTTTTACTAACCATTTTCTTCCTTATAATAATCTAATTTTATCTCTTTATACATCCCATCTACCAATAAACCATATAAAATATCCGATATTTGGTTTCCGCATTCATCTGTCTCTCTCTCTCTCCTCTTCTCTCCTTTTCTCTTATAGAATAAAGTCCAACTGGTGTCTTCATTAATAAGAGAAATTTCATGGTGATTCATGGTGAATTATGAAATCTTCGGATGATAATGATAAGTCTATATGATACATATCCTTATTCCTTCATTATCTCTTCTAATTTTAACTGATACGATCATTCTAATCAATCAGTAAAATAATTAACACTATTTGCTAAACGATGTACAAATTGATTGAATTGATGCTAAGAGAAGAGTGAAAGGGTGAAGCAAAAAGCCAGCAAATATATCATTTTTGAGTAGTAATATTCAACATTTTTTCAAAGCGCAATTAGTGATAGTAGGAGCAGTGATAGTAGTAGTGATAGTAAACAGAGAAATGTACAGTAATATTTCAAACCACCATACTCCATCTGACGTCTTTTTCCAATTATAATTATCGTATTGCTAAATTATTCATTGCATTATCACTAATTTATAATACAACAATAGTTTTTGGTTATCATAAGGTTTTTTTTTTTTTTTTCAAAAAGAAAAGAATTGTTTGAAAGCAAATTTGATACTTCCGGAATGAAAATATTCCGGTTTTTATCGTCTTTTTTTTTTCCTTTTGATATTTTGCGGAGAAAGTTATGAGCATTTGGACCTGAATGACTCTTTTCAGTCCAATACTATTTCTCTAACACAAATTGCTCATATAGAATTTATCAGAAAATTACTTCAAACGCAACTACTGCTTACTATGGCCATCTCTAAAACACACCAATAAACAGTTTATTGGCACACATACACACACACGTACATACACGTACACGCATATACGCATACACACACATACGCACGTACACACATACACACACAGACACATACACAAAGAGATGCAAACAGACACAGAAAAATGCGTTTTTTTTTTTTTTAAATAACATAATGGTGTGTTGAAGGGCGGAAGAAGTAAATGATGTCATTTTACAATTTGCATTGATTCCTCTCTCCCTCTCTTTCTTCTATCACCACAGTTTTTCCTTTCTTGGATTAGTTTTAAAAAGTGGACAATTGTATAGTAGTACTCTGAATATAAGAGAGAGAGAGAGAGAGTGAAAGACGGAAACAAAAGAGAAAGAAAAATAGAAATCTTAAAAATTTGAGTCGAAGCCAGTTGTTGACATTTGTAAACATCTGGTAGCAAAAAATAACAAGGAAAAATGAATAAACGGCAAAATTGTTGGGATGAGATAAAAATGAAATTTTTATTTAAAATATTAAGAAAAACAGAAAAGAAAAAGAAAACGAAAAATTATTTTATTTGCTATCATTAATTATAATTAGTTTTAAAGAGAGGAGACAAAAAATTTTCATTTCTATTAGAAATTATTAATTAGTCTTTTACAACACGTTAATGCGTTAATTGATAATACATTGATAATACAATTGGTAGAACATTAATATCAATTTACTCTATCCATTATGATCAATAATCTTTCCTTATGTCAAATATATTTTTTAATTTAGCAAATAAATTATGAAATCAATAATATCATTTATCAACTATATCGATGATATTTTCCGCCTCTGACATAGGACATTCAATTTAATAAATAATGAAGTTGTCGAAGGAAAGTTTAAGATTCGGTAAAAAGATTTGGTGAAATCGAAAAAAAAAGTGGAAAGAAAAAAGAAGGAACCTGTGAAAAGAATTTTAGTTTATTTTTCAGTTCAAAATTATGTCCTGTTTGTCAATTTATCATAGGAAAATTTTGAAGCTCGAAGATCAGTAGGATGAAGTAAATAGATCAATCTTGTTATAAATTTAAAAAAAAAAAGATGATCGATCTACTTGCATGAGAAGTTATTTCGAAATTATTATCCAATTTATAAGTATGCTTTTAAAGGATCCTCTTATATGATGCTTTAGCTAAATTATTAGCTAACCAATAAAGCAATCATGCTATCATTTTATGACTCAAATTTGTAAAAAATCCCAAAAGTTGAGGGAAATGAAATTAATTGAAATTATGCATGTTAATTAATACATCAAAAATCAATTTTTCACTTCATTACTGCATTATTTTGCTTAAAAAAACGATTAGAATTTTCTTTTTCTTCTTTTCATCAAATTTCGAATTTTATAAAATTTCTAACTTTTTGTCCCATGAAAGCTTCCTGAATTTATCGTTTTCTAAAGCAAATAAAATACTATAGCAAAAGGAAACAATGCCACAAAAAGTTATTATTAATTGATGAATGAGAAAAATGAAGAAAAGTGCTGAAATAATTAATTGGAAATCCACAAATATCTAAATTTAACCAGCAAAAATTTTTTGTTTAATATTTAATTAATATTTTCTACTTAATGAAATCAAATTTTCATTTTCTTGTCGTTTTACTTCTTTTTTTTGAAAATTGTATATGAAAATAATTTTTATGTTGTTTTTCTTTTATTTTAACTCTTTTTGTTCGTGTTTAATTAACAAATGCTTTTATCAAATATTGGTGTGTCGGATGGCAGAAAAGTAAATTAAGATATAAAAATTTTCATTTTTTTTTAAAAAAAAAAGATGAAATTCGATCTTTTAGGTAAATTGACTTTCTCATGAATTTATGATAGTTAAGTTACCAAAATTTTAATTTAATTAAGTTACCAAAGTTATATGTAAGTATTTTAAAATTATCCGAATGCACATTTATTATACCATTCATTTTATCACATTATACCATTTCAATAATTTACATTGCACTTTTTTGTCTTAATAAATTTCTTTATTGATAAATTCTTACGTTGATTCCTAATATTTTCTTATGAGTGCTATCTATTCTACGATACTATGTTCAATTATTACTGCTCTTCTTTTTTTTAAGAAAAAAGAAGTTATTTTATAGAAAAGGCAATAAAATTGTATAGTTATTTCAATTTATTAATGTTTTTCAGTTTATTTCAATTTATTAATTCTTTCCAGTTACTAATTGATAATTAATCACTTACAAAGAAAAGATTTTTTTTATTTTTGCAAATAATCTTTGAAGTAATTAATTTTCCAAAATTCAAAATTTGTTAAAAAGAAAAAGAATAATTAATCATTTTATAAAAAAAAAGACATAAAACTACCTGATAGATAATCTAATCAATAATTTATAATTAAATTAATTAAAAACATTTTGAAATGGATGAAAAAGAGCCAAAAAAAAAAAGAAAATTTTTATTTCATGAAAAAGAGAAAAAAAGCAAAACCAAAAAAAAAAAAGGAAAATGAGAAAGAACACTTAGTTTTTTTGCAACTACAACAATTGCTGCCATTTAGTGATCTATAACTAATAGCGCTCCAAAATAATACATCCTACATGCTACAGATGACATCACCGCCTCTCATCTAATTCTCTCCTCCTTTTCTTCTTGTCCATATTATCAATATTTTGTTGAACTTCTTTAGGACTAAACTATAAGGAAAAAAAGGAGATGCAAAAATTATGATAAGGAAGTTCATTTCTTCTTTATTAAAATAAATATTTAAAATTTAGAATTAGAAAATATGTACATATGTAAAGAAATAGGAAGAGAGAGGGAGAGGGAGGAAGAAAGAAAGAGAGAGAGGGATTTTTTCTTTCTTAATTAGATATATATTTGAAATTAAAAATAGGAATTTGTTGCCATAAATCATTTTTTTATTAATGGCTAATATTTCTTTTTTTTAAGGATAAAGGCATCGAGAAATGTGCGAATCATCATTTATTGATGAAAATTAAAATATAAAGAAGAAAAAAATAGAATAAAACTTTCTTTTAATATACGAATTGAAATATAAATTTAAAAAAATACTAACTAAAACTAAATCAAAAATAATTGATNNNTGAAATTAAAAATAGGAATTTGTTGCCATAAATCATTTTTTTATT
This sequence comes from Wuchereria bancrofti, assembly GCA_005281725.1. Lineage (NCBI taxonomy): Eukaryota > Metazoa > Nematoda > Chromadorea > Rhabditida > Onchocercidae > Wuchereria > Wuchereria bancrofti. The sequence continues at coordinate 19,146,100 of SSBO01000012.1, read as the reverse complement.
AATGGCTAATATTTCTTTTTTTTAAGGATAAAGGCATCGAGAAATGTGCGAATCATCATTTATTGATGAAAATTAAAATATAAAGAAGAAAAAAATAGAATAAAACTTTCTTTTAATATATGAATTGAAATATAAATTTAAAAAAATACTAACTAAAATTAAATCAAAAATAATTGATACGAATGGAAAAGGAAAGCTTAAGCACAATATATTATTTCAACTTAAATCAAATTAAAGTTATTAAATTATTATACATAGAATTACATTGAATTATTTGAAAATAATGGCTATTAATAAATTCTGATGTAATAAAAATAAAGTTGAATAATTAAACTGTTTAATCGGTGTTAAAGTTTAAATGATGGTAATAATGATGAGATGTTTATCTGTTAGCATGTTGTAAGCTGAAATTTTAAAACAAGCTAAAAGAGGGAAAATTCTAAATTGGCTTTTAAAGCTAAGTGAATAAACTGAAACTGCTAGCTTAGTGAAGTATCTTCACAATTTATTTCATCATACATTCAGTTATATTGAATTATTCGATTGTAAACAATTATCAGTTTTTAAGAAGCGAAAATTTTACTTTACAAAATTCTTTTTATTTCTTTTTTGAAGTTTTGTAAAATTTTTACACATTCATGCAAATTTTAATTGCCTCACTTTTACCTATTATCCATTTTCCTAAGTGTTTAATTATTTCAATTTATGTTTGAAAATATTCCCATTGCATTTAATTTTAGCTGATAATTGACATGTTTTGAAATAAAAATTTGTAAGATCATAAACTGAAATGAAACTCAAAAAAAAGATGAAAAATAAATAATCAATTCTACATGTAAATATACATCGAAACACAAAATTTGCATGTTCTAACCATAGTATTCAAAAATCTAAAAGTAAAAAAAAAAGGAAAAAATTTCTTTTTCTATTTTCTAACCAAACTTCAATTTTTTTTTTTTGCAAAAATTTGATGTAAAATTTTTGGTACACCAAAACTTTTCTTCCCGGACATTAACTTACAGACAAAAAATGACATCAAGTTGACATCGATTTTGACATCACTTTAAATGACATCAATCCTTTTAGAGCGATCCATTTTTTGAAGCGGAATTAGTAAGAGAATTGTTTGTTTACTTTTTTCTCTTCTTTCCTTATCTTCATTTCTGGTTTTCATTTTAATTTCAATATATTGTAATTATTTACTATTAATTAAATCCTGATTGTACTGTTACTTAATATTTATCAATTCCAATTGTCAATTCTAAAATAATTTAGTCGTAATTTGAAATAATGTGAACCTCCTTTTTACTAAAAATTATTAGTTCATTTTGTATCTTATTAAATTGGCAAAAATTTCAACCGGTGATTTAAAAAGCATATTTTGCGAAATGAAAAAAAAATCGAAAAATTTCTCCAAAAATACCAAGAAATCTTTAAGTAATTTTCAGAAAAAAAGTGCAATGTTGAAATGATTTTGTTGGATGTAATGAAATAAAATGAATTGTTATAAAATTCTAAAATTGCAATATTAAAAAAATTTTTCTTCTAATTTTTATACAAACTTTTTAGAACTCATGTAGAAACGAATGATTTCACAAACAAAAAAATTGAGCTTTTCCTTTTTTCTTATTTTATTCGATTTCAATTTTTTTTCATTTTACTGGCTTATTAGCAAGAGAAAATAGATGATAAATTAGTGAAAGTATATAAGTGTGCAAATACGATTCGTTCATTTTTTTTTTCTTTTTAAAATTTTACATTTTTTTCTTTTTTAATCAAAAAGTAGAAATGAAAAGAAAGAAATGATGAAAAGATGACATCAACTTAAAAGCATCATTCATTAATGATAAAAAAAACTTATGTTGGCATTTTTGCAACAATAAAGAAATTTCTCTTTAAAATGTTAAAAGTTTGTATTATTATTGCAAATGATTGAAATATAAACTTTTAATTATATCATAAAGAAAAAAACTTTGCAAGTATAAATAATAAGAGAGTTGCATAAAGAAAAGAAAAGAAACCATCCGGTAATTAGTGATAGAGTAAATTGTCTTGCAAAAAAAATCACTTAAATTAAATAGCATTGCAAAAAATTTTTTAATTCCAATTTTTCTACTTGGAATTGATTTTCTTTTATTTTAATTTCTTCCGTTTTCCTTTTTTTCTTTGAATGAGTTAAGCTTAAAATATTTGTCTTTAAGAGATTGTCATCAAGTAAAAGTATAATGTTTCTAGATAAGACATCTGCAATAGTACCATCTAATTTAAATATATCAGTTTTTTCTTATTATAATTAAATATCTTCGTCTTTTTTCAAAATATCTCAAATCATTTATCTTCTGGGCTTTGTTAAGCATTTACAATCACATTTCTCTTCCTTTTAGTCATTTGTATCGTTAATTAATAATTTATCACAACAGAAATTAAGAAAACAAGACAAAATGAAGCAAAATTGTTTAATTCGTTTTTCTTTTATAAAATTTCTTGTCATTTGATATAAATGTAAATGCAAAAAAGAAGAAGGAATTTTTTTTGCACTTTCAAATATTTATAATATTATTTAAATGATGGGAAAAAAGAAAATGACAAGAAAGAAAGAGCAAAATGATAGTTTTAAAAAAATGAAAAAAAATAGAAAATAAATTTTAGACCAAATTGAATAAAAAACAAAACTAAATTTTTTCGAAAAAATTTTATTATACTATTTATAATCATCGCTAATTACACTAAAAAAAGCAAAAAATCCAATATAAAAGAAATAAGTGCTAAAGTAAATTTCATTTAATTTTTTTTTTGTGCATTGTTTAGAAAAAAAAGTTTTCTTGCATTATTTATAATTGTTTCTGATTACATGAAAAATTAATGAAAAAGACAAAAAAATGCGGAGGTTTAGTCTTTCTTCGTTTTTTTTCTTCCACTGATAGATTAAAGAATAATTTGCAAAAATGAATTTGAAATTTCTGCACAATTCTCTTGTTATGAATGTTTCTCTTAAAGCGACGTCATTTTATTCTTTCGTTTCTTTTCATTTCCTTTTTTTTCATTTTCATTTTCATTTGCTTGATTAATTTCTTCTTTACTCTTGCAGAAAGTTACATCATTTAGAAAATTTTTAGATTAAAAAAATAAAAACGAAAAGAATAGAAGGAAAGGTAAATTTTGGAATAAAAAGAATTGAAAAATAATTTTATTTTTATTAATTATGAATATAAATTGTAATTTTTTATCATCCTATTTCCATTAATTGTTAAACTTTGATTTTTTTTTGGTTCAAGATTGAAATTAAATGATTAAAATTAGGAGAAATTTAATTCAAAGACTTCAAATTTAATCATTTCCAAGTGTTTTATTAATAAAAATTATACCTGAAATTGAGCAAGCTATTACATTAATATGACTAAGGAATTTTCCGCTGTATAAACTCTTTTAGAATGGAAAATACGATGCAAGAAAAACTAAAGATCAATGCAGCAAGGAATATCAGTACGCTTCCGCCGCATCCGATCGAATGATTGATAATTTTTTTTCTGAGAAAAAGACAGAACAATGCAAAAAAAAAATGAGGTAGCTAGAAAGCTGAAGGAAAAAGGGTATATATTGTAATTTAAAAACTGAAAATTGGATGAAAAGAAAAAAGATAATTTGTAAGGTCAACAAACCGGAAAAGTCAATTGCTCATATTATCAAATTAATCATTTGATTTTGCACACAGTTAAAAAAAAGGAACGAATTGTCATTTTGAAATTACCGAAATATTATAAATAAGCACTTACTAGTTAAAATTGATCATATATCACAAGACGGAATTGATAATGATAACATTTTATTCCACTGCCACGGATGATCATCTAATCTTTAGTCCTTTAATTGATTAAAAATGATGTTATGAGTAAAATGTTAGATGAAATAAGATAATATGTAATTTGCATAGCTTCTTATTCTAATTTATTCATTTTCATTTTAAATCTTATCACTTAAAATTAATGTTGCAACGAGGAACGAAAAAAAAAGAAATTATCATAAAAGGAACTCCCAAAAATGGGAATATCGGTGTGGTAATAATTACAAGCTAATATGATAATATTATAAGAATGTGGTAATATGCTAATGATATACACTTAAAATAACCTATTTTTCAAAAAAAATTTAAACATAAAATAAAGATATATAAAATATTAATAGTAGTTACTTATACATTTACTACGAACATTAAAATTATAGCAAAAGCTAATCAACATAAATACTTAATTAATTCATTGTTTACTCACTTCAAAAGTGCTCAACAAATGCACGCAAAATTCACGTGAAACTAACATTTGTTTAAATCAAAAAAGAATAAAGAATAAATGAAAGATTGAAAAAAAAAAAGAAAAGAAAACAAAAATTACCAACTGTCTTTTCAATTCTTTTTTCTTTTTTTATTTTGTTCTTAAAAATGAAACAAAAAAATATATGCATACAAAAATTAAAGAATGACATTCATACATTAATAATTTTGAAGGTTTCAAAGTCAAGAAAAAAGTAAAACAAAATAAGCATGAAAAAATTTGGGAAAAATTAAAAGTTTAATTTTTTAATTGACTATTTTATAAAATATCTAATGATATGTCTCACAAGAAAATAAAATATTGCACAAGATATGATGCGATTGTTTAGTTTTTTTTTTCATTAAATGAATTTGTTGCACAAAAAGCTGAAGTTTTTAAAGTATTGAAAATTATTAATTATTTCAAAAAGAAAAAGTTTTTTTTTTTGAAATGACAAATTTGTATGGTTTCTGATATACATATATATATACATATAAACATATGCGACTGCTTTAAAACTTTCAACTAAACAAATCAAAAATGAAATTATCGACAAAATACAATAATTTAAAAAAA
>SSBO01000012.1:19047059-19141206 GCA_005281725.1 Wuchereria bancrofti | reverse complement strand
TTTTTTAATCAAAAAGTAGAAATGAAAAGAAAGAAATGATGAAAAGATGACATCAACTTAAAAGTATCATTCATTAATGATAAAAAAAACTTATGTTGGCATTTTTGCAACAATAAAAAAATTTCTCTTTAAAATGCTAAAAGTTTTTATTATTATTGCAAATGATTGAAATATAAACTTTTAATTATATCATAAAGAAAAAAACTTTGCAAGTATAAATAATAAGAGAGTTGCATAAAGAAAAGAAAAGAAACCATCCGGTAATTAATGATAGAGTAAATTATGTTGCAAAAAAAATCACTTAAATTAAATAGCATTGCAAAAAATTTTTTAATTCCAATTTTTCTACTTGGAATTGATTTTCTTTTATTTTAATTTCTTCCGTTTTCTTTTTTTTCTTTGAATAAATTAAGCTTAAAATATTTGTTTTTAAGAGATTGTCATCAAGTAAAAGTATGATGTTCCTAGATAAGACATCTGCAATAGTACCACCTAATTTAAATATATCAGTTTTTTCTTATTATAATTAAATATCTTCGTCTTTTTTCAAAATATCTCAAATCATTTATCTTCTGGGCTTTGTTAAGTATTTACAATCACATTTCTTTTCCTTCTAGTCATTTGTATCGTTAATTAATAATTTATCACAACAGAAATTAAGAAAACAAGACAAAATGAAGCAAAATTGTTTAATTCGTTTTTCTTTTATAAAATTTCTTGTCATTTAATATAAATGTAAATGAAAAAAAGAAGAAGGAATTTTTTTTGCACTTTCAAATATTTATAATATTATTTAAATGATGGGAAAAAAGAAAATGACAAGAAAGAAAGAGCGAAATGATAGTTTTAAAAAAATGAAAAAAAATAGAAAATAAATTTTAGACCAAATTGAATAAAAAACAAAACTAAATTTTTTCAAAAAAATTTTATTATACTATTTATAATCATCGCTAATTACACTAAAAAAAAGTAAAAAATCCAATATAAAAGAAATAAATGCTAAAGTAAATTTCATTTAATTTTTTTTTTTTGCATTGTTTAGAAAAAAAAGTTTTGTTGCATTATTTATAATTGTTTCTGATTACATGAAAAATTAATGAAAAAGACAAAAAAATGCGGAGGTTTAGTCTTTCTTCGTTTTTTTTCTTCCACTGATAGATTAAAGAATAATTTGCAAAAATAAATTTGAAATTTCTGCACAATTCTCTTGTTATGAATGTTTCTCTTAAAGCGACGTCATTTTATTCTTTCGTTTCTTTTCATTTCCTTTTTTTTCATTTTCATTTTCATTTACTTGGTTAATTTCTTCTTTATTTTTGCAGAAAGTTACATCATTTAGAAAATTTTTAGATCAAAAAAATAAAAACGAAAAGAATAGAAGGAAAGGTAAATTTTGGAATAAAAAGAATTGAAAAATAATTTTATTTTCATTAATTATGAATATAAATTGTAATTTTTTATCATCCTATTTCCATTAATTGTTAAACTTTGATTTTTTTTTGGTTCAAGATTGAAATTAAATGATTAAAATTAGGAGAAATTTAATTCAAAGACTTCAAATTTAATCATTTCCAAGTGTTTTATTAATAAAAATTATACCTGAAATTGAGCAAGCTATTGCATTAATATGACTAAGGAATTTTCCGCTATATAAACTCTTTTAGAATGGAAAATACGATGCAAGAAAGACTAAAGATCAATGCAGCAAGGAATATCAGTACGCTTCCGCCGCATCCGATCGAATGATTGATAATTTTTTTTCTGAGAAAAAGACAGAACAATGCAAAAAAAAAATGAGGTAGCTAGAAAGCTGAAGGAAAAAGGGCATATATTGTAATTTAAAAACTGAAAATTGGATGAAAAGAAAAAAGATAATTTGTAAGGTCAACAAACCGGAAAGGTCAATTGCTCATATTATCAAATTAATCATTTGATTTTGCACACAATTAAAAAAAAGGAACGAATTGTCATTTTGAAATTGCCGAAATATTATAAATAAGCGCTTACTAGTTAAAATTGATCAAATATCACAAGACGGAATTGATAATGATAACATTTTATTCCACTGCCATCGATGATCATCTAATCTTTAGTCCTTTAATTGATTAAAAATGATGTTATGAGTAAAATGTTAGATTGAATAAGATAATATGTAATTTGCATAGCTTCTTATTCTAATTTATTCATTTTCATTTTAAATCTTATCACTTAAAATTAATGTTGCAACGAGGAACGAAAAAAAAAGAAATTATCATAAAAGGAACTCCTAAAAGTGGGAATATCGGTGTGATAATAATTACAAGCTAATATGATAATATCATAAGAATGTGGTAATGTGCTAATGATATACACTTAAAATAACCTATTTTTCAAAAAAAATTTAAACATAAAATAAAGATATATAAAATATTAATAGTAGTTACTTATACATTTACTACGAACATTAAAATTATAGCAAAAGCTAATCAACATAAATACTTAATTAATTCATTGTTTACTCACTTCAAAAGTGCTCAACAAATGCACGCAAAATTCACGTGAAACTAACATTTGTTTAAATCAAAAAAGAATAAAGAATAAATGAAAGATTGAAAAAAAAAGAAAAGAAAACAAAAATTACCAACTGTCTTTTCAATTTTTTTTTTTTGTTTTGTTCTTAAAGATGAAACAAAAAAATACATGCATACGAAAATTAAAGAATGACATTCATACATTAATAATTTTGAAGTAGTTTGAAAGTCAAGAAAAAAGTAAAACAAAATAAGCATGAAAAAATTTGGAAAAAATCAAAAGTTTGATTTTTTAATTGATTAATTTATAAAATATCTAATGATATGTCTCACAAGAAAATAAAATATTGCACAAGATATAATGCGATAGTTTAGTTTTTTTTTTTTTTTCATTAAATGAATTTGTTGCACAAGAAGCTGAAGTTTTTAAAGTATTGAAAATTATTAATTATTTCAAAAAGAAAAAGATTTTTTTTTTTGAAATGATAAATTTGTATGGTTCATCTCTGATATACATATATATATACATATAAACATATGCGACTGCTTTAAAACTTTCAACTAAACAAATCAAAAATGAAATTATCGACAAAATACAATAATTTAAAAAAAAATTGGTTTGTAGAATGTTATAACATACATATGAATAACATAAAACATTTTTGTTGTTATTTGTATTATTTTATTTATTTATTTATTTATTTATTTATTTATTTATTTATTTATTTATTTATTTATTTATTTATTTATTTATTTATTTATTTATTTATTTATTTATTTATTAAGGATGGTTTTTGTTTTATTAAGTTTCTCCTGCACTGTGTAATTTTGATAAATAACTTTTCAACGGTTTTTTTCTGATAAATCGTAGATTTATTTGAAATATCTAATATTTCATTTCTTGTAAAATCACTGTTTGATTGATAGCAAACAATGTTATATTATCAGTAATATCACATATAATTTTATCTATATTAATTGACATTTAAACTTGATTGTACTTCACACATTTGTTTGCGGATAATTCAAATTTGAAATCATTGATTTTTCTTCCACAAAATTCGTCAAATAATTCCTTTTTCCAATATATTTTTAAGAAAGTAATTTTTTTCTAACCTATTTCTAAACAAATTAAATAGATGATAACAAGAAAAAAGCGAAAGAGTTTTTAAAATTGTATTATTGGCAATTTAAAATATAACCAAATTATTCTTAGAATTGCATCTGTCATTGGCAATTTAAAACAAATCTTAGAATTGTACCTGCCATTGCTAATTTAAAACAAAAATAAATAATTCTTAAAATTGTATTAATTATCTATAATTTAAAAGAAAATTAAATAATTCTTAAAATTATGCCTATCATTGGTAATTTAACAACAAAAAAAGGAGAATAATTTTCCACCGCAACACTAATACTTACTTTCTTTTTTGAAATAATATTAAATTTTTGTAAAAATCATCAAATACAATAAGAATTCTCATGCAAAGGGGAGAAACGAATTTAACTTATATATACATACGTAAAAAAGGTACAATATTTCATAATGTCAATGGGTTACATTTACTTCCCAGAATAAAAAAAAAAAATTCACATAAAATTATTACAGATTCAAAATAGGTTTCATAAGAAAAATAATAAAAATAAATAAATTATTCATTCATTTCTTTTATGCTTTCTTTCACTTCTTTTTTAATTTTATTTCTCTCTATTTTCTCTCTCTCTCTCTCTTCTCTCCTATCAATTCTTACCGCTTCATCCTTTCCCGTCCTCTCGAATGAAACGAATATCAAAATTATATCCATTTATGATAATAAAATAAAATGAATAATTTTTCGTGTAAAAAAATAATAATTTTACGCGATAATTTAAAGAGCTTTTTTTTTAAAAAAAAGTCAAACAAAAATGATTTTCTTTGAAAGGAAATCCATAAAATTATATTTCTCTCTCCTTTTCCCATTCTTTCTGTGTTAGAAAAGGTGAAAAAGAAAAGAAGAAAGAGAAAAGTTTTTGATTTTCAATAAAAGACAAAATTTTGATGGACAAAAAATCTTTCCAAAAAAATAAAAAATAAATAAAAAGAAATGAACTAACAATTTAATTTATTGAGAAATTATGAGTATTTTTTTCTCTACTAAGAAATTTCATCCTTTCCGAAGATTTTAAAAATTTATGAGTTTTTATTTATTTAATTTCTCGTCTTTTTTTCTTTTTTCATTTCCTATCACTTTTTTATTTCTCAAATCTTTAAAAAAATTTTTTCTTGCATAAAATACATTAAATTTTAATGCAAACGCATAAATGCAATTTGTGATGGATTCTTTAACTAATTAAAATTATTGTAAAAATTAATGTAGCATAGCTAGTTGAACTACTTTTTAATTGAAAATTTCAATCTTATCTTTTCACCGCTCTTTTTTTCTTCCTTTTCTTGAAATGCATTTAAATTAGAAATTTTCACATTAAAATTTTGAATGAAATCCATCTCATTCAAATTTGCCATGAAAATTTGAATGTGATGGGACCAGTTTTTGATTCATTGAAATAAATTTTAATAAATTGGTATGGATGGAAATTTTGGACAATTATGGGCGCTAATGACAAANCGAATTTAACTTATATATACATACGTAAAAAAGGTACAATATTTCATAATGTCAATGGGTTACGTTTATTTCCCAGAATAAAAAAAAAAAATTCACATAAAATTATTACAGATTCAAAATAGGTTTCATAAGAAAAATAATAAAAATAAATAAATTATTCATTCATTTCTTTTATGCTTTCTTTCACTTCTTTTTTGATTTTATTTCTCTCTATTTTCTCTCTCTCTCTCTCTTCTCTCCTATCAATTCTTACCGCTTCATCCTTTCTCGTCCTCTCGAATGAAACGAATATCAAAATTATATCCATTTATGATAATAAAATAAAATGAATAATTTTTCGTGTAAAAAAATAATAATTTTACGCGATAACTTAAAGAGCTTTTTTTTTAAAAAAAAAGTCAAACAAAAATGATTTTCTTTGAAAGGAAATCCATAAAATTATATTTCTCTCTCCTTCTCCCATTCTTTCTGTGTTAGAAAAGGTGAAAAAGAAAAGAAGAAAGAGAAAAGTTTTTGATTTTCAATAAAAGACAAAATTTTGATGGACGAAAAATCTTTCCAAAAAAATAAAAAATAAATAAAAAGAAATGAACTAACAATTTAATTTATTGAGAAATTATGAGTATTTTTTTCTTTGTTAAGAAATTTTATTCTTTCCGAAGATTTTAAAAATTTATGAGTTTTTATTTATTTAATTTATCGTCTTTTTTTCTTTTTTCATTTCCTATTACTTTTTTATTTCTCAAATCTTTAGAAAAATTTTTTCTTGCATAAAATACATTAAATTTTAATGTAACGCATAAATGCAATTTGTGATGGATTCTTTAACTAATTAAAATTATTGTAAAAATTAATGTAGCATAGCTAGTTGAACTACTTTTTAATTGAAAATTTCAATCTTATCTTTTCACCGCTCTTTTTTTCTTCCTTTTCTTGAAATGCATTTAAATTAGAAATTTTCACATTAAAATTTTGAATGAAATCCATCTCATTCAAATTTGCCATGAAAATTTGAATGTGATGGGACCAGTTTTTGATTCATTGAAATAAATTTTAATAAATTGGTATGGATGGAAATTTTGGACAATTATGGGCGCTAATGACAAATTCAAAGCGATTGTGTCATGTTATTGCTCCAATTTTATCAAATAGTAAGTTCAAATTATAAATATTTAAATTGTTTTGATGAATTAAAAGTTTTGCTAAATTTGATGTGTAAACTTGAAATCTGGAAAAAATTCGCGCAATTTATTTCTTTGCTTTATAATATTATTAAGAATTAGCTTTTAAATTATTTTGCTAATTTCTCATCCTTTAAAAAAATAAAAAATAAAAAAAGATCACTTAACACCTAACAACTGTATTGATGAAAACGATGGTACAGTTATAACTGATAACTATGATAATGATAGTGTTTTAATTAATAGCACTAAAGAAGAAAATGATAATTGATTACTTTTTAACAATCATTTTCTTTTTCCTCGTATTCATTACTGCTCGCTCATGCCCGCTCATTTTTGAATTGATAAATATAAAATAAACTATTCTAAATCAAAATGGGACATATTAAGCGTTTCTTAATTAATTTATAAAAATTCATAATATTAAAGATCAAATGCTATATCTAATAATTAAAAGTTAGCAAGGAAATGCAATCAAAATTTTGCGAAACAAATCATAAAATACAAAAATATACAAAATGCAAAAAATATATTTAAAAAATTAATTATGAGTTTTTGAAAATATCATAAAAGAATAATTTAAATAATTTTTGTGAAAAAATCTATCCAAATTGAATTGAGTGTAGAAAAGTGTTTAATGGTAATAAAAAAAGACGAAAAAATAAGATAGATGAATAAATATTTGCAGAGTGTACGAGTTATCAATTACATCGATAATCGGATTTTTGATAATTGGTGCACTGATAAACAAATGGCATGATTACAACAAAAAAGGACAGGGTAATGTGATAGTCAATACATTATGATTTTACTAATTATGATTAAATAATTATTATTAGCTATAATTATTACATTTATTATTCCGAATATGATTATCATTGTTAAATCTTTTATCACCATTACCATTGGCGGTTTCTTATCGTAATCATAAAATAAAAAAGAAGGCTATTATCTCTCTTCATGTATCGATATTACTTGTATCAATATCATTATCATCACCGTTGTCAATGCTACTGATTATCAATAATAATTTGCCACCAATACCATCATCTGTTATCAACACCCAACAAATTTTGTCAACAACTTACTGTCAATTAATTTTGAAGTTTTCCAAAATTTGCTGAAGTTATTGTAGAAAGGGAAAACAATGTCTTTAGATTTTATTTCATCGATGAAAAAAACCAAGAAATCAAATTCAAATTAATTTTATCAAATGCTAATGAAAAATAAGCTAGAAAATAAAGCTATCCTTTGATAAAACATTTTTCTACCATTACTTCTCTCTCAATTATATTTTCTTTTCATTAATTTAAAACATTGAAATATAAATTCACATTTTTTTAGAAAAAACGATAGTCGGAAGAGTTATGAAAACAAATTTATGCCATCCGTAGCAATGATAAATATCGAAATATTATCAACAAATAAAGTGATAATAAATTTTTAAATGATTCATTTTCCATAATTCTTTAAATGCTTAAATGAAAAAAAAAATGAAAAGTGGAATGGAAATTGTTTGTTTTTGCATTTAACTTTTTTTTCTGAAAAAAAAAATCAAAATTAAAATAGCATTGCTATGATAGTACATGTTTGTTTCTCTGAATATGCCAAATGTACATGGCAGGTATTTAGTTATAAATGTAAAGTAACTTTTGTTTTTTAAAGCTTCACAAACATAAAAATAGAAATTTCCATTCGTCAAGCAATAAGCAATGAAAAAAATGGATGAGAAATGTTGCAGTAAAGTGAAATTTGAAATTTGAGTCATTCAGTGGTTTATTTGTGATTAACTGTGATAATGATATTTGGTATTAAAATATCAAAATGATAAATTATAGCCAATTTTCATAGTATTAAAATAATAATGCTATTAATCGATAAAAGAAAATTATTTAATATAAGTAACATACTATAGTGATAATCATATTTATAAAAATGATAATTATATTTAGAAAGTTTGGAGTCAAATTCATCTATATTAACAGTAGTGATGAAAGCGATGATTATATTTACATCTAAATTTGCTCATATTAATAAATTAAACCAATAATCATAATTAATATGAAATGATTATTATTACTCCTAGAAAAAAAAAAGACAAAAATGTTCTTACTGTTATGAATAGTACTAAAAGTTACAAATGACAACAATTAGTTAAAATATTAATTACAGTATAACAAAAATTTTTGTCAACATATTACCAACATAAATTATTACATAAAATAGTGATTAAGTTAGAAATAAAATCTTTGTGATAAACAAATGTTAAATCAAGATAGAAAAGCAAAATGCAAAATAAATCATTGCAATAAATTTTAATTAAATTATATACACTTATTTATTTTTTTACTTGTTTATTTATTTATTTACTGTTTCCAATAATAATAATCAAAATTCATTGCAATTTTTTTTGCCTTTTTCATTCTTTGTTAAGGATTTTTTAAAAAAAAAAACTTTTAATATTAATCAAAAACAAAATTTATGATTCAGATCATTCAAATTTGATGAATGTTAACGATAAAATGTTCATTTTTAACCAAATTGTCAACAATACCAAAAAATTATCTCAGGCTTAGAATGAGAGAATTAAAAAACAAAAAAAAAAATTTTTTTTTGCATGCAAATATTTTTATGATGAAATAGTTTATTAAGGGAGATTTTCAAATATGATTATGTCAACTATAACAATTTCCATGAAAAGGGTTACATTATCACTACAAAAAGTTTAACTCTAAAATCTTACCAAACGTTGTATTATTTTAATATTAACAAATTTGAATAGATTTTCGAAAAAAAAAAAAACAAATGATGAAATTTCTTTTGAGATAAAAAGGAGAAATTTTTTATAATTATGAAAAACTTTTCAAAAATATTTTTTTCATGTTTTGAAGCAATTTAGCAAAACGAAATGAAAGCGAGTTGCTAAATAAAGAAATGAATAATATTTGAACAAATTAAATTTCAAAAATTAAAGATAAATGATGGAATTGAATGAGCAACTAATAATTTATTGGTATTAAAAAGATATTAAAAAATTTACTATTATTTTAAAGGCGCTAATTAAAATGGAAATTTGTAATTAACACAAAAGACGGAAAATTTTTGAATAAACCAAATTTTAAGAATTAAAGGCAAAAATAGAAGTGCGATGTGAAAATAAATAAAATGAAGTAAAAAGCAAAAAAAATTAAACAAGGTGAAATATGTATTATTGCGATGCTCATTTTAAAAGAAACAATTAATTAATAAACTAATTAGTCAAATATTCTACATAAATTTGTAAAAATTAAATTTACTTTTTTTATCGTTATTTCATTAAGTTTTATAATTATTTCATCTTTTTTAAAAAAATTTGAAAGCTAAATGTTGTTAAATGATTAAATGTTTCAGCAAAAAATTTTTCATAGTCTGTCGGCTTAAATGCTATCAAATCAAATAATTTTTAAAAAAATTAAAGTTACAGAAAATTTTTCTTTTCGAGTTCACTTATGTACATATACTAATTGATATGATTATAACATCATCATGAATTGTATTACACGTTAATTGCAACTTGAACTTACGTCAGGATCCACACGTACGTCATAAGTTAAATTAAATATTTACTTCATTTCATATATCAATTCCATTTCATCCTTTAAGTTACATAATAATTATATCAAATTTAATCATTAAAATGTCGAAATTATGCTTTTTTTTTAACCAGTCTATAATATTTTTTTTTTCTTTTTTGATATATGTAAGAAAGGTAAATTCGATATGTGAAGAAATGTAGAAATATGATAATTTGATTTAGGATATGAATAATAATATTAACTTATGAGAATGATATTAAGCAACTTTTATCATTAGTGATATGATAACAATAAATTAAGAGAAAAAAGGTACTGAAGCATTTAACGATTTAGAATAAAGCGTTATAAAGTTTTTCTATTATGCAAAAAACAAATTTAAAAAATGCAAAAAGAGGAAAGATACAAGTAATTAAAATATTTATCGGTTAATTAACACGAATAAATCATTCTTAACATTTATTTGAGGCAAAACTTTCTATTATTATCAAATTAAAGCATAAATCAAACTAAAGCTTTTAAAATGTTGCAAACAAAAAAAAAATCTCAAATTTATTATTTTTGCATAGCTTGCATGGATTTTAAATGTTAACTAATTAATTAAATTAAAATAATTTACAGTCTTTTAATTTTTAATTTGAAAAAAAGGTAAATGACAGTGTCAATGTCACTATTATGTAAAAATTATTTTCACTTTTGTCATTTAATTAAAATTCAAGGCAATTTTCCGGAAATAATTGATAAAGCATATATTGATTTAGACCGAAAATAAGAAATGTGTTATTGCTGGGATAAATGTTCATTCGATTAAGCTTGTCGCTAACATGTATTCATTTTTACATGTTTATGAAATATTAGTAAAATCAATTGTACGTGTTGACCTACGTGTTTGTATGGGTGTACGTACGTATGTTAATTTATCACGTACAAGTCCGAAAATTTTCATAAATCTCTTCCCTTTCCTTAATTTTTTTCATTTTTTTTTAAACTGAATTGTTCTAAATGTCATCATTCATTACCATTATCATGATTACCATCGCATATTTATAAAAACATTGATTTAAGTATATTGCTGTGAAACAAATCACATCTTATTATATTCTTATTATATTTATTATTATTATTATATTAATGTTGTTAATATTATTACCGCTATTGTCGCTAATGTTATTGTTTATTACGATATTAATATCATTATTACATTGTAGTTATTACTATTGTCGTAATTATTATGATTATTATTATATTATTAGTCATATCATCATTGTTTATTATTATTATCATTATTACTATTGTATATTATGTTGTATTATTATATTATTATTTATATTATTATATTTTTACTTGTTATTATATTTATACTATATCATATTATTATTTCATTATTTTTATTATTATTAATATTATCGTCCAATTGATGACAGTAATAAAAAAAAGTGCTTATCATTGTTGAAAAAATGAAATAAGTAAAATAAATGAAACGAAAGAATGGCGGAAAGTGTCATCTTAACAATGACATCAAGAAAATAATTTTTCAAACAAAAAGAAAAAGATTTCTTTTTATCACATCGTCATTATCTCATCAGTATTTTTGCGCCTTGGGCGGTTTTTTTTTTTCATTATTCATTTGAACAAATTTTAAAATGAAATAGTAGAAGAAAAAAATAAAAACTATTTTTACAGATTGTGTTTTCTTTTGCTTCCCGTTTCTTTTATTTGTTTATTTTTGAAAATATTTGTTGTTTGAGAATTTAGAAAAAAGAGAGAAAGAGTGTGTGAAAGAAGGACAAAGAAAGAAAGAAAACTTTTCATTTATTACGTCATCAAATTGGACAGTTTGAATATACCATAAATTTACTAAGGATAGTATATAGTTTGATTAATTAAATTGAAACTGAAATGACTGATGAACAGTTTAGCTTAACTTTACACTTAACGTAATTTCACTGAATTATTTTCAAAAGCTATAGTGGAATTTTTGTAGGGCAATTAATAGTGAATAATATTGGTGATAGTAATAATAACAATGATGATGAAATGATGACGTGGTGATAATAGCAGTAGTACTTATGATATAAATAATAATGTAATGATAACAGTAAAATATTACTAAAGTATGCTTTAAATTAAATTAATTGCATTGATCTTTTAGATGCTTTTCTTTTTTTTTCTATTTAATCTTATGTTAACAATAATTTGCTGCATTATTTGCATTATATTATTATTATAAATCAATGAAAAATAAACAAAGTCCAAAAAAAGGACAAAAAAAGACAGAAAAGAATTTAAGAAGAGAGAAGCAAATGTGAAAGATTGAAAAACAGGTATGACAGGAAAAAATAAAAATATGATGTCAAATGATGTCATTGTTTAAAGGAAGCAAAAAAAAAATTACTTCTGCTATTTTTTGTTGTTTTGTTTTGTTTTTTCTTTTCAATAAAATGAAATTATTATTTTAAATTGCAACAAAAGAAACGAGTGGAAGAAAGAAGGAAAGAAAGAAGGAAGGCAAAAGAAAAAGAAAAAAATTAAAAAATAATACAACATTTCTTTCTCTTTCTTACTTTTCTAACTACTTTTTTCAGGTAGAGAATTTAAAATTTAAACAAATTTGTATACATATATATAAGTATCGATGATGTCATTTAAGACTTAGGCACTTTTTTAAGAAAAGGCTTGTCATATACTTATACTTGCACGGTTATTTCTTTTAGCTTAATTTCGTTTAATTTTTTCTCCCTTTACTTGCATAGTTTAGTTATTTGAATATTTTCATATCACATATTCCAGTATTATTTTTGCAACAAATTTGCAATTTCAATTATTTTTATTTAATTAAAGATGTCGAAATATTTCCTTTGAGATGAAAAGTTAGCCACAATTAAAATAAATATTTGGACAGGAATGATAAATGAAGAAAAAGGCTTTTTTTTTGTTTGCTAAATTTGAATGAGGATAAAATGATCGATTAAATGACGAGAAAAAGTTAAACTTTATTCTATTGCTATTACTGGCTGATTTCTCCGTTTATAAACAAAAGAAGTATTTCATTCTTTTCTCAAAGAGACTTGATGGATTCAATCTAGCTTTTATACATATATATAAAGTTTTAATAACATAATATATGATATTTAAATCTGAATTTTAAACAAAATTTAAAGTTTCGAATGTCAGTTCATTGCTCGTTCATTTAGCTTTTTTATCGTAGAAATAATGAGAAATATGGAAAAAAGAAGAGCTTGAGCCAAATGATAACTTTCAGCCAATACTCTATTAGCTTCATTTCAAATGCATAGGACTAAAATGGATGAGAAGAATAGATTGAGCTATACTGAAAAGTTTGTTACAATGATGAAAAAATGAGTGAGATGAAAATTTATCTATTAGAAATATATTAGATTAGGTATTCATATTTTTACTGCACTAAAAAAGTTAATGAAATTTTTGCGACAATTAAGATTAAATGTAACAAAATTTATTTAGTAGTTTTAGGTTTCAAATTTTTGGAAATTAGACTTAAAAAACAAAGACACTGATTAAAAAAAGAAAGAAAATTAATGATTTATCTTAAAAAAATTATGAATTACTTTTTAAAGTGAACTAAATTCCATTTTCAGGGATTATTTTGAAAATTAGGATGATTTACAATATTTTTTTTTCTCGAAAATTGTGAAAAAAATGAATTGAAAAATAAAAGTATTGAAATGAACTAGCTATATGTTTAGCTATGACTTTAAAATCGCTATTTTGAAATTTTGATTTCTGAGGAAACAGTTAAAAATCAAAAAATTTATTAATTAGTGAAAACTTTCATAATTATTGAATGTTAAAAAAAATGATGATTAATTCAATTGTTTAAAATATTAACAAAAAAATAAACCGAAAGCATAAAAAGGATCATTATCTTTTGCAGTTTAAGTGAGTGTCGATTAAACAACAACGAAATTTTATGGAAACTATCACAAGACAATATGTATTTAATAATACTGGTATCTTATGAAAATTATCATAAAGTCTAATGAATATATCCTAATATATTCACATTGCTTTCATAATGTTTTTTTTTCTTTTTGTTTATAAATTTTCCACCAATGAATAATTTTATCTTTTGATAATTAGTTAAGATTTAAAATTTAAGGAAAAAGTCATGAAGTTGATATAATCATAATTTCAAATATGTTTAATAATATTTAGAATAAATGATGGAATATTACTTCAATTTGATATATATACTACCAATTTAATTTTTAATTCAGATAAATTAATTAATTTAAAAGTTCGTGAAAATTCACAACTATCGAATAACTGAATATTTGTAAAAAATAAAAAAAATAAAAGTATTGTGAGAAATTTGTGAATATTTCCAATAACAGTTCTCATTGAATTGATGATTAGTTTATGAAATGCTAATTTAATTTCTTCGTCTTCTCTTATTCAATGTCATTTAGTCCTTTTTTCTTTTCTTTCATCAATTTCCAAAGAAAAAAAAAGAAAAGAAATTTTAAAAAAAAGAAAAATCCGCATGCTAAACACAAGAAAAAAATTTGTGAAAATTATAGTTTGCAATGAATAATTTTTCTTTTTTTTGTTCCGCTGCAAAAAACAAAAAAAAAAAAGTTTTAAAATGAAACGTTTCAACGCTTTAAATGACGTAAATGGCACATACGTAATATGCAATATTGTAAATGATGAAATAATAAATGTAAATTTAATGAGCATTAATGAATATGAAAAAAAAAAATAAAAAAATGAAAAAGAAAGAGAAAAAGCGCTGAGAAAGGAAAGCGAGAAAAAAATAAAAAAAGAAAAATGAAAGCTTAGTTTAAATACTTGAAAATCTATTATCCATTTGAAAATCTATTATCAACAAAATTTCGAAAGAAATATATCTAATTGCATCATTGTATTTTATCAACTAATGTCTCTCTTTTAATTGCCATTGAAAAAATTTTTTTGCTTGATCAGAAGACAAATGTTATGTCTAGAATAAAAAAAGAAAACAATGGAAAAAATTAATTGAAATATTTTATTTTTTCATTAAAAAATTTTACTAAATGATAAATATTTAGTGCTGTAATTTTAAATTAAAGGGGAAAAGAGAGGAAAAGGTGTTGTGAAAAGGCAAAAAAAAAATAAAATTTCAATACTAATTCATTAAAAAATTTTATAAAACAATAAACATTTAGCAAATAATATATAATAAATATTTAGTAAATAAGTGATAAATATTTAGTAAATAATAAATACTCATAATGAACATGACTAATTATGAAACTATAAAATGGGAAAATAAAATTATAAAAATTATGTGAAGTAATTATAAAATGGATTAAACAATATTTAAATTTGTTTCACGCTATGTACAATTATTACAGGATGTGATACAAGTAAGGAGAATGATGGAAATCATATTTTACAGTAAACAACAAACAGTATAATTAAATGCTACGTGAATTCACCTAACAGGACGAGTTCAAGCTTAATTAAAAATAAATATAATAAATTAAAAATAAAATAACTATGAAAGGATAAATTTCAAATAACCCATTTTTTTAATATATATTCTTTTTATATAGAAAGGTAATTTAATTTGGCTGTAGTTGATTAAGAGAAAGACAAGGATTTAATGGTTCAAGCAGAGTGGTACTGATTTGATCAGCTTATCTAGAAAGATGTTGATTTAATGAGTTCATGCGGAAGATTCATAGCGGTTCCACGTTTAATAATATCAAAAAAGTTTGTTTGCTCAAAGTAATGTTACAATTAAAATAAAAAATGATAAAAAATATAAGAAATAAAAATAAAAGTTTCTTTTAATAATTGATAAGTAAAAAGTAGTGCAAATTACTGCTGATATATATATATTGTTGATGAAAAAAGGAAAATTAAGGGAAAAGAAACAAATTTCTGCAATTTGTAATATTGATAAAATGAAAAGAATTGTGATACAAAAATACATATTGATATCCGAAAATGATTTTACAGTAAGTATACTTTGCTGTTTTTGAAAGAAAAAAAAGCGAAAATTTTCTCAGACTGTTGCATTGTAATCAGCATGATTACAAAACATTGGTTAAGTTTAATTGGATAAGATCACGTTGACCGAAATGAAAAACCAATATATATTCAAATAGGAATGAGACGAATGATTACGTGTGGTGGTGAACATGGAGAATTTTATTATTCGTGAAAATATTCATATCATATCAGGTTTGATTTTCCAATACTGGAATTATATCAGACAAAATGATCTAATACCTAAGAAGAAAAGAGACAATAAGTGTCAGGGAGAAAAAGACACATAAGGACTAAATGATTATACGAAAAAATATTTTTTTGAATATTAAGCAACGATCATTTCATAAATAAGGAATGTGAGGAAGTTGATGAAATTTGGAAAAAGGGAAGTATTCTTGTTTATTTTATTTTTTATTTTTGTTAACAAAGTATTTGAAAAGTATTTACTATCGAATAGTGAATAATTTTTTGAACTAAATGAAATATTTTTGTTTAACAATTTCGATTTCCAGAAAAGAAAAAAATCAATACGTCATATTTTTTGTCACATAAGGAAAATGAAATGAATGAATATGAGAAGAAAATGCAAAGGAAGTCTGAAGATGGAAATAAAAAGACAAAAAGCATTAAAGAGTTGTTAAGCCTAAAAGGATTTTTCGAAAAAAAAGAGTTGGAATAATGAGAAAAGTAAGAAAACATTAAAATATGACAAAAAAAGAAAGGAAAAGCAAAATCTTCCGCTTTTTTAATTTTCATTCGTCTTTATATAATTTTCATCTTACATTATATATTTTATTTTATTTAAATTGAACTTATTAACAAATTTTTATTGTACAAAGAAAGGAAGATGTAATTTAAAACTACTTTCAATTTCTGTTATTTTATTTCAATTCTGTTCTTTTTTTGCTTATTTTTGATTGTATATGTTAGCTAATTATTGCATTAAGCAAAAAAAATTTCGTATTTTGTTCACTTTTTATTTCAACTAATTTCCCTATTTTAGCAAGGTAATAGCAATAATAACAATAATAATAATAATAACAATAATAATATTAAGATTAATGGCAATAATAATTAATAATAATAATGATTATAATAATAGTAATAATGCCTTCAACTCATAATCATAACACTTCAACTAATTTTTTGATTTTGCTCTGAGCAGAAAAATTTTCTCCTAGATTAAAATAAAATTAAATCCTAAATATGTACACACACGCAACACATACACAATACACAAACACACACACAGAGAGACATATACATGCACTCTCTCTTCATTCTTGTTAAATTGTGATATTTGTTTATAAATTTTCGTAGGCCTTAAATTACAAATTTGAAAATGACATCATCCTGAAGGAGAAGAAAGCTAAATAAAGCAAAAAAAGTTGATTGAATTATCATTGTACTGAGAAAGCTGATAACTACATATCTCTCCTTCTTTCTATCATTTTTGTTAGTTTTAATTTTGTTTCCTAATAAAATTGCATTGGTTGATTTACTCCTTCTCTTGAAAAGCAAATGAGTTATGCAATTCTAAAGTTAATTAATCAAAAATGACATCATTAATTATCAGTTGCTATTTCTAATGGTATGGATGTTTAATTAATATAAATGAAATAATTTTTTACATAATAATTAATAGCGCAATTTGGATAATAGCTTTAATAGTTGCCCAAAACTATCAGATTAAATACTTGAAAGCAATTAAATTATTTTTAAACAAAAATGACTATATGTATGTTTCTAATATTGCTGAATTTATTTTCCACTTTCGACACTAATTAACTTATATTAATAGAAGTTTTATAGCAACACTTTTGTTTTGCAAATAAATTCATTAATTTTTAATTCAACCTTCTAGCATTTTCTCGTAAATTTTGATTAAAATGAAGCTGATATATTTTTAAATCAAATATACAATGAGTTCATTTGATATTGAATATGATTACAACTCTATAAATAATATGCAATTATACTAAGTTTATTGCTAACAAGTGTATTTGCGCTATTTGTTAGTGTTTCACTGAAAAAAAAGTGATCAAATATTAAGATATTCAATCCTAGAATTAATTAAATTTACTTCATAATCGATATTCAATTCAAATTAATTCACAATAATAACTTATTAAAATAAAAAGTTCTGGTATTTCAAAAAAGTGAAGAAAATTGTTCAATAATTTTTTTGCTAGTATTTAATTGATAACATAGTGGAAATTGATAACAGTTCTAATGCTTATCAGCTTAATATTCATATACATCGACAGTAAGCTAATGGTGCATAAAACGAAATCAAATTGAAAAGAAAAAGAAAGCGAATATTTAAGCTAAACATTAATGCTACAGGAAGGGAAAGTGCGATATATGCTTTAAACACTGCAAGGAAAGCTGTAAACATTAAGCAAATGAAGTGAAAAGAGACAATTTGATATTTCAAAAAAGCAAATTTTCCTCTTTTTTTTGAAATGTAACTTTTTTTTATTTATTGAAGGAACAAATTTCATCATTCAAAATAGAAAATGAATATACATTTATTGTTAAAGATGCTTTTAACATTTTGCCATTTTAAAGATGAGAAAGAAAAAAAAATAAAGAATCTTTAAGAGAGAAAATTCATCTTATCTTTATTTGTTAAGCTTTATAAAATAAAAGAGAAAATACAAACATATTGTTTATAAATTAAAAAATAAAATTTGAAAATGAATTAGGAATGAGAAAATGGCAATAAAATTGATGTTACATAAAAAAGTTGCTTGCTATATTTTCTCCTTTCTTTCTTTCCGTCGACAAAATTAATGAACATTTGTTATTATCGTTTGTTAGATTTAAATTCGAATAATTGATCAAATTACTAATTCTGTAAGATTAAAATAATCGATGTAAAATGGATGATAAAAATTATTTTAATATTTGAATTATTTAAGCTAAGATTGCCATGAAAGCATAGAGAAATCGGATGAATTATTAATTTTCCAGACTATTATTTTCAAGTAATTCACCAATGATACCAACCATTAATAATCTACATGCCTTTTGTGATGAAAAATGGTTTGTCACGAAAAATATATAATGATTTCCTTTTAAAGCCAAAATAATAAAAATAAAAAACAAAAAATAAAAAATGTGATGAATACTTGTTTTTTCTAAAAATTACTGATCTCATGCAAATTAATAACTATTTGCAAAAAAGGCGAATTTTAAATCATAGCAATTGCGCTTAGTATGCATTTATTGACCAAAATAGGAACTCTGACAAATAATGTACTATTTAAAATAAGTTTGTTTATTGTTCCAGCATAGTTGACAAACTTATGAAGGTCATATATTTTTGTTTTTCGACGTCTGTCAAAGCATATTTCTCCACAAAAGTATTAAAATTGAGGATGACAATTGTACTTGCGGAAGTGATGAATATAAGTTAACGTGGCAGATGAGACATATCGAGTGGTTTAAATTTGAAGCGCTCATTGTTTCACTTTGATTTAGGCGTTGTTGCCGAAGTAAAATTGGGTCCTTTTTTCTTTTTTTGTTAATCAATGTAGACAGAAAAATCTTTCGTATCTCATCGATTTTACTTTGCAAATATCATAAAATGACAATTCCGCTTAACATTAAAAAATCTGATGTGACATGAACTTTGACCAATGACCTCATCCATCCTTCACAATTTCATTTTTTCAAAAGCGCTTTTGAATTCCTCTGCTCAGTCACTTAGAATTGCTGTGTTTGATGCCGTCGTTATTATTGTTGTTGTTGTTGTTATTATTACTGTCATTATTGTTGCTGTCACAATTACTGCGTGTCGTTGTTGTTACTGTTATTGTTGTTGCTATTATTGTTATATATTCGTATGTTGTCGCTGAAAGTGAGAAGCTGTAAATGAAGCATCTCTTTGTTCATAAATTAACCTCGCTTTACACACATTATACCGTATGAGATATGTGAGAATTAAATGCATGTAATAGATATTGTAACAAAGAAATATCTATCCTTAAACAAATTTCCTTTATTCTCAAATTCACATTTATCCAACACCATCTCTTAATTGCAATTAATCATTTTTTACAATTGTATATTCATAGTGTGGTTGGAGTTTCAGCTCTCTAGTAATGTTCAGCGTTTTATAACTGTGTAGCATCTGTGCTATATGTATAATGCGCTATTATGATGTTGATTTGTTTTATGTTAAATAAAGGTTTAATTACCCAAGTTTGAGGTTTCACGACATATGTGATAATCTCATCAAGAAATGCTTCACAATTACTGCATAATTAACAGAAAACGACACGTCATCTTTTGATTCTCTGTCATTTTGTCAACTGTCCACTCATTGAACTTTTTAAGTCCCTGAAATGCTGAACAAAACTTCAGTCGTCAAATCTTCTTTGTAGTTTTACGCTTAAAACTTTGAAGTGGTTAACTGTGATAATTACTTTCAAAGCGACACTGTCAACTTTCTACGACTGACCATTACACATATCATTTTCAAAGCCCTATTTCTCTTTCTCTCTTTGTTTCTCTCTCTCAATCGCAAAATTTCTCTTTATATATCCCTGATATTGAATATCTTTGATGAATATATGTTACTGATATTGCAAATTTGCTTCTATTGATTTCCTTTTATAGGTCATTTCTGAAGTCATGTAAAGAAAAAAAATTATTCATTTATTCAAATTGGTCAAATTTCATTTATTTAAAAGAAAATAGCAAAGAAAAAAGAACGAAAGAAAGAAAGAAATAAACAAATGAAAAGAGGGAAAAAAAACAAACGAGAAGATGAAAAAGAAGCAAATATAAGAAGTAAACAATATGTAACAAAATATATTGGCCAAGAAACAAAAAGTATAAGAATTTGACAATTGGCCAATTTCTTTCGCATCATTCAAATTTCATATAATAATTAATAGTTTAATTCAACATGAAAATTTTTATATAATACCTATACTTAATGTTATTAAACGAATAAACGAAAAGAAAAATGACAAATTTTATAATATGCAAAGTTTTCTTCTCTTTTTTTTATTTTTCGTTTTTAACGAATATTGGAAATTTATTTTCTATTTGAAATCTGTATTGTAGGGATGTCACGTCAAATTCATTGAATAAATCATTTTGCATCATACAAAGCAGTAGTAACAATCTTTTTGCTATGACAAGCGATATTGTATGCAATTAATGCTTTCGAACATTAATGCTTTTGAAATATTGTTGAAGTGACAATTGATGTATTTATAATTTTAATTTCTAATTAATTTTTTGCACTATTTTAATTCAAAGCTTTTAAAAAATATCAAAATGTTGTAGTAGTAACAGTTAATATGTGTATATTAATATTTTGTAGCAAATATTAGCAATTTATGATAAAATTTAAAAAAAAAATTTGTTTGAAATTTTTTTATTTATCAATAATAATTCAAAAAATTATATATTGCATATTATGACAGTGTAAAAAAAATTTATTGGAAATTAAAATTATTTGTTGAAAAGAATCAGAAAATTTTTTGTTAATGGTAAATTAAAAACAAAAGCTTGAAAATAAAAATAAGCACAAATGTAAAAGAAAAAATAAAAAAAATTTATTTTCTTTTTTTCTCTGAAAAAGAGAGTTTTTTCAATGGCTCATTTTATTTGTATGAAAGATAATTCTCATATAGCGTTTATTTTTTTTGTAGCATTTTTGAAACTATAAATTTGCGATTTTAATTAAACACAATTGTTGTATTGAATTAAAAAATTAAAAACAGCCATTTGAAAGTCTCAAATTTTCCTTAAATTACATACTTATTTAAATTATTGGAAAATTTTTGAATTTTGACAGTGAAAAAAAGCCATGTGTAAAAGATTCCTGAGAATGTGAAATAATTGGAATTTTTCTGCTTTTTTTAAAACCAAAAAATTCAACAGACTAAAAGCTCAGAAATTTATTTTGGAATCACAAAAAAAAGATGAAATTTATGAAAACAGTAAAGCTAAGCAACAATTTGAAACAATCAAAATTTTGTCATATTTCTAGACAAAATGACTGAACAAGGTTTTTTAATGGCATATGAAACTTCTATTAATTTATACTAATTGAAGTAGCAAAATTATAATTATTCAAAATTTAGATAATTTTCAACTACTGCAGGTTATTGTCTATAATCAAATTGAAATTTAAACTGTTGAAATACAATTTTTTTATCTTTGTTTCAAATTCATGAATCGATTAAATTTGTGCTATAGCCAATTAATCAGTATTGTATTTAATGAACTAATTAAGTCGATTTTATACGACAACGTCCACTTACTATTTTCAGTTCTTCTTATTCTTAATATTATTATTATGTTTACTGGAATCTTAAAAAAAACTGGAATTTTTTGCTATTGCTATATTCCTAATTGTAAAATTTATTCATCCTGAATAATCGCAACATTTATTCCGTAACATTTTTAAATCAAGAACGATTTACTTTTGTTATAATAATTAATAGTATTAATAATTAAAGTAAAAACAGAACAAATCGAATGAAATAAAATAAATCATTCTACTGTAAAATGTCAAGTGGAAGTTTAGCGAAACATTTATCGAATGAATCATATCATTCATTCTGTAACATTAAATAAATAAATTATAACAATTGTAGTAAAAAATGACAATCGAATGAATGATTTATGATTGCTTTATTTCTTATGAAAAAATTAATTAATTAATAATTTAAGAAGTTAAGTGGTAGAAAAGGAAAGATTTTTAAAAGTTATTTGCTGAAAAAAATGGCAAAAAAAGAAATGGAAGTGTTTTGAGCATTTGAATGGAGGAGGAAAGACAGGACGCAAGAAAAGGTGTGATCTCTTTTCAAAATATATTAATTATTGATTAGAGTACAGAAAAAAATGAAGGAAGATAAAAGTCAATGAAAAAATTTGAACAAAATTATTCTTAATTTATTTGCCATGCTTTTCATATCTTATGAAATGTGAAACGTGTAATTTCCTTTCCACCAGAAAATTACCTCGCGTTTATTTATTACTCATTCATTTCGGAAATTTAATTACTTTTAAATGCAAATTATAATTTAATTGGAAAGAACTATATGAGGTTCTCTATCACTTAGCCTAATACTGATGTTATGTGATAATTTGTTTGCAAAATTGATGTTAATAATTTCAACTTCTCGGCATTTTAGCTATTTTATAGAAGTGTCATTATATCATGTTTTATAAATGTAATAAAACTCATACTAATTATGTGAGTGTAAATAGAAATTGATTTCCAATGGATAAATAATTTCATTAAAAATTCAATCAAATATTTAGTTTAACTTTTCTTGTGAAGAAATTTTCATAAAATATTTTATATGATTTCTTTCATTTCGCTCTTTTTTCTCTTTTCTATTATTTATAACAGTTATATAGAATGAAGCTTTTTTTTTTCTGAGTTGATTTATTCCGATTGATAACTTCTGAACTGAAATCCATTCGTTATTTCGACATAGAAAAAAGCCTAATCAAAGAACACAACAACAATACAAAAAAAAAAGGAAAAATATACAAACCTCCCAAACAAAGAGGACATAACAAATGATGGACATATCATAATATACATAAGTGCCATTTCATTTCATGAATGCTCAACACATCTTTGTATATTCAGAAAAGAAAAAAGAAAAAACCCGAGGAAAGTATTCGTACATTCAGAAAAGGAAAAAAAATTTTTACAATAGTGCACAATTTGTTTATAAAAAAATTTTTGACTGATTTTCTATGGTAGCTTGTAGGATTATTTTCAGATATTACTGTATCGAAAACATAAATACTGTATTTTCATATGTCAATCATACGGTAATGATATGAATTTCAGGTTTTAGTTTCAACTGATGAATTTGAACATTTTTACGATGTATATACATTTAGCTTATTTTAATTTTAAACGATCATTCATATCTTTTTTAGCATCAAATTGACGCTTTCCAATGACTAATTAAAAGATATATGCGTAAAAATGCAAGCTTAAAAACATGTAAACAATGTATCGACCATATACATTCTCGTACGTGAAAACAGCAACCATCAGATGATGTCATTTGAAAGTGAAGGAAAAGAAAATTAGTATAGTCAATGAAACTAAAACCAAAACAAAATAATCAAATAAGCCGTTCTTCCTTGGTAACGGTAGCCATAGGCATTGAATAGCTGCTTGATAGGATACTTTCTTCACGTGCTGGATTATATTTCCCGTGTAATTTACGGGAACGACGTACATAACGAAATATTAATGTAACACATGCTCCTGCTAACACCATCAATACTAAAATGATAATATAAAAAATAAAGAAAATTCAATCGAATATTGCACTTATGAACGTGAAATTTAGCGGTATTTTTATTATTAATATTGTTATTACTATTACTACCATTATTATTATTATTATTATTATTATTATTATTATTAATGTCGTTATTATCATTTCCTCATTATCATTATTACCATAACCTCTAACACTATTTTGCTCTATGGCTTGATGGTAATTTTTCTAATTTAGAAAAAGATTTTAAATGAAAATTAATTTAAAATATATTTACCAGAAATAATAACGAAAACAATTGTCCAAGATGATGTATCACTTCTCGTAGTATCATTATTATCACTAAAAGCACCATCTGAAGGTTGATTCAAATCCGGAATTAGTGTCGTAGTCGGAAAATCGGCGGTTAATCGTACAAATTTCACTTCATCTTCATCGAACGATTGTCCTGTTTCTGTGATAAAATCTCCTACGGTTATCGTTGTCTACAAACAATATCAATGAAGAAAAAATAGCAATGAAAAACGAAAACTGGCATCTTTATCAAAATTTCACTTATTGACATCGTGACTGTAATAATTAAATCATTACTGTTATATTAAGATATTCCTAGAATTTCAATTTACTTTTTAAAATTCTTCTAATGAAAAATATTGAAACTTGCTACAAAAATTGAGAATTCGAAAATATTTCGACAATCTTCAGATAATTAATTACTAAATCATAAATTCTGATCAATAATCAAGAGGAAAATATTTAAATTTGTTAAAATGTGTTAATATAACGAAAAGGTACACAATTAAATGTACAATTAATTTTTCCTCTTTTTAAAAAAGAAAAAAATCCGTCAATAATTTACTTCTTCAACTTTTTCAGTAGATTTTGCGAAACTTTCTTCCTCTTCCATTCCTTCCTTTTCATCAATTTTTGATGTTGAAGAAAATGTCGTTGTTATAAATACTTGTCGATCGGGTAAATTACTATCCTCAGTTATATCACTTGTTTTAGAAATCAAAATTGACCCTTCCATTTCCGGTGTAAATGAACTAATTTGTGTTACACTGCCTTCGTCAATAATTGTCGTTGTCGATATCAAAATAGGTGGCGTATCAGTTATAAATCCGGAAAATGTGGACAATGGAATGTGTGAAATGTTGTTGATGATCATTTCTGGTAATGACGCAGTAGCAGGAAATTCTTCAATTGATGGTAAAAGTGGAGATTCGACGGTGACATTTTCATTCTTGAATTTATTTGACATTTCTCCGAAATTCTTTTCTGTTG
This sequence comes from Wuchereria bancrofti, assembly GCA_005281725.1. NCBI lineage: Eukaryota > Metazoa > Nematoda > Chromadorea > Rhabditida > Onchocercidae > Wuchereria > Wuchereria bancrofti. Next base: position 19,115,753 of record SSBO01000012.1, on the reverse strand, counting down.
GATTCAAGGATATTTCAGCAGTTTGCCCTGTAGTATTAACAGGATTCTTAAATTCAGGATGTTCTGGTAAAGCGACTGTTAGTGCTGCTGTTGTTTCTGGTCTTGAAGATTCGGGAGTTATGTTGAAAAGATTATGAAGTTCTAAAGGAGATTTTGGAGTGATTAACAGCGGCGATATTGTTGGCAAGTTTGGAATATGAGTTGTGGTATTGAATAAAGTTGGTTTTAATGGTTCTGGAATCGCAGGGTGCAAATCCGGAAGTAATTTTATGGATCTGAAAGATGAAACATCATGTTTTAAATTTCTGAAACATGGTTTCAATACATAACTGAAGCAGTACCTCTACTGGAGAGATAATACTGATAACAATTAAATAAGTAATGATAATAAGTCTATATTATTGACAAATTTAACCTGTTTAAAGCAGATGATGTTTCCATTCCAGATACACTAGGTTGACGGAAATCTGCATCAGGATTGATAGAAGATACTGTTACTGTTGTTGTCATATTGGTGATAGGTGATAGTAGGAAAGGATTTGAGAATAAATTTGAAAAATGTGGATGATTATGAAATTGTGAAGCGATATGCTGAGTGGATCGAGATTGTTCCGGCGTTTCCGGAACTAATACCGAAGTTATAACATTTGGTATGCTCATTGTAGTTGTAATAACAGTTTGCATTATTGGAATATGAACTTTTCTCGGTAGTTCTTTACAATCAATCCATTCTGAAAAAGCCGAAAATTTCGATCAACGTAATGATGATTAATATGAAAAGATAGCTTTACTGACATATCAAGAAAAAGAGAAATCAATCAATCAACCAATCAATATTGCTATTGTTCAATACTATGCACATTTCAAAATTTTGTTTATATATATACTAGTGATGGTGTTTCTTGTTTGATTATTATGTGATTCAGGAGGTTTCTGGCCATTATGATTTATTATTATTATTATTGTGTTATTATTATTGTTATTTATTTTTATTATCATTATTATTATACATCTGTTCTATTCCTCTTTTGTAATAACTTTTAAAAATTAACCGGATCGTTCGTTCAAGCAAAGGCATTTGTATGTAGCATTAACCGGAATTGGAGAAATTAACGCAAAATTATCCGAATCCAATTGGCAACGAGCATCGCTATCGTATTCAATACATGCTCCACTACTGAAATTATCACTTCGTTTAATATTTACCGTTTCTTTCTAACCTCTGAATAGTGACAGTAATCCTAAATTGAAGAATAAATTTGCATAATTAATTCAAGAACCACCTGCCGGTAACCTCTAAGGTCATTTGTTCTTTTTTTTATTATTCGACTTTTTTTCTTTCCTCTTTTCTTTTACCAATTTTCTTTTTTTCCTTCTTTTCCACTTTTTTTTTCAAACAAAATATCAGAATAGAAGGTAGAAACAGGAAAGAAGAAAAAAAGAGAAAGAAAAAAGAAAATTTTATAGAAGCAATTTCATCGATAAAACTTATTTTAATATCTGAAATCTTTTATGATTTTATTTTTCTCTTTTGCTTCTAAATACTATTTCAGCTTATTTTTAAATTTCACACTTCATTTTGAACAAAAAAGAAACAAACTTGCTAATACATGTATCAATAATATTGCAGTTAATACCAAATGTGCCTGTTGGACATTGACAAACCGGCACATTACCTGTTAATTTACAAATACCACCTTGTTCGCATTTTGGATTACAAACAATCTATAAATTAAAGAATATATGATATTAAATATTATTAGCCAGAGTAATTAATTATTCACTTTAATAAATAAAAACTGTATTTTTGAAAATGGTAACTTATGCACCGCATGCTTTATATTTCGAAAAAAACAAAGGAAAATGAACTTTCAAATGGTTTAAAAATATATTTCGAAATAAAATATGGAGTGGCGATATAATAATTTCAAGGTATAATAAAATATGCGAAATATTACTTATATTATAATTTTTTATCTTTTTTACAATCATTTCATAAATATTGATTATAAAATGCTACAAAAAAGAAAAGAAAATTTTAACTTCTGAATTTAATTAGTTTAATTTCAATAAGAATTAAATAATATTATGTCATATTATATACATATTTACATAATGATTAACTAATATTATAAAAATTAGTTCCAACCTGTTCGCAAAATGTTCCGGTTGTACCTGGTCGACATAAACAATGTGGGACATTACCATTTGCCTGACAAACGCCATTATGCATACATTGTACATTAGCGCATAAGTTTATTTCACAGTGTGACCCAAGAAATCCTTCAGAACATATACAAATAGCCTACAAAATTAAAAGTTTTGTTTACTGTAAATTGAAAAAAAAAAATCCCTAAAATTATTGATAATACTTCCCTTATATTAATATTAATAAATCTAAATTAATTTTTTCTTTTTAAAATCAAAACTTTCCAATATCATTAGAAAATAAATTAATAACAGTAGAAATATTATTAATTTTATTTGAAGCAGAATAAATGAAAAAATTTAAAAATCACCCTTCCATCATTCGTAGTCATACAGGTACCATTATTTTGACATTGGATACCTTCACAGGTTTGCTCATTAATTCCTTTTATATTTGCTACTGCTGATGGTAATGATGCTAGTGGAGCTAATGTGGATGATGATAAGAGTTCATGGGTTGTTATTGATACATGTGATTCTTGAATAATAGATGGTAACAATTTATTATTTTGTTGACTATCAAGTGGCAAATTTACAGATTCTTTTGTTGTTAATGGTATTTCAGTATTTTCAATGATAGTAATAGTAGTAGTAGTAATAGTACTAGTAATTCTCGGCATTATTTCCGTAGTAGCTTTGATAGGATTTAAATTGTCAGTATTCTTTGATATACTGGGAGAAAAATCATGAGAAATTGATAAATTCCCATTTGATGAGGTAATTCTTGGATTGACAAAATGAAACGGTGCAATACCATTTCGCATATGGGCTGAAATTGGTAATTAATTTGAATTATTGATAATATCATTTTGTGTTATTTATTTATTTTTAATCTTTGTTCCCATGTTTTTATCTTTTTTTGGACTTATAAATAACGATTGGGACTTGAAATATTTTAACTAATTGATTGTTGTTTGATCACATTCATTGTTAAGAAATGGTAATGGCAATGACTGGAAAGAATGCAAATGATAATCTGATAGTCTATGCAAATGATTAAAATCGACAAAGAAACATTTTCAAGGCAAAAGTTTCAATTAACTAAATTACACACATTTCAAGTCCTATTTAAAGTTTAATGAACTTGAAACAAAAAAAAATCGTGAAGTTTAAAAATGTAATTTTAGTTTAATCTTTCAAAAAGTGTAAGAAAAGAGAAGGAAACATTTCATTATTGTTAATAAATAACCAATTGAATTCACTTTAAAAAAAAGAAACGGAGAAAAGAATACAAATGAGAAATAAAATTTAAAGTTAAATAATTACTTACCATGATTACCATCCATTTTAGGTATCGGACAATTACATTCTAATGACATTCCATGGAATAAATTACGTTGCAATTTTGGTGGACAACCTTCTAATTTTTCATTTTGTACAATCATATCACGAAAACATTTTGGTCCTTGCTCTATATAAAAAAAAACTTTAAAATTATATATTTCAAAACATCATCCTTTCGTTTTAAAACAAATTGATAAAAATTTCGAAAAAAAAAACCATGGTAATTATATCATAAGCGCATTTAACTTGTTTAAAAATAGCATTAAATATTTGATAACCTCAAAAAAAAAAAAAAAAAAAAAAAACGAAATGAAACAAAACAAAAAATTATATAAATATTAAATATTATGAAAACTTTTTGCACCCTCTATTTTATTTTAAAAATTTTGTTAACCTAAATACATTATGAAAATTGAACCTTAAAAGATACTTACGCTTTTTCTCTTCTTTTACTTTTTTTTTATTTATTTTATCTTCTCATTAAAATTTAGAGAAAAGTGTTTCATTTCCTAATTTTTGATTTTAAATGAAAGAATTAGTCTTACGAGCAAGAATACGTAGGGAAAATGTTCGAGGTGAGCTGACAGAGGGAAAATGAATTTTTGAAATTGTTGTCTCAGTATCGGTAATATTGCAAATTAATGATTCTTCCGTAAGTATCCAAAAAAATCTGCGCCATTTATTATCTGCAAAAAAATAAAAAAATTTTTTCTTTTTCACTTCTTTCTTTTCATCTCTTTCTGTTTTTTGCTTTGAATTTTTTTTCTTTTTAACAATAATAAACCAAAATTCATAAATCTATTTCAATTAATTTCACAACAAATTTTGCAATGTCATAACAAATTTGATTTTTTATAATTTCTTTTTTTTTTAAAAAAATAACAAATTTATTGCAATATTCGATCCAAGTAATATTTGATGATGTAAATTCTCTATTCAATTTTTGTAAGAATCCAAAAAAAAGAAAGCAAGAAACGAAATGATTAATTAATTAATTAATTAATTAATAGATTAGAAATAAAAGTTTAATCTAGGATAACAGTTCCCTATTTCAATGATAATTAAATTAATAATCAATCATCCATTATATCATATGATCACAAATATTGGTTGAAAAGAATAAAATTTTAAAAGGAAAATTTTTTAACATTTACTCACCTCGTGGAGCATAAGATGCGCAAATGCCAAGATGATTACCATTTGAACTGTCAACAACAACCAATAAATTGGTCATTGGTGATTGTTTTGACCTGAATTATTCCTTGGTTTTCCATCTTTTTTACATTCCTTTTTTTATTCATTTTTGTAGAAAGAAATTCATAACAATAATGAATTTAAAAGATGAAGGAAAAATAAGAAGTAATTAGAATTTTGATTTAAATTTATCATATATTGAAAAATCACTCAATGAGATTCAAAATAATAATGGCAAACACAAAAAACAAAAAAGAGATCAAAATAAATGAAAAAATTATCAAATTTTAAGGATAGTGATAATAGAAAAAAATAAAAATAAAATCATAATACTTTGAAATATTCATTAGTAACTTTTGTTTGTTTTTCGTACTAAAATTTTTCTTGAATAAATTTTTTTCTTACTAAATTATAATTGTTGAAATTATTTCATTTAGTATAGTGTATTTTATGCAGTATAAAATTTTTATAAAAACAGCTTAATCGTAAGTTAATTAGTCTAAAGCTAATTAGTCAAACGTTGGTAAAATTAGTCGCTTTAATATCAGGTTTTATACTTGAAAACTTTTAGCAATACTTACTCAATGTAATAATACTGCCCAGTCCATGGCAAAGCATTTTCATCGATAATCCACGACATACGTCCACGTTTCGAATCAGCAAAATGTGTTGTTGTAATTTCCGCATTTTCATCAAATTTTGCTATTACTATCAATTTTTGCAACAATACTAGAAGTAAAAAAAAAAATTATTTTGAAATTTATAACTTAAATCAGTTTTTCTCATTTACTAATAAATACACAATGGAAAGGAGAAAGAGAATTAGAGAGAGAGAGAGAGAGAGAGAGATAATGGGGAAAGATTTAAAATCACACCGATTATTATATATCATGTTTTACTTGAGGTCATTTTTAAATACGTACCGCTATGATTGATTATAATGTCCTTTGAAAGGTTATCCTCTCTATCCCTCCCTCTCTCTCTCTCTCTCTCTCTCTCTTCTATTATGCTATGTTGTCTAATTAAACATATAAATTAAATAACTATTTTAGGTTACTTAATTGAGTTCATACGTATGTAATATTAATATCAAATATTTCTAAGGCTTACAAAATATCTTAATAAATTACCGCCTCTAACTTACTTTTCATACATCATTTTGAAATCTACATCAAATGAAAAAAGTAGACAATTTAATTATTATTATTATTAAAGACAAAAAAGTAATCAAATGAAAAACTAAAATTAAAAACTTAAAAATTATTAAAGAGAAATTATTGAAGAAAAAAAATTACCTTGCAAAAATGGTAAGAATAAAATGATAAAATAATTTGAAAGAAACGTATGCATGGCAACATTCGTTGCTTACTACAGACTAATTATTCCTTCTATCAATGATTATTGCTGAAACGAAAAATTATGATAAGAAAATTTACGTGATTACCTCGAAAAAATCGTGATAAATAACTCGCAAATCATAAATATTAATAAGTAAATGATAAATAATACAACAACAGCAATCTTAAACTGTTCTTCATTTAAAAATTATTAACACAAAAATTCCCCCATTAAAAAAGATTATATAATAAAAAAGTTATCGATTTTTTTCAAATTATTAACATTTTTTTTGAGAAAGTTATAAAAATTATAACAATAGCAAATCATTTACGAAAATTAATTTATGGACAAACAAAACTTAAGTTTATAGATGGAATTCTTGCATTTAGCCATAAAAAGACTGAAAAATGTGAAACTGTAGAAGAATAAATTATTTTATTTCCTTTCAATTTAAATTATTAAATTCAATAGAACTGTTAGGTAGGGCTTTAAAATATTGTAATTTCAATTTCAATGAATGCTGTTATAATCCGATATATTGTAGAATGTATTGAAATTTAAATTATAATCTAAAACTACACTCAATAATTTAAAACTTCATTGTAGCATTTTAAAACCACACGCAATAATTTAAAACTATAATACATTATTTTAAAGCTATATCTGACAATTCATGCTTATCTACCCAGGCAAACGATATTTAAAAGGAAAAAGAAAAACTGAAACATCCTAAATTTGCATATTTTATTCATACCTAAACTGTCATCAATTTTATAACAATTTTTTGAGTTCTATATGGGATGCAATACTATAACACATTAAAACAAATATAGATACAACTTATTTTAATTTCATTATTTTACAAAAGTGAATGGCAAAGAAATCTTACGAATTTTACTCAAAAAAGCAATAAATCTTCAATTTTAATGAAAAAAAAAATCCTTTTTTAATAAAACAATAGCAACAATAATAAAAATGTATTTATCAGATAAATAATCCAATACATCTTGTAACATGTAATGGAATACTTATACATAAGAAATGAATTTGAAACATTCGATATAATATTATTGTTAAACTTGCCGTGATCTATCTTATCTTGCTCCAGAAATATATGCCAATATTTCATTTATTGATCAAATCATAAAGCATGGAAAAGATTCGATTAAAGTAGGATAATTTATCATTAATTGAAATTTTTTGAATAAATAAATATGGACAAACTTCAAAGAAACTTTTTTTCTTAAATTTAATAAATTATAAAATATTTATTTGACATTTTGTCAGTAAAAAAAAGATGAAAAATAGGATGAATATATTTTGCCATCGGAATTAGCAGAATTTTTTTATTTGTGAAATATTTGATATATCAGTGAAATATAAAATAAAAAAAAAAAAAATGAAATTAACGAGTGTCGTAAAGGGGTTGGTACTTTTTTGCGATTTTCTTTCCTCCCGTTTCTCTTTTTCTCTTTCTTTTTTTCATCAAAACAAAGACCGAAATGGAAAAAAAAGAAGGGAAACGAAAAGAAAAAACTATTTCCTTCAAGGTCTTTCGCTTGCTATCTTCAGCAGGATTATAACGAATACCGGATATCAGATATTGATATAATTATCCGTTCCGAATACAGATCGTTGTTTTCTTTTCTTTCCTTCTTTTCTTTTCCCGTTTCCTTTTTTTATTTTTCTTTTCATCATATCATTTCGTACTATTATTTCATTCTCATTTGTCTTTCCAACAACAAATACAAATTTTCTCTGTTTTTTGTTTCCGTTCTCACTTTTTCTCTTCTTTTTCCTTTTTTTAATGTTACAATTCGTCCAATATATGAATATTTGACTGAGTAAATTGAAATATTTGAGGAGAAATGCAAACAGTAATTGAATAGATTGAAATGGAAAATAATGTATTTGAAAAGAAATACAAATAGTGATTGAATAAATTAAAATCTGAAAATATATATTTAATGAAAAGATTGATTATTTAAAATTAATGAAGTATACATGGAATGAATTTTCCATTTTGGCTTATCCGAAATATCCCGTTGCATCATTTAAAATAGGATGAATATATTTTGCCATCGGAAATTTAATAAGGCTATAAGCAAATATATTGGTATTGATAAAATCATTCAAATTATCAGTCCCATAGAATACGAGTGAAATGATATGTATCACTTCAAACAGACCATTACCAAATGTTATTCTCAAAAAATTAAATATCTAACATGTTATGATAACTGTGATAAAATAAAAATTAAATATCTAACATGTTATGATAACTGTGATAAAATATTTTTTTTTAGCTTTTTCTAAATTACCAAGATTTAGTAATCGAACAAAGAAAAATCTTTAAATATTATCATAATGTTATTAATCAAAGTTATTGATTGACAAAACTAGAAAATTAGAAAAAAAATCAAAAAATATAAAATTAGCGTGAAAGTGATGAAATTCTTCGATTTTTAATCATTACTTGAAATCATTTCATGAAAGGAACTTTCCTGAATATGTTTTCTTCTTGTTTTCTTTTTTTTTTCTTTTCCTAAAAACTAAATAAAAGTTTTTTTAAAAGATGTCAAGGTCAGTGTTGACGCATACAAGAAAGATGATTAATAATTAAACCTTTTGGGGAAAAAGGAAGAAAAGTTAATAAATGTAAAAATCTAGAAACAAAAGAATATGTCAAAATTTTTCCATTTAAAATAGTTTAAACAAAATTATAAAAAGATTTAATCATAGGATTGTTCTATAAAAGGAACTATACAATATCATCACCTGGTTTCTCCATTCCCCTTTCTCTTTCACTCTCTCTCTCTCTCTCCTGCGATATAAAAACATATTATTAATGGATATTGTTACTAAATGATAATAGATGTTATAACAGTAATTATTATAACAGTGATAACGATGATAATAATTGTGATAAAAGTAATGAATGAACGAATAAATTGTTTGAAAAAAAGAGATAAATGATGTGTTCGGATGATAAATTTTGCAATGTTGTAACAATAATGATAATAATGACGATCTTGATAGTTGATAATGAGAATGATAAATTAATGAAATGATCTAGAGAAAAATAAAGAATGAAGCAGAGGGAGAGAGAAAGAGACAAAGAGAAGCATATTTATTGATAATAAATATTGAACTATTAATAATAACAATGTTTCAAAATTATATGATAAGATCTGAAAAGTCAAAGCAAAAAAAATTCCAAATTTTGAAATACTCTTCGCAAATTTCATTCTAAAATAATGAAAAATCAATTATTTATCAGAAAGATATTATTTCACTTCTTATAAATATTTCTTCTTTATTTGTTTATGACAAATGAAGAAGAAACAATTTGTAAATGTTAAACATCAAATTAAAATGCTTAATTAAAAAATTTTGGAAATTTCTGTTTTATGAGTCATATGGATCATTCAATAAAAATTCTGCTAACTTCAAGATTTAGATGTTTTTTTCGTCGCGAGATTGAGATAAGCAGTATTCAAAATGACGTGATTTATTAAAGTATGACTAAACAACTGTAATTATAGTTATGATATTTTTATAGGAAATTTTAAAAAATTTGAAAAATGAAATAACTTTTTTTTTTGATATTCCTTGAATTGAGAGAAAGAAATGACAATAAAAAGTATGAAAAAAAGACTTTTTAATGTTTTTAATAAAAAAAATTAACATCCTTTAAATTGTAAAAAAAGAAATGTTGGTAGAAATTATGGAAATCACATTTAAAATACAAATATGACAGAATAAATGGTTAAAAATTGATAATGAAATAATCGAAATTTTAAACTATTTTCAAAAATTATCAATTTAATTTCCATTCTTATTAAAATGGTCAACAAATGGTTTGGATGACAATTTTGTGAAAAAAAAAACGCATAAATAAGATAAAATAAAGTATTGAAAATGAAAAATTTTGAAATTAATAAGTTAATGAATGTTAGTTATGTTCAAATGTTGAAATTATGAAATTGAATGAACATTTTTCATTTCAGGCATCCATCCGGTCCAGTTTTTCCTGTATTTTCCCCTATTAATGCGCCGCTATTAAACTAAAATTTGACAGTCACTGTGAAATGGTTCCAATATATTTTTACGCTTATATCTACCTTCTAATGATGCAATTTTCCAACTAGGTCATTTATGATGAGGAGAACACATCGAAAATAATCTATATTTAATTTCCGGTAACCTGAAAAAAGTTATATCCGTCATTTTTTAAATTTTCCGAATTTCATGCGTATTTATTTATATTCATTTCTAATTCCATTCAGAAACATTTCCAAATCGCTGTAAAACAGTCAAAAATTTGAATTTTCTCGCGTAAATTATTGAAATCCAGAAAATATTAAAAGAAAAGCAATACAAGCATCAATTTGCAGTATTCTAAAGTGATCCGGAAAGCAAATTACATATGAATTTGCTTGTATGAATTACTAAGACTATGGAAATTGTCGGAGAAAACTAATGGATTAACAATTTACCATTTTCTAATCTGTCCAACTTGTATACTTATTCGGAAAGTTGTAGATGTTTTTTATTATTACTTATTACCAAATACCATTGACTATTTCACCTCATAATCAATCAACTAAATATAAAAATTTGGCGGTAAAATAATTCTGATAAGGCCTATACTTGGGTCTTTTCTGAATCAATAAGCATACCAAAAATATCCAGAATATTACACGATGAAATAATAATTCTATCTGTAATAATATGTTTGTCTATTTATTACTTCGGAAATTTCTGTCTCTAGTTCATTTTCCTGATTTTGTAAACAATTCGGGAAATATTGAGTCATTTTATACATACGGAATAATTAATTAATATGTTGAAGTGAATATATTTCAGAAATTAATTATCTTAATTGGTGATAAAAAATTTCCCGAAAATTCTTATCGAAAAATGCAGCAAAGCAAGATTTTCTACAAGCAAATGAAACAACTATTATCATTGTCATTAAAATATCTTTCGTTCGAGCAAGAAGCGGGGGAGCAGCTATTAATGATGGTAAAATGGAATATAAAAGAGGAAAAAATCTTGTCGAATTGAAAAGAAAAGAAAAAAGTAGAAAAAAAATGATAATTTAAAAAAGAAAGCTTAAAATCAACAAAAAATTTAGATATTTTTTAAAAATGAACAAAAATTTGCAGTATTGCTGTGTAGTTGATTATAAAAAAAATTTCAAATATTTTTTCACTTTTTTTAAAAAAATAATTGCTATGATAAAATGTAAGATTTGATAAGTTGGAATAGTAAGAGTGGGAAAAAACCGGAAAAGATTTCAATCGGACTATAAAAAATGAATTTAAAATTATAGGATACAATTAAATATGTTCAATGAAATTTTTTTATTTCAATTAATCAAAACTAAAGTTTTTTGCATGAATTTTGTTGATAAAAAAATATAAATAATCTGTGAAAGGGCAGAAGGGAAGGAAAGAAAAAGAGAAAAAAAAGAAGGAAGGAAGAATAAATAAATAAATTTTTCTTAATTCCTATAGTAACGGAGGGAATGAAACAAATGGAAATGATAGAATATGAATCAAAAGAAATTTTGCTCGAAATGATTTCACAATTCTCAGAATTTGAAATTTATCGGATGTGAAATCCATTTTGAAACAATGTTCTTTTTTTCTTTTTCAGACGATATTTAGCCATTGATTTAATTATGTATAGAAGGAATATTTGATTAGCAAAAGACGTTAACTAATCAATAATTTCATTATTAGCACAATTTTGAATAATTTTATAGTAAACTATCAAAACTTTTAATAATCAAATATTAATTATTCAATGATTTTATTAATATTTAATAAAATTTAAATTTCAACAAATTCCTGATTTTATAAATAATGATTAATGATTTCATGCCCGATGATTAGTAATTTGCATAAATTCATCAATATGACTTTAAAAATTTCATAATTCCATCGATTAATGATTAAAAATTTTTACAATTTCATAGCTATGCAATCGATGATTTCATTTTCATTTTTTTAAAATTTACTATCACCTATGATCTTTAACTATTCCTAAGCATACCAGGTTGATCAATTTTTTCATTTAATATAATATCATTTCGTAGCAACGTACGGTAAAAAATATTTCTTTCTCATAAATTGCAAGAAATGAACGCCAACAAAAAAGAAACAAATTAGTAAAATCATAAATAATATATCATTCATTAATTGGGAAAAAATAGGAAAAGTATCAAAATTATCTCATAAAATGGGTAAAATTTAACATTTGAAAACTTCGTTACATTCCAATGATATCATCGTAAGAATAGAAATTAAAAAAAAAAAAACAAAAGTATTATTGTTGTTACCACTATTACCTATTATCTATTATTATTAATATTGTTATTGTTATTATTTATTATTATTGTTATTATTATAAAAAGACAACAATAAATGATCCTAAAATAATAATTCATCATTCATTACAAAAATTAAAACATTTTCTAATCAATGATGAATTATTGTTTTCGAGTTAGTTTTTGTTATTCTTCCTTTTTTCTTATGAATAATTCAAATAAAATCTTTTTAAGATGTTTTGAAATTTTTTAATGCTAAATTTATATTATTGACATATCTTGACATAAGTTTGATAATTTAATTTCCTACTTGATTACTAGAAATATTGTTGTATCACTTGATCGTACACATTCAATTCATCTTGTTTGAAAGGGGCTTAAAATTTTGATTGTTTGATTATTTCATTTTACAATATACATTGAATCTAACTAACTTGTTTTGAAATATTTTCAATTATTACTTTCTTTTCCTCTTTTAACTCATTATTGATATTATTTTCTTCTAAAGAATATATCATGTTTCAAAAAATAATAATAATGTAAAATTCGCAAAAGTTTACAATAAAAAAAGAAAAAGAAGAAAATCGAAAGAAACAGGGATAATTTTGATTTGAAGTTAGTTATTTCTGAAAGAATTAAAAGAGAAAGAAAAAAGCAATTGAAAATGCATATGAAGAAATGTCTGTTGTAAATTGTAAATTAAACAAATTAACCCAAAAGAAAAGGGAAAGAAATTTGTAATTAAATAAAATTTTAGTCAGAGAAAATTTTTTTTTCTAAAATTATTTAAAAAATGATAATAAAGCAATTTCGTTCCTTTTTTAATTGTACAAGCAAATGATAAGTTAGAAGAAAAAGGAAAGCAGTTGAATAGTTATTTTCAATTTTTCATATATTTTACAATTATAGGTCGGATAAATATTTGCATAATCTAATATGAAAATTAAATTAATTTAACCAAATTAATGAGAAAAAGTTTAAGGGTGAAGTAGATTTAAGTTATAAGAAGGGAGAAAGGAGTGTGAAGTGATAATAAAAGATGATGTCGTGATAAGTGAATGTAACAAAAGATAAAAATGATAATGAAAGTGTCATTAAGTTATTGCAATGAGATTTGGTTAATGAAAGAGAAGAGATGGTGTAATTACAGTCACTGAAATAAGTAAAAATTGTTTGTTTGAGAAGAAAATGAGATTTGAAAAAAAGATTAGAGAAGGAAATAAAATAGAAGATTGCATAGAAATTCTCGGTGAATCATTTAATTTTTTTCCTTTTATTTTAATAGAAATAGGAATAATGAAAGGAAAAGAGAATTAAAAAGAAAAAAAGAGGGAGAAAAGAATTAAGGAAAAAACGAAGTTTGAAAAGTTGCAAAATAAGTGTGAAAAAGAATGGATGGAAATAACAACCGGTCCTAATAGATTAGATGTGGACAGGTATGAACACTATGTAGATTAAACAGGTATATAGACTGGATAGGTATAATGGACTAAACAGGTATGTAAATCGAACAGGTACATAAATTGAACATACAGATTGAGTGGACATGTGGATTGCATAGGTATGTGAATTGGATATGTATGTAGAGATTGGACAGGTAAGACGAAAATAAATAAATGACATAGGAATGTTGTCAGCGTGATTGGAATTATCTAATAAATAATATTGGTCATTGTTATGACAACAATTTCATTTGCTACTTATTTCGATAACAATCTTTAAGTGCTATTTTATTTTGTTTACCTAGAGATATTATTAATAAATAAATATTCATTTGTTTGCGTTATAAGAGAAAGCAACAACAATAACACTACAACGTATTAATATTTGTTTATGTTGTAGAACAATTAACAATAACAAATGATAGATATAATAGTGGAGATTTTTAAATTAATTAATAATACGATAAATAATACCGAGATTAATGATAATGCAGGATTATTTTAATTAAATGAAAGATGACGATACGGAAATTGAAATAAGATGATAAATGAAAAGTTTTTATAGCTGTTGAATAAAAAAATACTAATACAGTTAATTAATTAATTAATTATTACTACTAAATTATTACAGTTAGGCCTCAAGTTCGTATTAAATGAATCTTAAATAGACGGATTAAATATTTTTAACGGCGATAATACCTCTCGCATCTGATTATATTTTATATGAAATCAGCAAATTTTTAAATCCTTTCTCAAATAAAAACCACAATGTTAATACAACAACTACTACTGTTAACAATGATAATAATAGCAATAATTAATGGTGATGGTGAAAACAATAATAATGATAAAACGAATAATAATAAATAATTCTGAAAATAAATATGTTTATTAAGCTAAAACGGAACAAAAGAAGTAAATAAGAAATATTTGAAGAAATATGAATTTATATACAAGCATATTTATTTTCAGTGTTCAATTTGAAACACAAAAAAAAAAGAAATGATGGATATGACAGTTACTGATAGGATAATTAAAGATAACGAGTGTGTGAAATAGGAGAGTCATCCGGTAATAATAATAAATAATAACAACAATAATAATAAGTAATAATAATTAATAATAAACAATTAGTAATATAATAATAATAACAACAACAATAACGATAATATTAATAATAACAATAATAACAACAATAATAATTAATAATAATAAATAATTAGTAATATAGTAATAAGAATAATAATAAATAATGATATAATAATAATATTAATATTAGCAATAATATCGTAGTAACTGGCCAATATTAATAGTGTGGAAAAGATTGTAATTTTGATACAAATTAACCTAAATTTAACTACTTCTTGTTAAATGAGAACTGTGTAAATAAAAAAGCAATTCACAAGTAGAAAAATTTTTTTTTGGTATTTTAAAAAATGACAAAGAGAAAAGTTGTATGTGAATTTTTTGATGAAAAATTTCTTTCTTTTTTCCTATTAAATCATTAAGATAAGTTGACAAAAGAAAGAAAAAAGACAGGAAATGCTTAAGGATAGATTATATTGATTAATTTGATTTTTAGTATTTAATTATTCCCTCCAATTATTGCAGGAAGTTCAAGTGACCTCTTTCGAACAATTGCAAATACTCAGTTTCAATCTTTTCTTTCTTAACATCAATGAATTTTTAAAAGTCATTTGGGACCAATTATTTGATATGATCAATAATCCAATTTTAAATCAAAAATAATTGATAACAGAGATAATCACTATAGTGCGCACTAATAATAATACAAATAAGTGTAGTGATAATGTTTGTGATGATAGTGATAGCGCTGATGATTGTAATATGGTAACTATGGTCCAATAGTGATTAGCAATAATAATAACAGTAGTAATTAGTAATGATAATTGATAACAATTTAGTGACAATACCAATAATAACAATAATTATTATTAATAATAATAATTTCTATAACGATAAGCATATCATCATTATCATGAGTATCATTACAATGATACCGATGATGTCGAAAATGACAGTAAAGAAGTAGAACGAAATTGCGGAAAGTCGGCCAGTCGGTCAGTTGTCATAATTTAAAAAAAAAAAAAAAGACAAATGTGTGAATAAAATTGGAGACAAATTGGATCCCGGAATATAAACAAAAAAAAAAAAAATTGATCGTCCAATTAACCGAGTGATCATTGAAGTTAAGAGAAAAAGAAATGATACCGCAGAAATTTCAACTATGTCAATTTTGTTTGAAACGAACAAATATCGACAAGAGCGCGCGCACACATGCAAACATACACATACACACACACACACATACATACAAGTGCCACGAAGACAGACATGCACACACACATACAGGTATGCATACATACCTGGATGAGAAGTATAAAAATCAAAGAAAAGGAAAAAAACAGTTTTTCAGACTTCTCATTTAATTTTATAAGCTTTTTTAAGAAAAAAACTAAATGCAGAATTTTTTTGTAGAAATAAATTATTAATCAATTTTCAAAAGATATAGTTAAATCTACTGAATTGAAGAATAAATTCATGAATTGAGAATGGTTTAAATAATATCAGAATGATTTATCGTATATTCTAATGGTTTATCATTAGAATGATTTATCTAGAACATGCTTTAAAAAAACGCCAGTAATAAGAAATGATTATTATAACGCAATAAAATCATACAAACATAAATTTTGAATCTTTCAAATTTCAATAAATTTTACATGCCATTGAAAAATAGGAAATATAAATTTCGATTTTAACTAATTAAAATATCAAACAATAAACATTCTTATTGTTCAAATGAATAGGTGTAAGTCAGATAAGAAATATATCAACATTAAAACAAGAAGAGGTCAAACACGAAATTCAACATCTATTGAAATGGAAGCAAGAAGAGGTCAAATAAGAAGTGTGGAAGAAATCAGGTATATATAAACATTCATTAACAATGAAATTGAAAAGTCAGTATGAAAAAAAAAGGAATTAAAATATGAAAACGATTATTGAAGCGGTTCAAGGTTTCAGCAAACATACACGAATTTAATGCGTAACTTGCAGGAAAGAGGAATGACAGTTGAAATGGTTGAAATTTACAAGGTTAAAATGAAATTTTCGATGTCATCCTTAGCTCAGATAGTGACAATAGACAATGACAACAGTACTCAGTCATTTTGTAGCAACCAGTTAGAAGACTTTGAAAAATTAATGAATGATTTTGATAGAATGAATGAATGATACAAAAGTGGTTATTTGTGATAAACGAGATGTTCGCTTCTCATCCAAATTAATCAGTATTTTACTTTAGCTTATTGTTATTGCAAATGTTCTAATTACTCTTACCGTCACTACTATAATCACCGCTATCGTTACTACTACTGCTATCACACACTACTGATACTATCACTACTGATAAAGGATATAGGACTTGGATTGAATTAAATATGATGTGATCAGTGAAGAAGTACATAAAGTGGAGAAGTTGGATTTGAAGATGAAAAGCAATGATGGAATTGTTAGAACTGAATAGCAATAATAATGGAAATGAATGAGTGCTTAATATACTACAATAACATAATAATAATTAATAATTAAAGCAATATTTATAATATAATAATAATGCATGGACAGCAATAATCAATCCTTTATCCAGTTTAATCATAGCACGAATTGATTTATAAAAGTTTTAAAAGGCAAAGTAAATTTCAAGTTTATAATATCAAAAAATTAAATTTAAAATGTAACTATGTAAAAATTTAAAATAGAAAAATCTGGAATTTAAATTTAAAAAAGTGTAAAAAAATTACTTAAAATTTTTAGGTCTAAAAAATAAAGAAAGAGAAGACAATGATTAATTGATATTTTTAAATCATTTAAAATGGGACATTTTCTAAATCGAAAGTATTATTAAAATGTAAAAAAAATGAAGAGGACAAAAATTGGTATTCGTTAAAAATGTCAATGGCATTTTTAAAGGTATCAAAAGGTTGAATATGATATGATAGGGATGTGAAGAGAAAAAAGCGATGGTTTGTTGTTGTTGAAGCTAAGAGAAGTCAAATAACAGGCGGTAATGGGAAGGAGAAGTTGAGAAGAGAGAAAGGAAGAAAAAACAATTAATAAGCCATAATTCTCGATTAATATTTATAATAATAAATATTCCTCTTGAAAAAATATGATATTTATGTATTAAATGTGCATTAAAATTTAAATTTGAATTAGTCATAAATTTATTTCCAACATTATATTTGTTTATTTTCCTTATTTCGTCTTTTTTCATAACAAAAACTTTTAATTAATAAAAATGTTTATTGTTATTAAATTTCACATGGGCATTCATATGATTATGGTAATCTGTCTTTTAATTTTTTAACTTTAGATTCAGAATTTTAAATACTATTTCGCTTTTCTCTTTCATAATTAAGGATTAAAATTTTGAAACAGAACTGTAATGATAATTTAACATAAATTTTTTGTTTTTTTATTAAATTTTACGTATCTTAATTTTTCAATTCCTATCATAAAAATATTAGATGTAATCTTATTTTTCTTTTGCTTTCCTATGTGATTTTTTTCTTTTAATTTCCACTTTTTTTACTTTTCTCATTTGTTATATTTCATTTGCTATATTGATTGACATCTAATTCATTTACCTGTTCTTCTTGTCAATTATTATTTTTTCATAGAAGGAAAAATTGCCAGATAAGTAAACCGCAATAAATTTTTCTCTTAAAAAGTAACTTTAAAAAAGAAAAAAATGCAATAAGAGAAATATTAAAATAAAATAGGGGTGAAATTAAATTACAAACGAGCAAATTAAAACAAAAAAAAACTTTAATTCAGTAATAAATGATGTCACAAATAAAATGATAGCTAAAATGAGAAAAGAAGAATGTCAAGAATCAAATACTTTACCATTTACCTAATACAAACAAACTTTTCATAGAACTTGAAAAGTAAACAAACAAATTAATTCTTTCACTCTTATTAGCATTCTTTTACTCTTATTTACTCCCTTTTCATTGGATTACTTTTTACCATGTCACTTTATTTCATTCTTAAGCTATCGTTTAAGAAAATGACTTAACGACCGAAAAGTAACAAAAGGATGGTAGTAATTTTAAGAGTTTTGTTGTTCATTTATTTTGATTTGACTAATAATTAATTGTCACTCAATTTTCCTGAATTATCGAGTAACATTCTCTGAAATACGTTTATGGCATTGAATTGAATTACCAGAAAACATAATGAAAGGGAAAACATTAAATATAATATATATTACGCTTTATTTCAGGTATGAAGGCAAACATACAAGTATAGCTGATTCATTATCAATGATAAAGAATATGGCTCAGCTAAATAATCGTCAGAACAATACAAAAATCATCATCATTATTATCATCAGCATTACTATTATCATCATGTTGTCATCTTTCATTATCAGACATGATGATTAGCATAACCTTTCAGCACAACTATTACCATTGTTAAGTTAACTCAAGCATTTCAGTCTTTATTTTTATTATTTTTCATTGATACTTTAATAATATTTGTTATTGATTGATTAAATCTTAGTACTACTATCTATGCTTGTCTATGCTTTAAAAAAAGATAAATAAAACAAGTAAATAATAGTAGATTAAAGTAAACATTGACTTACTTGGAAAATTATGATTTACATATATTTGTGTATCGATTAAGCCAGATAAACAGAAATTAAAAACTTTGCAAAAAATATGAAAAACCTGTTAAAATAGTAAACAAAACCAAAAGAAGAGAAAGAGAATAAGAGAGGGAAAGAAAAAAGAAAGATATATTACGGGTGAATATAAGATGAAATAGGTATGATTCTAAAAATGGTAAATAAACGAATTTTTTTTTTTGAAAGATAGGATTGGATGAATGTCCTTGGTAAAATGGTAATTTAACGATGAGAAACGAACTTCTATTTTCATTCATCTCTGACTTACCTCATCTCTTCTTCATTTGGTCATTATCGGAATGAATGACCTATGGCTACTATGTGCTGTCTATCTCATCCAATTTATCCTGTCTCTGACCAATCCACCACAAAGGTTAACACTATTGCAGGTGTCCAATCAAAAAAAAAAAAAGGAAACTATACAAATCATCAACACTGCTACATTTCTTCGAACAACTGTATCTACCTGTCCATCTATGCATCCGTGTCTGTCCATCTTTATTTGTTATACAATTTTGTATATCTGTCTGTCCTAATCATTGGTATTTCCAATTTTATTTTTCTTTTTTTTTTTTACATACTTTGGTCATCTTTTAGTAAGATAGTAAGCACCTGCTCAATCAATAATTTTCACTATTCTTTTCATTTGAATGAATGAAAAAAAAAAAAGATGACAATAAACGAAAAAAAGTGGTAGGGTAGGGGTCACAATGAAGCACAAAGTCAATCGATTTTTTCGTTCATTCATTCAAGAATTGGACAAAAAAAAAATTATAAATTTGAATAATTTGTTCATTGGTTGAATTCCTTTTTTTGCATTTGAATATTTCAGTTACTTTAATTCAATTGTTATTTTAATCAAAAAATTCAAATGCTTTAATTAGAATTCGACTTTTTTTTCTTCTAAATTATCAATAAAATAATATTTCATGCGAGAGATAATTGTCCAATTTTTCAACATTTTTCAAAAAATTAAATTTATTTTTCATGTTATTTTTTCCTTACAGTCATTCATTCTCGAATGATTCCCAATAATTGGTTGATTAATTTAATGGAAACAAGGAATCATGCCATGATATTTCCCAGATGAAAGACCGCAAATAATCGACGAGCAAAGAAAAAAAGAGAAAGCTGATGGGCGATGAGAAATTTGAATATAAAATGATAATACGCAACGATTTACTTGTTCACTCAATGCGATAATTTTATACAAATATACGCTCAATTTGTAATCACCAAATCAATATTATCACTTAGCTTCTGATAATATTATGCTTTGAGCCGTTTTACTGATATTACGTTGATACTTCATTGTTTATTTATTCAAAGAAATATCACATATCTATTTCACTACTGTCAACAACATAAACATACAATGCCATAATTAATAAACATTTTAATTTCATAAATAATTTCAACCAGCAAATAAGTAATGAAAAACAATTTACCAAACTTATTGCTATTATATATCGTCCCTCTCTAAAGAAAATAAAATAAATAAATAAATAAAAACTCAAGAAAAGGGGAAAAAAGAACATTTTTGTCAATCAAAAATTTACAACATTAATTACATTAATTGTTTTTATATATTGTTTTAAAAAAAATGTCCATAAGATTATCAGTTGTTGGTCTACTGATGAAAGCAACACATAATTTATTTGTATAGATAGCAGATGATTAGTAAAACGGATAAGTGATATACGGTAAGTAAGTAAATAAGTAAGCTAGTAGTAATGGATAAAAGAATAAAACAGTCAAAAGGTACTTCATTTCTTTGAAATAACACAAAATCCTCTTCATTAGCATATTTTTGATGTTACCTCTTGATTTTTCTCAACACATGTTCTCATTTTCTTCATCACTCTTCATGTTTTCCGTCTTATTTGTTAGAAATTTAAAACTTTTTCTCTTTATTATGAATTTCTTTCAGTATTTCAAAATTTAAAACTTTCCCTTTCAATATTTCATAAAGATTTTTAGCCGTCATCTATAGAGAAGTGAAATTATTTGAAATACTTTTGATGAGTGATAATGCTTTAATAAAAACTACTTTATTAATTTCTGATTGGTTACAAGGAAATATTTAATTCATTTATATAAATTAATTAATTAAAAAATAGATAAATATTCATTTAAATAAATTTATTAAATTCATTTAATTAATTACAAAAATTTGTCTGATTTATTCAACTAGTTATGGAAATATATTTCATGCATTTAATTGATTACAAAGATTGATTGTAATTGACTTTATTTTGCAAATTGATAACTTCGAATTTTTTCTGAAATTTCAAATTTGAAAGATTAGAAATGTTGCTGGTATTTTAACAAATAATGTTTATAGGTTTTCAAATTTAACAAGTTAAATTTTTGGAGCTTAACAGTTTTACATATTGGTGTTAAAACTGCATCAATTGCTTTTCATATTTTACCCAAGATTTGCCCATTCAACTACCCATTGCATCGATTACGACATATCTGGAAATTGGTTCACGTTCAGGATGCAACACCATATTGTCCATCTTGCTAAATAGCTAACAATTAGCGCATTACTGATTGATAAGCTATGTTACCATGCATGGTGTCAAATTTCCTTCTCTTTATTCGCCAAATGCGCCACCCCACTCGTTTTTGCATACGGTAATCCAACTAATCCATCAGTAATTTCTAATGTTATTGATTGATACATTTTAAAATCCCAAAGAATTGCCAATACATCTACTTGCACAATTTGATAAAAGCATAGTTTACATTCGCCGAAATGTCCGAGGAAAAGATGGAAAAGCATTAGAATTTATTTATAAAATGATAATTAGTATGTTGAAATGTACGAATAAATGATTCATTATTTCAATGAGAATTTATAAAAAAATTCTCAATGCAACTTTTCAAACGGAAATGACTGAATCAATGCAAATTTGTTTTAGAATAAAAAGCAAAATTTAAAGAAAAATTTTTTTGGCCCTAATTTTTAATCTATTAGTTTTACAGATGAAAGTTTTAGAATGTTATAGACAGAATGAGCAATAAAAAGGAAGGACTGTTAGTGACCATTTGAGAGGATTGGATAATCCAATTGTTGTAACGTCCGAAAACTGGGCATTTTGAGGAGTGTGTCAACCAAATCATCCCGATGCATAATGATTAGCATTTTCGACAAATTTGGTAATTGAATTTCAAATCAATCCTATTAATCGTTTAAATTCATTTATCGCCAATTTAGCCGTCTTGTTTAAAGCTAATGGTTAGTTGATGATTTATTTCATTCAAATTAATATTTAATATCAATGTTACCAACATTTCATTCAAATTAATATTTGATATAAAAGTTATCTACATTATGTTTAAGAATCGCTTAACTTTTTTGCATAATATTTCAACAAAAAGAAAAGAAGAAAAAACTTGTTACATAGGAAAAGTAATAAATTTTGAAAAATTAATCAGAAATTTAATTTTTTTTTTCAAGACATAATATAAAAAGAATTTTCCATCCTGTATTTTTAAATGCGAAATTTATTTTATGCTTAATTATTGTTACTATCTTTTATATCAAGTTAATTAATTCTACTATTACTGATATAACAAATTTGTCTTTTGACAAACAAATAAACACATGTATATTTAGCTTGATGAACTTTAAGAATTGAAATTTCGTACTGAATTTTAATAGGAAACAGTAAAACAAAAGTTTCCATTTCTCTTAATTTTAAAGCATGCTGTTAAAACGGTAAGTGGTGATGATTAATTTCATTAAAACTTGAATAAAAAACGTATAAGTTGCATTGAATACCAGTTGAATTGATACTGGTAAGAAATATACTTGTAATTTTTTTCTTCAAAAGAAAAGGAGAAAACGAAAAATGATAACTAGCATGTAGCAAATGATAATGATATGAACTCCATTTATTAATTGACTTTCTTATCACAAAATAATCGATACATCGTTTGGTTTAATACCTTCTTCCAATTTATTATAGATCGTTTAAGTTTAACATCGTTCCTTGTTGAAATACTTATTTCAACACAAGTCAATAATGATGGCTCACGTGTTTCTCTGATTATCACTTGTGAAGTTCTGAAATTCAGAATTGATAAAAATTTAAGTTCACGCTATCATTAATTATGACATAACAATAGCAATAACAACTAATTCTTTGAAGTAATAATCTATTACAATCACGAAATTAAATTCCAGTATTAAAGAAATGTAATGTGTTAGAGGGTAGTTGCAGATTTAAACGTACGTGAAGAAAAAATGAAATGAAATAGTAAATGTTCTGATAAACATAACAAATCATTCAAAATGATGGCAATTGATTAATGCAATTAATTGATGGTGCAATTAGTGTGAGGAATGATTTTAATTATTAACTTACTCGTAAAGTAATTAATGCTTTTTCTCACTGAACAAATTAATGTAACCTTAAAATATTCTCTAGCATACTAATTTTATTATATATTATATATATATAAATAGTGAAACTATTTTTAAAACTGAAAACAATTCTTAAATTTAAGTAGGTTAAGTTGTGGGTTTCAAAAGATTTAAATAGTTTGTAATAATTAATTTTTATTTGAGTGTTAAATCTTTTTTTTTTGTAAATTTTTATAATACTAATGAGACAATAACACTTTGTATTACTAATTTATTGTGGCTTCTTACTGACTCATTGTAGCTCTTATTGATTTATTGTGATGACTGTTGCAAATTTATTTTATCGAATTATTGTAAAACGTACTTATTGAACTTATTGTAAAAGCATTATTAAATTATTGTAATTATCAACTGCAATTATCAACTTACGCATACATTAATTATTATTAGAGAAGTTGAAGAAATGAATGATACTGTTGAAGGTACCGTCTATTAAATCAACTCATTTTCATTCCTTCTATTGTTACTGTTAATGTTTTGATAGATTATTGAACTGATAAATTTATGACAATACAAAATTATCAAAAGGAAAACTTTTAATTTGAAGAAAGTGAAGAAAAAATGGGAACGAAAAGAAAAAGAATAATTTTTTTGATAATATTTGAAGGGATCAATTGGTTGAATATACTTATGACAAAAATTAATCGATCGAGTATGAATAAGTTTAAATTTATTCTTATCAACATGAATTATTGATAAACAAATATTGCGATAAATCATATTTGTGATGTTGAATTTTAGCACATTTATAACAATACTAATTAAGATCAATAGCAAGAAGAAAAGAAACAAATAATCCAAAAATAGCAGCAAAAAAAAACGGTAAACAAGAACAAAAAAAAAGAAAAATGAATAATAGTTAAAACTGCTGACTGGGAATATATCATAACAAATGATATGATTGATATAGGCGATAATGATGATAAATAATAATAATAATAAATTTTGGAAAGAATAAGTGAAGGAAGAGGATACGGTAGTTGTTAAATGGAAGTAAAATGGGATGTGCTATGCTATCGTGTCCCGTTGTTGTCATTTTGTTAAAGAGGAAAATTTCCGGAAGGAGAGAAAGGGCTTAGAGGAAGGTTAGTCCTTCAGGGAATAAAATAAAAATGAGATGGATGATAAGTTTATATATATATATATCTAGTAGATATGGATGGATATATGGTAAAGGATATATTTAGATAAAAAGGAATCATCAGTGATAGACATCAGATTACGGTGATTTTGAATAAAAAAGGAAGCGATGAAAAAAGGGAGGAAAAGAGAAAAAGGAAGAAGAGGAAGAGAAGGAATGAATGGAGAAAGAGAGAGAGAGAGAGAGGAAGAGAAAAGGAAATGAAAGGAATGAAAATGAAAAAGGGAAAGAGGGAGGAGATTTTTCATAAATTATGTTGCAATGGATGGAGTTTTAGCTTCATCCTTTAACAAACAGGCTTGACGCAAAAGGCTAGAACTCGTTACAAATCGTCATCATCGTCACAATCATCATCATCATCATCATCATCATCAAAAGAGTTTGAAGAATATGCTTCGTTAAGGTTCACTTCAATTCTCTACTCTATTATAAGCCTTAAGCTTTTCAAACTGCTTCATCTTCATATTTATTATAGTCATTTTTATCACAAGCACATTTATATCAACATTAACAATATTATCATCATCATCGTCATTATTATTATTATCATTGCTCATTATTATTACTATTATTATTATTGTTCATTATTATTATTATTGTTATTATTATTATCATTATTGTTGATGAAGATAAAAAGAAAAAGGCCCTAACTAACCATTTCCAAAATTTCATACCCAACAGCATAAATGCATATATATATTCATCATTACCATAATTTATCTTAAATTTTTTTGCACATATATTTATGTTTATTTTTTCTCATCTCTTTTCCTTTTTCATTTATCAGTTGTGATTGCGGAAAAAAAATTTACATTTACTGAAGCAACATTGATTATTACCATTATTATTGATATTATTGCCCGTTATCATGATCGTTATCGTCATCGTCATCGTTATGGTCATTATTACAACTATTACTATTATTAGGCATTATTTGCTGATGTATTGAAGAAAAGAAAATAATAAGTAATTTACACTCAAAAAAAGCAATTTCACCTGTTACGATTATTACGAAAATGGAAATTCATCATCGTTTATACGAGAAATCTATTAATTATAATACTGCAACCATTGCTGCTGCTACTGCTGCTGCTGCTGCTAATAATCTTGTACCGATACTTTGTGATACAAATGATACATCAGGAATTTCGGAAAACAGTCATTTTGGTGCATCTACATCATCGTTAATTAATAATACCGATGCATTCGTATCGCTTAACCGAACAACACTTAATATTAATGAATTCCCTGGTTACAGTAATAGTTCAACTGGATTACTTAATCATTCAATAAAATCCGACTTATCACTTGACTTGTCGACTACAATAGCAACACAAGCTGTTGCTCTAACAACTGAAACAACAAGTAGCGAAATAAAAAATGATTTAACCGCTAATAATCATCATCATTGTCAACAACAACAACAACAACAACACCAACAACAGCAACAACGACAACAATCCGAACAAACATTAACATTACAAAATGCGGAAAATAATATTTGCGCAATTGTTGGAACAATTGCATTACAAACGGATCAAAGTAATACAACAATGATTATTACCACTGACAGAAGCAGAAATAGCAGTAGCGGAAATGATGGCGCAAATGTTAGTAGTAATAATAGCAACTGCAATTGTGCAATAACAACCGTTAATGAACCAAATTTTTCACATCGAATTTCAAAGGTGTCTTATTTTTAATAGTTTTTTTATCTTTTTTCTTTTTCTTCCGATTCTTTATCTTCCTTTTTTTTCGTCAATCGTACACAATAAAGCTTAAATATTGCAATTTTTTTTTTAAAGTAAGCGCTTTGCATTAAATATTTCCATCCTATCTTATTTGAGCGATTTTAAATTTTGTATTTGGTTAATAATTTTTCCATTCCACTGATTTATTCATTCAAATTTTAGATATGATTGAATTAGTTTATAAAGATAATATTATCTTTTGCAAAATATGCAGAGAGGTATGATTGGATTTATGAAATAGAATTTAAATGATCGATAGTTGGGGTTTAAAATTTGGTGAATTAAAATATCTACAGAAATTAATTAATTTGCATAGCTATTACGACATTAGATTACATAAGGATGAAAATAAATTATCATTAACATATGGATTTGGTTTTAATGTATGAGCATAATTTGAATGAAAATTACGCATTGGTTAATTAATTAATTGGAAAAGCATTAAAGAAGTTATCACATTATTTTTGATAAAAACAAAAAAAATGAATAGTACGGTTAGTTCAACTATGAATACAAAAAAATTTTTGGCATTAACTGAATAATATTATGAAACATTTATCATTATCTTGCATTTTCAACAATTTCAAAATTATTAGTATTTTATAAATTATACTGCATAGAATAAAAATCTCATAAAACATACATAATTTATCTTCTTTCATACTATATGACATATATCAATTAGATATTATTACAAAATCACCCATACAAAAAATCTAAACTTTCAATTTTTATTCATCATAAATTGCCCACACAAAGTCCGAATTTTCTTATTTTTTTGTGTTTTGAAACCTAATTCATTATAAATTAGTCGCAAGAAAAATTTTTAGAAAAGCTTGATTTTTCCAATCTCCAATTTAATTACAAATTATCGATTCAAAAATTCTAATTTTTTGAATTTTACTAATTTTGAGAGAAAAATTAATTTTGTTTTATTTCAGTTCGAAGTGGAAATATGCTCATCATGTTCAGAATTTATCTTAGATCGAACATTGTTAACTGTTAATTCACGATTTTGGCATATTAATTGCTTAAAATGTTCACAGTGTTCCATATTATTGGAGCAGTACTCATCTTGTTTTGTTAAAGATAATAATTTCTTTTGCATACAATGCTATAATAGGTTGGTCTTTTTAATTTCTTTTCTTTTTTTTTTCGGAAAAAAATTTACCTCATATTTGTTATTTACTGTTGTCCTCTTAAATGTGTCCCCAAAACATCGAAAATGGTTTTGCTGTTGTTGTTGTCGTTGCTGTTGTCGTTGTTGCTGTCGTTATTGCTGTCGTTGTTGTTGTCGTTTCTGTTGTCGTTGTTGTTGTCGTTGTTGTTGTCATTGTTGTTGTCACTGCTGTCATTATTGCTAGTATTGTTTTTGTTGTTGTCATTCTTGTTGTTGTTATCGTTGTTCTTGTTATCGCTATTTATTCGAGAATAAGTTATAAATTTTGCATAAAAATATTTTAAAATCACGAATTTCTTGAGGAAAACATATGGATAATGATCGACTTTTTTAAAATTTCAATCAATTTTTATAAGCCATCATTTATAATTTAAATGCCAAGAAGCAGTCAATAAACTGATATTGAAATTTATTAAAATTACATCTTCTTTAGCTTACCAATTTATCATTTTATTACAAATGAATGGAAAAATACCGCCGGTATTTCCTAATTGTTTCGTTTATTTAATAAGAAATTTTTTTGACAGATTTTTTTTTTTTTTGTATGCCCAGATTATGTATTTTATTTCATGAAGTATTGCTAATAACTTTATATGATTGTTTTCAGCAGATGTATTCATAAAAAATCAAATAAATAAATAAATGAACGACTCAAACTGTATGAATGTATAATAAATTATGGAAAATTAATTAATCCATAAAATTAGGACTTTAATTTTTTTTCTGCTGTATTTTTCAACAAACAGTTATCTAATTAATGTTTACTATATTTTTTCTTTTTTTCACAAAAATGGAAATAAATCAACTTTTTCAGATTGCTCATTTTTAAATTTCTTCTTTTTCGGATAAAATTTCTTCTCTCCTGTTTTTTTTGCTTATCCTCATATTTCTTTTTTTTTTTTCAATTTGCTTGCTTAGTGATAGCTATGATTTGCTGATGATAAACAATGTGTATGATCGAGAACGATTACTACTTATCAATGATTACTTATCCAGTCCGATCAGACATAAATGAGTAATAGTAACGGTAGTAAGAGGCATAAATCTAGGTTACTTATAGGACATCTGCCCAA
Organism: Wuchereria bancrofti; assembly: GCA_005281725.1. Lineage (NCBI taxonomy): Eukaryota > Metazoa > Nematoda > Chromadorea > Rhabditida > Onchocercidae > Wuchereria > Wuchereria bancrofti. Next base: position 19,086,648 of record SSBO01000012.1, on the reverse strand, counting down.
TCATCCTCTCGAGTGACATAGAATAGGCGTATAATTTAATACAACCAAAGATTACAATGATGTAACAAGCTTATTGTTAATTGTTAACTATAACATTTTGTCCCTCGACCCTTCTCTTCCTCTTCCATTTCAGTCCTATCAACTAATAATGGTTGTTAATTAAATTTTAAATTTTGAGTGATATGAGGATGTTTGGACAATAAAAATTTTTGCTAAATTCGAGGTTTACACTTAAAAATTTCTATCTGGAATTAAAACTTTCACCAAACTTTGCTGTATACGATTTTGAAGTGAAATACTGCAAGGCGTTATTTTTAACAAAAACTTGTAAAGATTTAAATTGAATTTATACTTTTTGTATGCTATAACTGACTCGTGTTGATTCAAGTATTCGAGTATAATTAAATATTTTATGACTTGCAGAAGTTGCATTTTCGAGCATTATTATTTCATTTGCATTTCCAAATCTACCTGATCAATTCCTTTAGATATCTATAATATTAATTGATGACTTCAAAAATTTGAAATCCAATTCAAGAAACTTGAATTTTGTTTCAAAGAATTTAAATCGAATATTAATGAAATAGAAGCGATAGCAGTGCATTGATATTGCTATAATTATTTGACCATTCATTTCCTTCTATACACAGTAACGGACAGCTAATGATGATTTTGACATTCGGATGCTACAAGAGTATAGTAGTATTGAAGTATAGGTGTATCTAATATTCAATTACTTTTTATAATAATTAATCTTAGCTTTTGCTACTTTTGCTACAGTACCCTCCACTCTTTATTCTTATTCAAATGCTGGTTACTTCTTTCTTATTGCATATCTTTAATAAAGTTATTTATTTTTAGTGTCAAATATTTATCAAATAATTTGTAATATTTTGTTATAGGTATAAATGTTGCTACATATTAGCAATTAAAAATGCTAATTAATTTAATCATTTCTGAAATTATCTCTTATCTATATTTGTATTGCTATTAAAACCAAAAAGAAAAAAGGAAAAATCATCTTGACAAGTACAAAATTACACTAATTCAACATTTAATATTTGAAAATTATTCATTAATTATTCCAAATTTAGTGCAAAAATTATGAATTGTTTCAGACGATTTGGAACAAAATGTTCATCCTGTCAACGCTTAATTCATGCAACTGATTGGGTAAGACGAGCTCGTAATTTTGTCTATCATCTTGCATGTTTTGCATGCGATCAATGCAAACGTCAATTAAGTACAGGTGAAGAATTCGCACTGCAAGATTGTCGATTACTTTGCAAGCAGCATTATATGGAATTGATTGAAGGAGAATGTGGTATGATTCAATTAATTTTAATAAATATTTTATGTGCAATAAATAATTAATAATAGCCTTGTTAATTTCTCTTTTTGGAAAATGAAATTTATATAAATTATTTTAGGACAACAAAAAGCAAAAGCAAAACGTGTACGAACAACATTTGCTGAAGAGCAATTAGCCGTTTTGCAAACACATTTTCAAATTGATAGCAATCCGGATGGTGCTGATTTGGAACGAATTGCTACAATGACCGGTCTTAGCAAACGTGTTACACAAGTTTGGTTTCAGGTAAAAATCACTCTTATTTTCCTTTTCCTCCTTTTAAAGGTGAAACATTATTAGGGGTGAATTGCTCATTTCTGAATTTATATTTACTCTAATTTTGCGGTCCACTTTTCCTTTCTTCTCTTTGTTTTGTTTTTCTTTCGTTTGTTTGTTTTCTGCATTGTTAAAGCTACATAGAATAAATAAATTTTGAAATTGTAGAATTCAAGAGCACGTCAAAAGAAATATCAGGGCAGTAAGAAGAATCGAACTAGCCTTAGCAATAGTGGACGGTCATCAACCGATCTATGTAGCACTCCGAAGAGTCCCAGTGGTGACAGTATTGACGGCATGATTTTCCCAACATCTGTCTTAACAAGGTTTTTTCTTTCCTATTCTTACATCCTAAATTTGAAAGATGGAATTTTAGAAAATTAAAGATGAAATTTGATTTTTTTTTTCACCAAATTTCATTGAAATGTACAAAGAGCACTCAAACATACCATTACAATGATCTTTTCAGTCCATCTGAAATTGATAAACTTAATTAGGAGAAATAAGCAGTTATGCAATCCAAGAATATCCTATCTTCTTGCACAAAAATGTATTCTTAATAATTCACCAAAATCTCTGAAATCCATGTTATCGTCTTCAAGAGTATTTCAAATAATTTCAGTGTGGAAGATGCAATGGTTGCAACAGAGCAACGAATAATCCCGTCAGGTTCTGCATAAATTTCAATCAAATTCCCGGAATAATTATTTTTCGAAATGAAAATGAATAATTATTGTTTGAAATAAATTATTTATCGTGAAAACTAATCCATAAAAATTGTATTTTAAGCAAACAAAAAAAGCTATAATTCTTAATATCTCTCACAGGTGATGAAATGATAGAGCATATACCTTTGAATCTTTAATCAGAGTGTTGAAACAAACTCTTTAGTTTCAACTCAGTGAATATAAAGTAGGAAAAATAAAAAAAAACGTTAAACAAAATGAAATGTTTTCTCTTCAAACATCATTTGTTAATTCATCATTTGTTTCGTAATCAACGTGTATATAACTGATATATCTATAACAAATTAATAAAAAAAAATGCATTAATAACATACCACAATGTTAAAACTTAATAAAACTTTGAACTAAAGAAGTAAAAGCTGATCTCTAGTCGTTTTTTTTTTTCTTTTTTTTTGATATGATAAAATTGAAATCAGCAGTGTAGTAAAGAATCTTTAAAACAACCATACTTCATGCTTTTTTGGTTAAATGCAAAGAGAGCAAACGTATAAGGCATTGTATGAATTTGAGACGTAATTCATTCATATTTTCCTTCACTTAAAGCGAATAATTCATGAGATATGGCAAAAGATATTAAAAGAATTTAAAGTGACGTTTTGAATTGTTCCATTACAACCGTCCCAAAATCAAGCAATTGTAGGAACTCATTTGCACCATCGAGAATACGCATTTCACACTTCTGAATAAGATATTAGTTATAGTATGCAATTTGTGAAACATTAACTAATAAGTTGATAAATGAATGGGTAGATTTAATGGAATTTTTTGACAGTTGGAAAGAAAAAAAAAATTTTTTTAAATAAAATTCAAAATTAAACATAGTGACCAGTTATGTCTGAAAAGATGGTATGGCAATAACTTTGTAAGTGATTCATTTGATGGCACAAAGTTTCATTGAATTGTTAGATTTTTTGCCTTCTTTAGACAATACACTAACTACTGTCATTTCCATGGCGTTAATTGATTAATGCGGAAAGAAAGAAGAAAATAAAACTTAATCCAATTTTTTCGCATATTGTAGCTTTGTTCAAATCAGTAAGATCCTCGAGACGTAAGCATATGTAGAAAAATTGTTTCAACAACTGATAAACTCCATAGCCTTCTCGTCTGATATTTTCTATGCATGCATACAATTGATTATGATTAAGAGATCTGCATGAAGCTACGAATTGCTGTACCACATCATCCGGTACAGCTCCAAGAAATTGTCGTACATCAGTGGGAATTAATTTTTTATGACATGATGATATTGTCTGCAATATTCAAAATTTAAAAATTAGAATTTTTCCAAAAACTAATCAAATTTACATCAAAAAATCTCACTGTAAGAGATACATTCATTTGAGATCTTCCTTTTCCACTTTAAAATTTCATTTTTTTCCCTTGCTAAGTGTTTAGAAGAGACGACTGTCTATTGAGATTCATTCAAACCGTTGCAATTTTATAAGTTGGATACCAGTAAACAATGCATGCTATTAATTGTTGCCAGTAAAATCAGCATTTTACCTGTAATGCTGTGACACTTTTTCGCATATCACCATCACATAATTCGATTAATTCACTGATTGCTAGTGGATCAAATTCAATATTCTCATTTTGGCAAATCCATTCAAGTCTACAATATTTTTAGCAATATATTTTTAATTTACTTAATTTTGATGCAATTAGTTTATTCCTATATAAAACCATCATTCATACCTTTCAATATTAAATTGAATTATTAGGCAAAAATTATTAAATCACGTTACAATCTATTGTTTCCCAAAACTTCCTTAGTAAATTCATAATAAGATCACAATGTAGGGTTAATTACACAACAATTAAATAAAACTAAAAAACATTCGCTGAAAGGTCAACAGCAAGCAAGTTTAATTAAATTCGTTTTAGATTTAAAATATTTCGATGCACGGTGTCAAACACAATTAGTGAACATAAAACGCTATGGATATGCTAGATAGTAAAATTATGGAACATTTTATGACACAGAAGACAGGAAAAAGAAAAAAAATCTTAGTAACCTTTTTTCCTGACTTTCCGATGAAATTGATTTGAAACGGAATTTGGCACAGCGAGAAGTGAGCGGATCTATTATTCTAGTGATGTAATTACAGATGAGAAAAAAACGAGTAGTGCGTGATTCCCGTTCCATCGTCCGTCTTAAAGCTGCTTGGGCAGGGGTAGTCATTGCATCTGCTTCATCCAAGATAATTACCTAATCAAAATACCCATTAAACGTTTATAAATTTAAGTTTCAACTAACTGAAAAATTTAAAAAAAAAGAGGAGGGAATTCAAAGAATTCTGGATAACTTTTCCATACGTTCATCAAGTATATATTGTTGAAAGAGTGAAAGAAATGTGTAAAGCTACGCAATAAATCATATCGGGCACGTCAAGTAGGTGAACTGCTAAAATTGAAATCTCAGGTTGAATGATGCTAAATGGAGTTCTTCCCTTCACGATTGATTAAGCTAAAACAATAAAAGCTTCATGATAAACAGATACCCGGACAGAATTTCACCTTTTTTTAATGTTCGCATCATGAATAGTATAATATGATTGTTTTGAAATTAAAAAATAGAAACTTATGTTAAAAAATAGTGTAAACCTTTAATCCCACAACAGGACTTCCATCTGGTAAGTGTGATGAAACAGCTCGTCGAGCAAATTCTTTGATCTAGAAAAAGAAACTGAGAACAAATTTATGCAACAATCATTACTCAGTGAAGCGCAATTTAGTGCTACAGATGATGTGAAACAAGAGCATTCATAAAAGTGTGACTTAACACAATGGACGAGAAAATTATATCTTGTGTTTGCAAAATGAATTGTGTTTAAAAATCTCAAAACTATATTTGTATTGACACTGAAAAAGTAGCCGAACAAAAATCGAAAACAATAAAATGAAGCAAAACAAACTTTATTGCGAACGATGTTAATGCCTCGTTCATCGGATGCGTTCATTTCCATAACTCTATCACGATATGTAACGGTATTACGAAATAATTGTCGGCATAATGCAATAGCTGCCGATGTCTTACCTGTTCCTGGTGGTCCATAGAATAACAAATTTGGTAACTGAAAAATGTGAAGTATTAACTGTATGTACATTTGCATAAAATTTTATTATAATAATACGCTGTATATAATAAAAGCTTTATTAAAATTTTCATGAGTCACTTTTGGTTGTCTTCCTAATTTAAGAAAATATTGCTATTGTTATGATGCTTTAACAATTTGTACTTCATAATACTATTAACAGAATTTGAGCTAAATGAATTAATTGTAATATTTTGTAAATTGTAAAAAGTCTTACATCGGCTCCCTCCAGCACTTTTTTCAGCACTGATACAACTTCACTTTGAAAAGCCACTTCCTCAACCTTTCGTGGACGACTGAAATAAGCAAATTGCCTAAGTTCAAAGCTCTACCAACTACACAAATAAATGGAAATATAACAAAGGAAATAAAAAAGAATTAATCAGGCTTATAATGAATATAACACGTTTGAATTACTAAGAAATTTAACAATATGATAATTTGAAATAAAATTTGGAACATACTACTTCTCAACCCAAGGAATTTCCATTGATGTCATTAAAGCTTGATCCTGCTTTTCTGGTCGGTTCAAAAAAGCATCCATCCCTGATTTATGCACTCTAAATCTAAAACTGTCTACATTTGAGACGTCACTAACCGAATGATAAGACTAAAATAATACAAGACATCTTTAAACAACCAGTCCATATTATCCTTTCAAGTATCCAAATTTAATAATTCATTTCTAACATTTCTCGGCGATTTTTTAATATAAATCCTACCGCAAAATATTACAAAACACTGAAACATCGAATCTGATATGTAACGGCTACTATGACTTACCATTTCAAACAGCTTCAAACTAAGCATCATGTAGTAATTTCAAACCATTTATTTAACATCATATTTATTTAGTATTTTGAATAACTGAAGTTCATTACAAAGTTTTAACTGTTAATCCAATTTAAAAGCAAACAGAAAACAAAAAACATTTAAATTACACACAGTGCACTGCAAGTGGTTATAGACAACACTTAATAATCATTTCCATTTTATATCCATCACTAGCAAAATTGTGATGAATCCTAAAAAGCATTTCCTATCTAACACGAATATCAATAACCTATACTCCATCAAAAAAAGCAAGAATGCGCAAAAAAAGCAACATGGCAACATGAATAATACGAAGGAAAAAGATATATGACTTAACTAAGTTTTTAAGGACAAACATTAGATTATAATACGTATAATATATTAAATTAAATATTTTCCAAACAATACCATTATTAGTATTTTCATTTATCATTTCATTCATATGCAGCAATGAGAAACATGAGCGCTATTCCAGTTAGCAAGGCTACCACTTCCTTGATGCTTTGCCAAACAGAAGTATTTTCAAGCAGTTCTGGTATAACCGTTACTGTGGCAATATAGATAAACCCACCGGCAGTGAAAGGTAATATCTGAAAGCAAAAAAGATAAAACAATTTAAACAAAAAGAGGATTCTCCAGCTAAATTTAAATTTTTCTCAAGGTTAATTCATGAATGATAGAATTTGGGCTATCAAAGTAAGAAAATTTCGACTATCAAAGTAAGAGATGTCATTCTAGCCCGCTTTCTGGTCTTCCTATAAACAAGAATCAAATTCGGATGTTTAATGTAATGTTACGTACTCACTGGAAGGCAATGTATAATCGTCTATTTCCTTTTATTTAATTTTCCGGTTATTAAGCTACTAGCTGTGAAATCACAAAGGTTTCACTAAATTTTTAGAAAATAATTAATGAAATGCTGAATGCTGAAACCAACTACCCACCCAACTTGATGAAGCTGTATCGGATAATTCATCAGCATTTGTTGAACATAACGACAAAACGCAACCAGTAAGAGCACCCAGAGCTGTTAAAAGTTGAACAGACATAGCCTGTAACAACCAAAAAATAAGGGAAAAACTTTATTTGACAATGTGAAATACCGGGTAATAAACAATACACCATTAAAATACCAGTAATTAGTTGAATAACTTCGTAGAACTAAAAATATTACTTCTACGTTCTGTATTGCAATAAAAATTGAAATGAAACTTGAATGAATCCAGAATTATGTTCACTTATTTGAGCAATCACTCCGATTCAGCAGTGAAGATAATTATTATAAAGAAAAAAATTGCTAACCTTTTTCTTGGAGAAACCAGATTGGACAAGGATCGCAAAATCGCCAACTTCGTGCGGTATCTCATGTACGAGCACAGTAATCATTGTTACAACACCAATTGTTGTGCCGGCATGAAATGACGCACCAATTGCTAAACCATCGGTGAAATTATGCGCAAAATCTGCAACCATGTTTAAATATGCTGCTACTTTGAATCCCGTTACATCGCTTGTTTTTTCTATCAAATGCTTGTGCTCGTCATCGGAACAGCTATGCAAACTCTACAATATGTTGATCGTTACTGCTAATTAATCAAAAAACTGAAATTATATGAAAGCTTTTTAGCAATTCTTGGCAGCCCAATGAAACAGCAGAATAAGCCAGACAATTATATCATAAACTTTTTTCGAAATGACAAAACTTTCCGTTACTACGATAATTCCAATATTCAATGGAATAAAGTATTAAAAAATGTTACGCAAATATAAAACTTACTTCTTCTGCTGATGAAACATCCGATTTCTTTTCCTTACTAACTCGGGCATCCTTATGCTGCTTCTTAATCTTCTTTTGATCAACTGAAGATGATGAACCATTGCCATGTGAATGAGAATGAATTATGTTCTCACTTCGTAGAATACGTACAAGCTTCTCAACTGTCAGAAATGTTAATATTCCTGGAAATCGCGATTTTTCTTGTAAGTTTAAATTTGATTTAGCACCATCTTTTTATACTGCAAGTTAAAACATCAACATAAGAGAAGTTTCTTGAGTGGTCTCTCGCACTACAACATCAGAACTTTTCAGATTGAATTTTATGATGAAAACATAAAATGCAAGAAAAAAAATAAATTCTGAGAAAAATAATCCTTACCAGCTAGTACATAACTTCCAACAGTCATGTCATGCGGTTCATGTGAATGCCCGAAATCATCATGTGCGTACGAATGAGAATGCGAACTTTGACCATTATGATGAGAAGGTTGTGCATGTGGAATCAAATGAAGGAATGCATCACCCAATAAACCACCAGAACCAAAACTCAAAAGAATTTTCAGCATTGATTCATTTTCTGCAGTGTTCGCCTGAAACCATTTGAATTATTATCAGATGGATCCATAAGCATAAACTAATATGCAATAATCCTTTACCTTTAACGGTATAAGCGATAAGAAAACGAATGGCATAAAGCTGATTAGCAATGTTGATCCAATACTGTACACCCAAAGACGTGTTCGAAAATCATTCATGAAAGATAGAATCCTAGAAATGGAAATCGACTTAATCAACATGAAATGTTCTTTGAAATACGCTCAACATTTAAAAGTTGGTTTAAAAATAGTCAGCAAAATCAAACAAGAGAGTTCTTTAATTCTAAGAAAGCTTTGAAGTTATAAATAATATTGCACCAAAATTATAGCTAATAATGCTATAAAAAAAATCATTATTTGAAAATTATCTCATAACATTTTAAGTCTTTAGCTACAAAAAGTCGATATGATTAAAACTCAGTGATAATTGGAACTAATACAGAAATACCTACCCATTTGGATCGTAAGGCTTATAATTTTTCTGACTTGCTTTACTATACTTTTGACGATGACGATCGCTCTCCTTGAAAAATGTTAGTTTAAATAAAAATCCGGAACTAAATAGCAAATATCGAAACATTAATAAAAATCGCTTCACTTTATAATCTTGTAGAAGAAATGTTGTTCTCAAATTCAGATAAAACTTTTTTATCATGAATGGATGACATGCTTACTGATGATCCTCCATTACATACCGTATAATTCAACTCAGAGTATGCAAATTCAGATCCGGATTCTAAAACGAGGCAAGATAGTTAGAGACGACAAGATACCAACTCCGGTGAGATGTGCATGATGATGTTCTTTCTCATGAAAATATTTGTCACGAGCATTGCGATGACCTTCCGAATGTTCATGATGATGATTTTGTTGATCATGGTGATGATTATGATCATGATGGTGGGAATACTTATGATTCTCATGGACTGATTGCTGAAAAATACAAAAAGTGAAATTTTTACCTAATTTTTTGTATCTCGATGATTTTATATATAAAAAAAAATTACTTCTAGCTTTACGGAATGCATTCATACGTTGATGAAATGTTAAAGGATCGAATATAAAGCAATAATAAATTAAAATATTAATTGTGAGTTTTCAAAATGTGAATAAGATTCAGTCAAAATTCAAAAAAAAGAAAGAGAAAAAAGTACTTCATTAGCTTCACGACTGTATTTGAAATGTGGTGTCTCGACATTATGGCTATGGTCATGATGACTTGAACGTAAAACAACAATATGAAACAAGATAAGCTGAACTACAACAGCTATATTCATTGTAATATTCGTCGAATAACTTCCCAAATCTGAAAAACGTAGGAAAAAAAAAACCGTAACAATCTTCCATTCCTCAAAACGCACATAAAAAATCAATTACTCGTCAATTTTCCTCATCTTGTTTGCAAAAAAAAGAAAAGAAAAAAGAAAAGTGTACATCGATAATTTATTATTTGCAAAAATTTCAAATTTTTAAAAACTCGCTAAGAACAGAATTTGCAACTTGCAGCTTCGACCTTTTCATTTCTAAATTTACCACACACTCAGCAGCTTGCACGATTTGCAAAATATGCAAATAGCAAGATTTGTACACCTGCCAACATGTCCGCGTCAACGTTTCGACACTTCCACTAACAGTAACCTCCATTAAGAAAGTGCAGGCGGGATGAGACAAAAGACTGTGACGTGGACGAAAGCGTGCACGTGGATATATCTGGGGGTGACGGGTATGTATGTGTATATGTGCACGTATCTCTCTGTGTATGTGTGTAATACTCCTTATTTATGTGATCAAATTGACACCTTACTTTTTCATTTCATAAATCCTCAACTTCTCTCACTCTCTCTCAAAACATAACACTATTTTCACCTTGGTTTTGGTCCGACAAATCCATCAAATCCGATATATCCGTAAAAATTTCCGTCGATCGCCACATGTGACCGTCAACAGCAGCGAATGTTGAAATTATTCGTATAGGCGTGCGTGGCAGTAAAATAAGACAATAGTGGATTCACTCGTTTTTTTTTCTGTTTTTTTTTTTTTTCTAATTTTGAAGCTAACCGAATATTACCTTTAAAAAGTGAGGTGTGCACGAGATAAATTTGATTTCTAGTTTTAAATCGAGAACCATAATTCTATGATATTCAAAATTAATGATAACATATAGATGAAGGCATTGTTGAACTCGGTGTTATTACTGCAAATCATTCCATTGATAAATGGGGCGATAGATTATCGTTAATCTTGTTTTTTTTTTTTCTTTTTTTGATAAATTGTTACTAATGGATGATTGCAAGAGAAGTGAATGATTCCTTCTGTAAAAAATACGTGAAAGTGATCAAAAATTGTAAAAAAGAAAATAAAATACTGCAAAATATGTTGGTTTCTTTTCGACATGATAAATATTAATAGTGATTAACCTTTACTTATTAAATAAATTACTTTACTTATTAAATAAACTATCGGCATTTTTAGATCCTTCTTTATAATTGGATGTTCTTCAGTGAAGTGCGACTTGGGACATTTTTTGTTAACCTGCAACTTTTTTTGCTTCCTTTTAATTTAACCAATGCTCCAGTGGTAGTAGCAGTTAAAGATATCTTTCTTCCTCCTATCTGATCATTTCCTATAAAAATTGTGCTTTGAATAGCTTTGCCGTAAATCTTCATGAGCTCAAACTTTTCCAAAAAGTCAGTAATCTGTTGTTTATGAGAGGACATAATATATATATTGTCTAATAGTTAATCTGTATTATCTATCTATAAATAGTTAATCAGTATTACTTGTTTTATGTAGAATAGTTAAATCATAAACCTACATTTTATTTCTTGGACGGCTTTCTTACATTCAGTCTTCAATCATAAATGTATATACGTTGATGTCTTCTCCATCAAGAAGTTATTCATTGGTCTATTTCATTAATATTATCATACCTTAGCTAAACTTGGATAATTTTTTAATCATTTCATATATTAATGATGGAATAACAAATCTGAATAATTTGGGGCATATTTGAAAAGCAATACTTCTCAGTTATAACTTCTTAAAAACTGCTGAAAAAGCTAAAATATATCTCACCTGTTTCTTAAATAAAATCTTGTTCAAGAAGTTATTCATTGATTTGGCATAGTGATTTATAACTACCTTTTTAGCTGGTGAGATATATTTTAGCTCTTTCAGCAGGTCTTACGATTTAGCCAAATGTGTTGAGCTGAGTTGAATGGATGAAAGCAAATTAAAAACAAATTTCGACATTTGCGCCAGTTCTTCTTTTAACTATTGTAATGTATGTTCACGTTATTCTCGATCAGGCATAATCTGATGTAATAAATCCGTACATTTTGAATTGCTGCACTTTTCTTTCCTGCAAATCTTTTCATCTATGAAAAACGAATGGTTTACGATTGCTTCTCGATGACGATGTGATGCTAAATGATAAGGAAAATGATACTTTCGCGATGATAAATGAACAATAATGATAGTATTGTGTTTTTGAGAAATTATCTGTATTAACTGATGGAAAGACATTATTCTGATGAATTACGTAAATATTAAATTTATAATAACTGTAAATAGTTTCATTATTAACGATCGTTGTCAGGGATGGTTGTCAAAAAATGATAACTGACCGATGGGAAATTATTTCTCTAATTGGACTTACAGGTAAATGAATGTGAAGCAACAATTTGGTATTTTTAACTACCCAAATATAAAATCAATTGAAATGACTGTGATATTTTCCGATTGATTTATATCATTTGATTGCCATTCATTGGTGATTAAAGAGAAAGGAAAAAACGGTCGTTACAATCGGATTAATTGTGTATTATATGATAGGAAACGAAAAGTATAGTACGTGATTAAGTCATGTGATACAATGTAATCAAATGACACATAGCACGTATTAACGTTTACGTGACTTGTTATTTTATGGAATGGAATAAAGACATAAATTTCATAATGTTTGTTTTTAAAAACGCATTTCTTTGTAAATTTATATGATTGAAACTAGTTGGAACTAATAGAAGCAAAATTTTTCCCGATAATTTATGCCAAATACATGTGAATGAAATGGAATAAAATCGCATGAATAACGAAAAGAAATTCTCAGTTATGATACGCATTTTAAAATGTGTAATTTTGGTTATCGTTTATTTTGCTTGTCAAATTTACCCAAATACACAATTACGAATAAGAAAAAGATAAGTGGTGATGTATACTGCAAGAAATTGCCAAAAAAGAAATTATAGTTAATATCTCACTTAATTAATATTCAAAACTGTTCTTTTAAAATTACCTCAAACATATTACTATTAAAATTTAGCAGAGAAAAAATCTTGGTTAAATTGAGAGAAATTTATAAATTATTCATTAAAAGAGTTATTGTTGCACTACTTTACAAATCTGATTATTTCTTTTCTATTATAAATATGTTTTTGTTATTGTACATTTTTGTTATTGTTTTATATGCAAACTTTGAAATTACATGCAAATTTATAAAATATTTTTGCTATTAAAATATTTCATTTTTCCTTTTATAGTGTATAAATTGGTTATTGGCTGCAAATTTCAAGTTTTCAATTAGAGGAAAAAGATAGATAAGAACATAATTATGGTTCTCTCAATTTTTACTCTTTTTTAAACCGATTCAAATTGTGTTTTCCAATTGGTGAATACTTAAGTGATCGATAAACTAAGACATTCTGAAATAAGCAATAACGAAATGAAATATTCAGTATAAAAAACTTTTTTTAAAGATACTGCATGCTACCTTTTTATACGTATACTTCTAATGGCATAATACTAACCACGTTACTGTTTTATACATGTACTTCAAATGGCATAATATCAAGTACGTTACCTTCTTTATACGTGTACTTCAAATTGCACAGTACTAACTATAACGAAATATTTATTTGCTAATCAAATTATACTTAACATTCATATCAAATATGTCATTTTTCTCAACCTATTTCACTTGATTATAACAATGGAAATCAAATACTATAACGTTATCTTCTTTTTTATTCTTTGATTATACTATTTTTTGCTCTTTTCTTTTCAACTTATCACATTTCGCATATCATCATTAAGATTCACGAAAATCGTTTATCATTTTATTCTTCAGTTTAACTGATAAATTCTTATTTCATTGCACCATTATAATATATCATTTGTACGTCTTTTGTTACCATTTAATTGAAAAAAAGACTTTAAATTTATGCCATGTCATCATATGCCACATCCAATGCAATATAATATCCTTAATAGTATGATTTATTCTCTTGGCGTCATACAAATTACATTAATTATTGGGAAAGTATAGTAAAATTTGCTTTATTTCTTTTTTCTTTTAAATGAATTTAAAATTTCCTCGAGTTACTTCAGTTATATAAAATACAATTATACAAATAATGGTAGTAAATTTCAACTGAAATTCATGGAATTAATTTTTCATGAGAATGGGAACTGGAATTAATACTCGTCCAAATTTTATTTTCGTAAGAACAAACATGAACTGAAATAGTTTGCATGGCATGTCATATTGATTATTATGATAATGACAACAGAACATTTGAAAAATGTTTTTTAATAATGGAAACATGGTATCATACCATTTCACCTGTGTATTCTCTCTTTTCTATCAGTAACAAACTGCTACGCTTATTTCCCGCTGTTAAAGAGAATGTTATTGTCTGTTTTTATTCGTCACATGATAAATTATGTTACTAATCACTGTAATCAACGAATCACTGTAATTTCATTTTATAATGCACTTTCACTTAATCATTTCTTCATGCTACAATAAAAGTAGACGTGAACGTAAGAAAAAAACACGCCTCTTAGCGTTTTTGATTTCCATTTCTTTTCCCTGTCAACTCATTAAATCTGCAAAATTGTTAATTCCTGGGATTAAATTCCCAAAACTTTACAACAAATTAATCGAGAAAGACCCACACCACAATACCAACACATACCGCGCAATGACACCAGGTCCAACCGGGAAATACCGCCGTGATGTGAGATTGTAGATTGTAGGCGTGGATGGGTATATGAAGTACTTCAAGGTGCGTGTGTGGGTGGATACGTGTGTGTGAATGGACGGATGTATATGTGTAGGGTGTAACTCATGATCAAATCGACATTTTACTTTTTTCATTTTATAAATTTTCAACTTCTCTAACTCTTTCTCTTCGAACGTAACACTATTTTCATTTTGATTTCCGTCCGAATAGATTGGTTAAGTGCGTTGTGTAAAAATCACCATTGTCCAATTTGAGATGTTACAGTTTAGAATGCAACGTGTATTGTTCTTAGACTGTAAGCCTCGAAAAAGTATCATTAATAATAGCCATATTTATCCTAAATGTATCCTTTCTCCTTCTCCCTCTGCTCTTTCTCTTTCACTCTACTCCTTAAGATTAGAGAGAGTAATATTTGATAATAAAAAAACCTTAAATTTATGTTGATTTTAGTGATTAACGATGAGATTATTCACAGTATTGGCTAATTTGTTCGATGATTATCAGCGGACAACATCGAAAAAGCTGAAACTTATCGATGCTTACATGTTCTACATCTTCATTACCGGTGTTATTCAGTATGTAAATTTTTTAATGCTGTTTATATCAAATTCGCCTGTTTTGCAAGGAATGATGCGTATTTCTCTTGTTCATATTCTTTTTGATAAAAAAAAAAAGATAATGCGACTACAGGATGAAGAGAGGTTGTAATTATAAATGTCTTGACAAATGAAGTGTTCGTTAAATAAAATTCCTTTGATGGTTAACAGACATTCACAAGCTTAAATGCTCAACAAACATGACTTACTATTTTTCACGTGAAGAAACTGGAAGATGCAGATGTTGTGCACTAAGTAAAAATTTGTTGTTCATTATGTTTCCCACTAAATAATACTTATACTAACTTAAGATTCGATTGTTTCATCTCATGGAGTAAGAAATCATATTTGTCGAGCGTTTTAGTTTGTGAATATTCTTTGACATCCACGAGAATGCTTTTATTTCTTGTCAGGTATTTATAACCCGTTTCCGCTTCATTTTAAGCAAGTTCAAGTTCCAACATTGAAAAAAAAAAAATTTGTGAAATGTAGATTTGGCAGGTTTGGACTTATTTACTGCTTTTTTTTCAGTTCTCTTGTTGGTTTTAAGTATTACATCACGCCATGTTTTACTTCTGTGTGTTTGTTTTATTTTTGAAACATCATATTGCTTTATCTTTGTGATACTTTATTACACTTTACCGCATAAGTGTATTCTTTGATCAATTGCAGATTTGTTTACTGTGTCCTCGTTGGAACATTTCCGTTCAACTCGTTCCTTTCTGGTTTTGTATCGGCAGTCGGTTGTTTTGTTTTGGCAGGTTTGGTTTTTATTTTTTTTTTAGCACTGATTAATAAATATAAGCCATTTTTTCCCTGGCTGTTTCTGTATTCAGTAAGTGGACTGAGTTTGTTATTTTTTAAATTGTACCTGTATAATTGTATTTTTCTGAAGTTTTATATTTCCCTTATGATCTAAAAGGACCTTGAAATACATCTAAATTGGAAAATTCCTTTTCAGCATCACTTCGGATACAAGTTAATCCGGAAAATAAGCCATTATTTCCTCATATTGCTCCGGAGCGTGCTTTCGCTGATTTTGTCTTTGCGCATATGATATTTCATCTTGTGATTGCAAACTTCTTAGGATGATATATTGACACTAGTTTAGAATTGTTTGTTATTCACTCATGCCGTTCCTCTATTATTATTGCTCGGAAAAATGGATAATTGTCAGGACTGCCTAGATTGTCATTGCTATGCTTTTAGCATTGTTAGTTACTGTCCAATGAACATGTTTTAGTTAAGAATTAGTTTAAATGTCAGTGCATTTCACTATATCCAAAAGGAAGAATAAGTCGATTAGTAGTGAAGTATTTTGAAGACTTATAACTAGTACAAACAAAAAAAAAGTGAGTAACCTGTAATTTGACTTTGTTTACTGGAGTTATGGAATTAGCTGGAAATGACATTAATAAATTATGGTGCTGAAATAGACTTTATGAATGACGATAATCTATTCAATTAAACCATAAATTGTCATATTATCATATAAATGACTTTTAATAAATATAATTTATTATTGTTTGTTTTTTTTCCTATTCTCTTTTATGAGTGTTGCAGTACTTGTTGAATTACATTTTATTGTAATTTCGAAAATGATATGAAATTTTTATCAGTATATGGTTTTTGAAAGGAACTTGAAGGTTTTACGTACCTTTCAGTTTTCTTTTCTCGTAAGTCGAGATTTATGAACGGTCTTAGTATTTTTCTTTATGCATACAAATTTTTTCATGATATTTTCGCGAATGGAGTATGAAATTTCAGGAAAGGGTGATGGATGACGCTGCGAAAAAAGCAAGGGAAAAATATCTCAAAAAATATCTCAGCAAAGATCACAAACAATCCGGAAAAAAACATAAGAAAAAAAAGAAGATTGGAATTGGGTTTGCTATAGTCTACTTTCAAATAGGGATTTTGTGAATGTTAAGATTAAGTGCTTCCTGCGAATTTTTAAAGGTTTTTTTGAGTCCAGTCTTTTTTCCGCAGTATTAATCTATGCTACTAGATGAAGGAAAATCTAAAAAACAAAAGGGAATTTGACGGACGTTTGGATCAAAAGAAAAACTTTACCGTTCATATGTTACATTTCCATAAGGTAGAAGAGGTTCAGTCCTGTTATTTGCTAGTTGATAAGATCAAAAAAATCTTATAAATCTATTAGAAATGTTAAATCTGTGAGATTTTCTCCAGTTTTATCAACGCGGATTATATTTATCGTTTAAAATCCTTTGGTTCAATTAAACGTTTTGATTTCATATACTAAAAAAAGGTATAGTTTGTTCTACAAACATTTGTAGAATAATTGTTTTCAGATTGAAAATTCATGAAAACGATGCTTTTGCTGATGTTGCACAATGTGTCGTGCAAACTTCTTCAGATGATGAGAGTGGGAGAGATGTTAGTTTGAATTCACAAATTAACGTGGAAATAGCGTTTTTTTTGTTGATGTAGCACTTAGGTTTTTAAAATATTTTCAAGTGCAGATGTTTATTTCTGAACTATTTAAAACTCGAACGAGTATTTTCTACGTATAAATTGCAGTTTTAATGACTTACAGATTATGTTGTTAGTTCCTTAGAAAAGCAAAAAATATAAATTCCCCCATGTTGTAGTGAAATCACCTAAGATAATTTGATTTATCAAATTTGCTTTCACCTTAATTTTTTTATTTTGAGATTGAAATATTGGAAAAGATGAAAAAGCTAGACTCAATGCCGAAGTTCAAGCCTGCATTTGAAGCTGTCGAGCTTAAAAGTAATTCTTTAGATTTTTCTAGGCATTTTCATTGTTCTTTATTCATTTTCATGTATTTAGATGATTGTTTAATTTTTCTCCCTACCAATCCAGAAAAGTTATTCAGTCTTTATTCATATTTTCCATTTTACTCCGTTTTGGAACGAATTTTTAAATTTTTGCAGCAGAAACAAATGCGCCTCGCAAACGACATGATTCTTCATCGGATGAAAATGGTTTGTGTTTGCTAGTTTTGGCAACAATATTTCTCGCGGTGAAATGTTCATTTTTAGAGTATAATGAGTGGAATTGTTTTGAAACTATGTGATAAAAGTTTCAGATGCAGATATGGATTCAACTGTACCTAAGTCTCCAAAAAAGAAAAAAAAACTAGTATCCATAGTATCACTATGTTCAGCTTATCTGATCGTAATGTTTAGTCTGTCCTGGTATCCTATTTAGATCATCAGAAACGTTGATGAACTCATAAAGCCGGTACTAACTGAATTTTTTCCTTTTTTTTATTATTTAACAGGTTAAATATTTTTCCAATAACGGATCTTTTCAGTTACCCCAGATGAGATGTCTCTTCCGACTATCAGTTCAGAATTGTGGGAAAGTATTCTGGTCAGGAATAAGGATCATTCTATTGGTCAAAAATTAGTGCAACATTCTAGTGCTGATTCAGATGTTTCCTTACCTGTTCTTAGAATAAAGGATGAACCAATCGATTCAGATGCTTCTCCACCAAGATCAACGAATTCTGCAAGACCTGACAACAATAGAAATCATTCATATTCGAAACGAAAAACAGCAACAAACGATCTTAAATTAGATGTTTTGCCTGTCAGAATAAAAGATGAGCCAGTTGACTCAGATTCTTCTCCACCAAGAAGGTCAAAAAGTTGTACGAAGCAAAATTCTGATTCGGACGCTTCACCTCCAAGACGCAGAAAACCAACAAATTATTCTGACTCAGATTCTTCTCCACCACGTAAATACGATGATTGTGTTAGAATTTCAAATCGTGGAAAAGAATCGGGAAATTATGGACATCAAAAATGGAGGCGAAATGATGGCGTCGACTCTTATCAACGTAAAAGAAGTAGCTGGGATTCTGATGCATCATCACATGACAGAAGCGTTGAAAGAAGGCGAAAGTATTATGGAAGAGGAGACGATGAAAGTTCTAGTGGACTACACAGACGTTATAGAAGTAAGTATTGAATCATAATTCATGCTGAATATTTTGTCAGACATTCTCGATATCTGTTGATCGAATTCCGCTGTTCTTATATGAAACTATTTCATCAAATTTTGAGATAGTTATTAGTACGCTAGATTTATCTATTCACATTATCTAATTAAGATGAGGTTTATTACTACTATCAAGAAAATAGTCTTGAAACCCCGGGGTTAAACGTTTTAGTTTTAGTGCTCTTAATATTGCCACAAGTATAACTTTCTTATTTACTTAGCAGTCATTAAAAAGATGCATTTGTTCGTTCGATTTTGTATTTTTGCCTGGTTTTAGAGTGGTCCGAAAATTTATAGTTTACACTTTTAAATTACTTAGTAGTCTGATCTTATTCGACTAAAAATTAGTTTTACAATCTAGCTGTTAATATATTCATACAGGAATAAATCAGATGTAAGTGCGTAATTTCTATTCCACCGAATATGATAACACTTCGCAGATTATCTAGGACGAAGAGATTCTCCTGATGATGGTAGGTCATCACATCATAGTAAACGAGATCGATCAAATGAAAGTGATGCTAAACCGGTGACTGGGAAAAGCGCTGGTCTTAAAACACTGGAAATGCATCGAGAAGAAATGAAACGAATTCGAGAAGGTGAAACAAAAGTAAGAACATTGACTCTGTTCACTGAAATTTTTTTTTAATTTCTGTTTTAATTGAAATTTAGTGACAAATGTTTGGAATAGATGTTTTAGTTAAACTTCAATAATGTAAAAATACTATCAACTGGTGCTCACTTAGTTGTCTTAATTTTTTTTTTCTTTCATTTTATTTTTTTATTTATGGTTAAAAATTTAATAGAAGTTTAAACTCGTATTTCCCACTAAAACTCCAAACTTGAAGTTGCTCGAAAGTTGGAAAGGGTACACGAGTGGTAAAGATGTGGCAGTTATTCGTCGTACCAAATTAACTGGTAAAGGACGTGAAACAAGGGAAGATCGTGAAAGAAAGGAACGTGAAGCTAAAAAGCAACAAGAATTAGAGGAGAAATATAAAAATTGGAACAGGGGTTTGCGACAATTAGAAGAGGTTTGCTTTGCACATATTGTTTTTTCTTTCAGTACCATCACATTCGAATATGAGTTTAAATATTGTGAAGCTTAATTGAATTCAGTTCTTTTCTGATTTTGAAAAGTTTTGTTTAGCGGACTGAAAAATTAAATGAAATGGCTCGAGTAGCGCAAGAGGATTTTGCGCGCTGTGTTGATGATGAGACAATGAATGAACACTTGAAAAAGGTATTTTTGATAATGAACAGATGTTTTCATAACTTTAAATTAACTTGAACTATGCGATTTCCTTTTTCCAAAATCATTCGATATGAGAATAGAATGTTTTATTCTTTTTTATAGGTAATGAATGAAAATAAATATGAAATGAGATGAGTACTTCAAATTATTCGTTTCTTACGTAATCTGGTGATAATAGTGCTTACTTTATTGTTGTTTATACTGGGAGTTTTCATCTTTACAACGTCACCATATGTATTCATTTGCCTTAAGTAATTAGAAAAAAATGAAGATGAAATAAAATTCAACACTAATCGGGAACCCGAAGTAATATGAATGTGAAATTTTGAATAACGGAAGTATTTTTAGCAACTGCACGAAAAAGACCCGATGTATAAATATGTGAAAAAGAAAAAGGAAAATGCTGAAATAAAGAGTGGGACCGGTAAGAATTATACATCGTGAATTTATTTTTATTTATTTTTTTTTTTTTGGAAAGCATTTGTATATAGAGATTATTATTTTTCACTTTCAATTCTTAATTAAAATTTTTGTTCCAATTTTGAACACTACTTTATTTCTGTATTGTAAGGTTTTAGACTTGTTTTTAGCCATGCCAAAACGTATTTGTCGCTTGATATTGTATTCGAAACCATTTGAATTTTCCAGAATGTTATCATTATCGTTGTCTTTTTTTAGCATATCCCAAATATAAGGGAAGTTGGCAACCGAATCGTTTCAACATCGCACCAGGTTATCGGTGGGATGGTGTGAATCGTTCAAATGGTTTTGAAGATCGAATAGCTGAAATGGCTAATCGAAAAGTAGCTCAATGTACCGAATACTATGAAAATATTGCGAAATACGAAGTTTAATTTTTGTGATACAAACTGCATTTGAATTTGGTATACGAAGCTATTTTTTAACTGTATTATGCAAATCATAAATGGTTTGTTGATTTGCAAATGAAAACTGATTACATTGCAATATTAATAATCCCGAACATTCATAGTCCTTTATGCTACCAACAACACTGTACCCTTTCACTGAAACTTTGAAAAATGTAATCTACTTCTATATTCAAATATATCAAGTAGTAATTCAAAAGATTTATTCTCAGCAATTGCACTTTTTGTATTATTGTGTGCAGTGTTGAACAGTTTCTCTGACCTTGTATAAATCAGCAAACTTAAATTCACCAGGGTACAAACTTTTCAGTGCTAATTTTTTCTTCTAGGGCTTCTTTATATCGCAAATACATCGACCGAACTAGCGTATCTATCTATTCCCCACATCATTAATGTAGTACTCATTAATCGCCCTATAACAAACTTTTTTCAGTAAATTTGTTAGAACATCACCAAACACTGCACCCCTTTCATGACTAATATGCAGTGGACCAGTTGGAATTGCAGATACTTTTTTTTTCACGCACAAGATTATAGATATCATTTTTACTAAAAAGTTTATTTTTATAATGTTTAGTTCCTTCTTTCAATACAATAATAAAGTTTTTATCTATATTTTTTTTTCTGTTGGTAAAACTCATTCTTTGAGGAACTAAGTTCATCATTTCGCTAGAATTAGCTAATTTATTGTCTTTTGTAGTCCTTAGTTTGTTAAAGTTAAACTTTTCAGTTTTTTTATTTATCGCCCTGTGCATACATTATTGGCGTATTTTGACATGTCTATGTATACACTTTAAATTATATTCAGATAATGAATAACATGTTCATTATCTGAATATAATTTGAAGTGTTTTTATAAAAGGTAAAATCCAAAAAACTTAGCGATAGCATTTCAGAAATTCGATAGAACTTTTCTTTTATTGTCGCAATTGTTGCTACTTTTTTAATGTTTTACTGTCATTTTGTTATTTATGTAATAACTTGAACAGTCTTTAATTGTAAACAGTCTTCAGTGATATAAAAGTAGGGGTGATTAAATAATGTTAAACAGATGTTACAAATATACTTGATGTTAAACAGATATTACAAAAAAAAAAAATATACGATTTGTTAAACTTAGCTTACAAAAAAGAAATGATAACGTTAATCTCAATATATTAATGGTATTCTAACTAAATGTTTTTAGATAATAAAAATATAAACAACTATTACTTTGTAAAAATACAGATAATGAGTCTTTATTGCTCTTTCTTTCTTAATCTTATACTAACTAATTAGCTAATGAAGTGTGTGGGACGATTTACTGTTATGCAAATTTTTACTAAAAAATAGAAATTTGTGTCGTTAAATTGGTTCATTCCATTTATTTGATTATTAGTGGTTGTATTTGCAGTGAGGTAAAGATTGAGCAATGGAGATGTTGAAGGTGTGGACTTTTGTTCTTTTTTGATTAATAGGAAGCGATATAGAATTAAATTAATGATATTGCTATGAAAACTTTGTTGTTATGGTGAAATTCTGAGAGATTTATTTTTGAATTTCCTGTAAAAATCATTTATATAGGAAGAAGCATAGATTTGTTTGTATGATAGCAGCACTATAAATACAATGATCTTTATTGTTTTAATCGTAATTTAATTCCTTATTATTACTAATAAACTGTATTACTTTAATATGGTATTTATCGAGAATATTTTAGTAATATAATTTTTCAGAAGTTATTTGTTAAAAAATGTGCTGGTCTACATGAAGGGATACCAGGAAAGGGATCAATTACAAATAATAAAGGGAATCCTGGTTCCCTTTATCATCCTGACAAAACATTACCCGATCATTGTCAACGTAACCAGAAATTTCCATCTTTCGGTTCTGATACGACACTAAAAACAGCGGTTGAAATGGATAAAAATATTGTAAACGGAAAATCGATAACAGCAGGTGATACGAGTAAATCATCACCTGCTACAAGTTCTGTTGATTCCCACAAGCGATCACAGTCACCGGATATGATGCTAGAGTGTGCAACATCTAACAGCTCTATCAGTGTAAATTTCGCTTCTTTCATCTAATTTGAACTTTTTCTTTCCTTAAAATTTAATTACCCTTACGATTGCATTTCCTGATATTAATTTATTTGCTGTATAGGAACGAGTTAATATTTTCTAATATGTTTTCCAAAATACAAAATACTATCATTTCAGGACTTTTTTTAAAATGCTTCATTGATTATCCTATTATTTCTCACTTTTCATAGTACAGTACTTGACTGAATAAGTTGATCAGTCTCTGTTATTAAGACAGAAAAAATTGAATGTAAGGCCTTAATTTTCTCCTTATTATCGTATCTTATCATGCTTCACCAACAGGTATTTATTGCAGAATTTATAAGGTATCTTAAAATATCTATAGTTATAACCTAGTTCTGAACTTATCAAAAATGTACCGTTGATTTTTAGCCTCGATGCAGCCAGCAGTCAATTTCAGTGATTTCCGACTACAGTTCCGATCTCTCATATATTAAAATTTCATCTTGTTTTAACATTAAAATAGCTAAGGTTTCGTATTTCTAATGTTTCAATATTGGCTCTTTACTGGCCAGAGGAAAAATCTACACTTTTCCCACTTGCGAAAGACGTGTCGTTTATTTTATTTTTTTTATTTCATATTGCAGTGTAAGTCTTATAGCATCAAAAATTAAGAAATTAATATAGACGAATTGAAATGAAGCAGAATAGTTTCCCTATTAGCTGAGCATTAAATCAGGCTTTTTAATTTCTAAGAGATGACTAATTAATGTAGAAGTTACACGGCTTACTCATAGTTTTGCTTATTTTTTTTTATTCATAATGTCTCAAAACACTGGAATAATTTAACTGTAATGTCTGCTAGTTACAAATGATTTTGACTCATATGCTGAGAACTGGTAGAAAATAAACCAAACATATCAATTATGTAATCTGTTCATTATTCGGAGATTTGATGTGCTAAATGGCCGAATAATCCGCCCAGCCATTTAGAATTCATGAAAAAATTAAATCATTTCACTTGTCATTTGATAATTACATGATTCATAATGCTATTTTTGCAACGAGATGACTCGAATTCTAGTTTTCGGAATGAAAAGTATGATGTCTGTACGCACATCAAATAATACTTTGGTAGAATATTGGTGGGATTTAACACCTCAGAATATTCATACGATTGTGATCAATTATCTCTATGATAATGATAATGGGCGGTGCAATCAATGGTAATCGTATACTTCACTATAAGATTTAAACATTTTTTCTTTTTTAAAGAGGTGATTTATTTTAATGCTTCAACAGCCGCAGCAAAATTTCATTATTTGTGTTTTAACTCTATTTCGTTCATATAATCTTGCTTGACACTAATAAACTTGATTTGAAGCTACAGTTGTTTCATTTTTTTTTTTTTGGAAAGTCGGAACATGAAGAGAGTTTTTACATACTTTTTAAAAAATTTCCTATTTTTGCTAATTGATTCATAGAGCTAAAAAACTATAGGAGATAATAAATTAATCTCAAGTTTTCATTAAACATGATGACATACATTTCAGTTGGACATTTTTTGAGAAAAAATCAGGCATTTCACGAGTGACAGTATCTTACATTTTAAGCGGCATATATTTTTTATACATTTTAAGTGGAGACCTGGCAAAACTTCTATATTATACTATGGTATATATATTTTTTTCTTTTTGTTTATAAATTTCAGTTTACGTCTTTGTGTTTTCAAGGTTAAATTTTTCAAAGGGAAGTTTGCTATATTTTCCTTATTTATTAATTTTTCAGGGTGTTGGATATCTTGTGTATAAAACACACATTACATTCGAAAATCGTGGACTTGATGCATGTAGAAGTTGGCTTAGGTAAATTGAGTTCTTCATTAGTATTTTGTTATTTAATTGTTAAACATTTAGAAGTATTTAGAATGAATAAGAACATTTTGATATTGATTTAAAGTATCAAAGATCATAGACAATCTCACATAACGGATAAATTATATGTGCATGATAAACGATCGTTGGATTAACAATAAGTGTAGTATTAATTGGTTAAGAAATTCATCATGTTAGAGTGCAATTACATCTGCTTAGGGAAGGCTTGATTTTATGCTAGAAGTTCAAGTAGTATTATTTACTTTGATAGAATTAGATGGAATAACTAGGAATTATATGTTTAGTTGAATAGATTAATCACGTTTTGTTAGTAACTAATCAAGACATGTGATGCTTCATAAGTTTAATGGATGATATTCTTTTTAATAACTGTTGAAATAATTTTTTGACACTACCTCAATAAAATTGAATATCAACAAATAATCTGTTCAATTATTACCATAAATTAGTGGCAACTGAATATCGTAGTTTAAAAAAAGCTTAAGATATATCATAGTTCAAACATCAAAAGGACTTTTTTTTGATCTTTTTTCTTTATTTCCTTTAGTTCAAGGAATTTTTTCTAAGTCGAAGAATTCTTTTATCCGAAAATTCACAATCGTTGATATTTCCTGTAATATAGAATTTTCTATCTTATCATTTCTTCAAAGGTTATCATACTTTTTTAATGAAGTAACACAGTTATTCAGGTACTGGATTGTTTTTGGTTGGGTAGCATTATTGGATGTGTTTTTTTATCATTATATAAAACATTGGACAGTGTATTGGTCAATTAAAGTTATCATTATTACCTATTTATTAATGCCATTAGTCAAAGGAGCTGATTTAATTTATCGTGATTTCATCAAAAATTTTAATAAAAATATCGAACGAAACGTTCGATTCATTATTGGAAAGTGATAGGTTGTTTATACATATGTCATATTTTTTGATTATAAATAAAATAATTTTTGTCTTGCTATAAGTATACTACTAAAAGGTATTCATGTGTCTGAGGATACGAATTTTTTTGTCCTAAAAATAATTAAATTAAATTAAAATTGAAATTTTGCCAATTATAGTGTTACTGTAGTTTTGTTAATTTCTCTACATCTTTCTCTCCTTTCAGTTGCACACCATAGCTGTCATAAATGTAAATGTATATGAATGAATTACTTCAAATTTAATTTCATTCCAATCAGAGCATTGGTAATTGATGCATTATTATATATCAAACAGAATTGATTCATTGTTAATTTATCAGATAAAAATGTTTTAAAAAAAGTCAAAAAAAGAGACACTATGCTTTGTTACCAATTTGTAAAAAATTATTTTTAAATTGTAGAATTTCTCGGACGTTTCCATTTTCTCTTTCTCTCTCCCTCTCCTATTTTTTCTCGCTGTCTCCCTTTCTCGCCCATTTTTCTTTTCCGCTTGAATAACTAGAATGAAATATTTGTTCATAGCATGTTGAACAGAAATTAAACGTTCATCTTTTACAACAAATCAATTTTTTTAACTACTTTCAACTTTGGTAGTCAATTTCTCTCTCCTCCTCCCTCTCTCTCTCTTTCCTTTCATTCTTATCTATCGAAGACATTTGGAATTATTAACAATAATTTGTCTTTGAGGAAAGAAAATTTACATTTAACATGTAGAATTAATTTCTCAAATTTTTCTGAATTTTATATTATACATTTTCATTTTATATTATTTCATTTGTCCTTTTTTTCTTTTTAATTTTAATTTTCTGCGCTTTGAGAATGAATCGACAAATTATATATCAAGATGAATGATAAATTTATTATAAAATGCTTTTGATTCCTATACAATAACATTTCATAGTTATTAGAATTGTAAGTAATTCGTGTGCATTGTTACTGTGTTGTTTTTATTATTCTTATCATTATTACTATTATAGGATGATATTGATAGCGAGGGGTGTTAATGTTTCTACAACTTTTTGTTTCTTCAATTTTTCTTCGAAAAATTTTCATTTCATTCTTTTTCTTTGTATGTGGAATATTTTGAAATTTTTAAGATGGCTGAGCTTATTTGATTGTTAACTAAAAGTGTATGTTATGTTAAGTGTTTTTGCATTCTCAATAATATTGCTATTTTTCCTTTTTTTCTTTTTCCTCTTCATTCAATTAGGTTAATGTTTTGCAGGTGTTAATACAACCAGACAAAGCGTACAAAGTTTGAAAATTGAAGTGAAGTGAATTGAAGCTTAGTTCATATCATATTTCTCTGATCTTTTGCTGCTTTTACTTATTATTCTAACTCTTTCGCTTTTCTTCAAAGCTTAACATTTAATTTGGTGCAGTTGTACTATTCGTTGAAATCGTCCAGTGGAAAATTTTTCAAAAACTACTTTACATATATTTAAATAAATGGTTGGTTTCTTTCCTTCTTTTTTCTTCCTCTCTCTCTGTGCTATTCTATATTTCCTGATGATTCTGGTGGTTTTTTCCTTTTTTTTTTAATTCAAAATAGCAGAATGATCAAAAAATTATATTTAATATTTACAGTTTTTGTTTATGTTGTTTGATATTTCAGGCTAAAATTGAACGTAAAAACATTGATCTTACACCGCTGAAAAAAGCCAATGTTCCTATCTTCTTTATCGTTGGTAAGTTGAAACTATTTCTGTTTAATTGGAAAAATTAATCACTTGAAAAAATATGATGAGCGCTCAAATACATTGTTAAATACAATTAACTTACTTTAGCAGTCCTGTTGAATTACAAATAAATCTGATCTATATACATCGCAAATTGACTAACATTACCCTTGTTATGCAGTTTTTGAATATATTCAATAAATTAAGGGTAATTATTTATATGAGTAGTGACTTATCCTAAGAGTAAACATCTGGTTTTAGGTGGTCCTGGATCTGGCAAAGGAACCCAGTGTGACAAAATTGTAGCAAAATATGGCTTGACTCATCTTAGCTCAGGTGATTTGTTACGTGCTGAGGTGAAATCCGGATCGCCACGCGGATCAGAGCTCAATAAATTAATGCAAAATGGTGAACTTGTTCCATTGGTGATTTTTTTTTCTTTCATTTCGGTGAGATTGTTTCACTTTTCAAAATTATTATTCTTTTTAGCTTCTTTTTTTTTAACTTCATAGAAATTGAAAAGAAAATAAATAAAAATTTATAAGCTGACTTATCGCTTCTTTGAAATTGAAGTATAAGCAAAAAATTTCTCCAAGTATTATTTATTAATGTGGTAGTTAATTCGGCTTTTTTTCAGGAAATAGTGTTAGATTTGGTTAAAGAAGCTATGATTGAAGCGATAGCAAAAGGTTCCAAAGGTTTCTTAATCGATGGTTATCCACGAGAAGTGAAACAAGGCGAGCAATTCGAAAATGAAGTTAGTGGTATCCTTTTCCAATGATAAAAACTTGTTTCTGTTCGTAATATAATGTTTAGAAATTTTAATTTGAAAGATTAATTTCAGATTCAGCCAGCTAAATTGGTATTATTTTTCGATGTCAGTGAAGATACCTTGGTTAAGCGTTGCTTGCATAGAGCGGAAACAAGGTGGTCTTTTTTTACCTCTTTTTTCTTTAGTAAAGAGAAAGTTTCTGAATCAGTGGGAAGATCATCCCTCAACTTCCTGAATAACTTTCCTTCTTTTTCACTGGTGCAGTGGACGAGTAGATGATAATATTGATACGATTAAAAAGCGACTTCATACCTATATAACCGCTACCGCTCCAGTTGTCGATTACTATCAAAAGCAGGGAAAGTTGATAAAGGTAAGGTTTTCACGTTTTTTTTTTTCTTTTCATTCTGAGTTGTTTAGAAGCTGCTTTTAATCGATTTAAAGTGAAATTTAATAAATCAAAAGTCCGAACCCCAAAGTCTAATGTACATTCATCTGAAAAATCCATTATTTGGAAACTTTTATTCCTTGTATATAAAATTAGTTTGACATTATAGCATATTTCTTTGTGAATCATTAGCTAGCAACAATTGTTATCAAGTTTTTCCAAATACTTTTTTCTGTTGCTTCCCATTTTTCAAATACCCTAACTTCGCAAACCATTTTGCTTGGTGTACTAAACTTGTCCATCCACTATCACTGTGTTAAACTGCTCTTTTTTTTGAATATAAACATCTGTACTACCATTGGCTAAGAGCTTTGAAGTTAATTCAAAAAGTATCCCAGGTACTAATATAAGCTCCTCGCACATAAAATAAAGGGAAACTAACGAAAATGCAAAATGTATAGTGTCAGGTCTTATTTGCAGATTCCATCAGAGGGAGCAGTGGATGAAATTTTCAAGGTTGTTCAACAACATCTCGATAAGGCTGTAGTTTAATGATTAAATCAGTCGTTCGTATTTGCGTGTACGCAAGTATTGGTAACAGTGTCGTATGATTTATTTTTGTGGAGTATTTAGAGTGGCTTCTGTTTTCGCTTTTTATTATTCCTATTGTGATTGATCAGGGTTTTGCCAATTATTAGTTTACGCTTATATATTTTCATAGTTTTTGTAAGTTTGACTACGTTTAATCGTGGATTCTAATGTTTGATGTGGAATTTGAAATACTGAAATAAATTCGCAGCGCAAGCGTCGTCTCCATCTAAAGAAAACCTCGTAAGTTGATAAAACCTATAGTACCAGCACAACACATGTCCTTGAAACGTTGTAGGAAAAAATAAGGTTGTTATGATATTCCCTCCTTTTTCTTTAAGGGACGAATATCTGTTTATTTAATTGTTTCCTACTTTAATTTATTCTTACGTCTATTCTCGTTGTTCTCGTTGTACTCTCAGTAGAACTGGCCGAACTGATTGTTTTCCGCACCTCAAACTTGGGTAATTAAACCTTTATTTAGCATAAAACAAATCAACATCATAATAGCGCATTATACATATCGCACGGATGCTACACAGTTATAAAACGCTAAACATTACCAGAGAGCTGAAACCGCAACCACACTATAAATGTACAATTGTAAAAAATGATTAACTGCAATTAAGAGCTGGTGTTGGAGTTAATTGAGACTGAAGATCAAAAAATGTGAAATTGAGAAGAAAGGAGATTTGTTTAAGCATAGATATCTTGTTACAATAGCCTATTACATGTTATACAATAAATACAATATAAAAAATAACTATTACACCGTATTTTATACAATATAATGTGTGTAAAGCGAGGTTAATTTATGAACAAAGAGATTCTTGGCTGCTTCTCCTCGCTTTCCAGCTACATCGTTTGTAACAAAGGGTTATCCGTTTATCAGTTAAAATCCTGTGCACGCGTCGTCCTGTAGCTGTCCTAAGACCACTGTCCCCCAA
The DNA here is from genome assembly GCA_005281725.1 of Wuchereria bancrofti. Taxonomy (NCBI): domain Eukaryota; kingdom Metazoa; phylum Nematoda; class Chromadorea; order Rhabditida; family Onchocercidae; genus Wuchereria; species Wuchereria bancrofti. The sequence goes on along the minus strand of SSBO01000012.1, from coordinate 19,056,021 downwards.
TTCGTCGATCCGTTGTAACATCCCTAAAGAGAAATTGCCCCTACTATACCGCTTAATGGCTCTTTGTTGAGGTCAAATATCCACATCGTTAAACTGCATTTTTATTATCTGGTTGCTTGTCAGTTTAACTCCTGTGTTAGCACCCTCCCTTGGTTCTTAGTTACTGTATTGATACTTCCGGCCTATTTGCCGACAAACGTAATTACAGCGACATTTGTTGCTAGCGAGAGTCAGCCATTCCGAATCACTAGAAGCTTAACCAGTTCTGAGGAATTTTCTGGGACATTCTAACAACCGCTCTCGTGGATAAGCCATGTACAACCAAGAAGATGTTATTATGTCAAAGCGTTTAGTTTTGGATAAATCTGGTAAGCAATTGAAGTCTGCGAGTCAGGTTGCAGGGAAGAACAAATAGACAAACAATAAACATATATCTATGGTAGCAGAGATACCCTTTAGTAAAGTATAATTAGGATAACACAAATATATGCAAGATTATTTCAAAATTTCTCATGGTACCAAATTATATGCAAGGTTATTTCAAAATTTTTTATGGTATCGAATTGTAATTTTTATACTGTCATCACAGCACAAAAAGAATTTCTTGGATGACTATTTAAAATTAATTAACATTTATTATTTATACTTTTTTTTTGACAGCAAAGATTGTGTAAAATATGAAAGCTTCATTTTCAATCATTTCGAAGATCTCGAAAAAGATATAATCTGTTCATAACTGATTCATAACAAATGATTTGTAATTATGTGGATAGAACGAAATCCCTGTTTGTGATTTCCAAATACTTTTATTCAGTACCTTCGGGATTTTCCAAATCCACTCAGTGCCATACTTGTCAGTTTCCATTGGCGTTGCGTGAGTCGTTTTGTTCTTGAGGCAAATCGCTTTTTGCGATGTCGCTTGATATTAAAATTACCGTCATCAATAGAACTCAAACGCCGATGGGACACTCGTCTCCCACTATAAATTTACTTGTCACTACTGTTTGTAGAAACTGGGCCTAACTTTAACAATGACAAGCAATACGGTGGTGTAGAATAACTAGGTCAAAATGTTTGCTGTCAACAGATGTATTTTCTCAGTAGTAATTATCATTAGTTTCTCACTGTTTAACCCATAGTCTAACCAGTGAATGGATCAGAATCGAAGTCTCCTGTGACAGATGTGTACTGGATCGCATCCAGAGACAGATGTGTACTGGATCGGTCGCATCACTAGTAGGGTACGTGCTAGGAGCATTTCAGTATTATTTTGGGGATAGTACTTACAGATAAATGAGAAAAAAAAAATTAAAAGCTATTTGGTGGCAACTTACCCAACATTTTTGAAAGCAGCAGTTGAACCCAATGTTGATGTACTTTCAGACTGTATTATTGAGAGATGTATTGGTGCCAGTTCCACCGAAAGCCTGAAAACGAATGCCACTTATCATAGATTCAATCCATTAATTAAAAAATTGGTTTCTAGATCGCCTTCATGCCAGATTTCTCCTTTATCAATAAATTATATATATAAACTTATGCAAAGAGAGATTTTGACTAATTCAGTGACATATAGGTATATGAATAGATGTCAAGAATACAATTCCGTAATCGACAAACAAAATTTAAAATAATCTCAATCCGGTACTTGCTATTTCGTCCCTCCATTATTTCCTTCTTGGATGCATCATTATCTTTGTTTGATTCATGTTTTTCCATTTTCGCAGTTTCAGGAGCTGCCTGAATTGAAGGCTTCGAAAGTTTAGCAGTGAATGACTCCTTTTGTCCATTCTTTTCAGCAAATAAAATTTTTTGCTCTTCAATAATTTCTAATGTTCTCCTGCAATTTGAAAACAAAATCGATAATTTGAAAAATATTCAAAAATTCCCATTATAATAAAGTCCGACAGTTTTTTTGTTTTCTGTCATAAATTTATATTTCAAATATTGGACAGTTAGTTAATTTAGAAGCGACATTTTTGCTAATTTATATTTCACGATCGTCATTACATAACATACTTCATAGCCGTGCTCTTACCACCGCTCGTTCCTGTAACAAACCATTCCTCACTTCCACCAGTTGAACGACTGTAAATTCATCATTTTCTAACACTATTTGCAGCAATTTTTAAAGCAAGATTTTCTTAGAATAATTTTTTAAAGAAATTGAATTTGAACAAAAAGTAAATTAAAATCAGAAATTGAATAATCAACGAAATATAAAAAGCATATTTCGAAAACTTCGCAAAGTGTTTCAAAATTCAAAGCTATGAAATTTTCGTTCCAGAAACATCACCGTCAGCATGAAATGAAATATTTAGATGTTTGTTCACCTGATTGTAGAAGACCAATAAGCAAGTAAGAGCATTAGTATAAGAAGAATGAATCCTATAGGAATTAGAGCCATATTCATGAATTCTGTTACTGAATCAAATTTCGGGAATCGTTCATAGCTGCTTACTTTCCACCCAAATTTCCGTTCAAATTCCTCGATTGATGCATTGAGAAAGTCTGTTTTTGCAAATTAATATAAGGAAAAAATAGTTCCTGTTTTAAATTTGATATACATCTAGCAAATTGGGAAATCTTTAGTCAGATATGTTAAAACTCAACTATGTACATATATGTCTTAGAAATTTTGAAGTTAAGAATCACTGCATTAGCCAGTGAAGATCGAATAAATTCAAGCCATCACTAAATTATTAAACTAGTTTTTCAATGGAAACATGCTAGCTGAAACATGAAGCCAAAATTGGCCTTGTTCAGTAAATAGCAAAAAGGTATGAATGGATACTTCCAGGAATCAACCCACAGCTCCGAACTTTGTTAACAAAGTGTCATTAATTTTAATGACGAAAAGAGATTAAAAATTTAGCATGGAAACATGACGAATGCAATTTGTTAAATTTTGGTTTGGATATTTATCTTCATTACTATGGGAAGAAAATTTAAAACTAAACATTTTAAAAAACAAAATTACTTGAGAGAATTTCCTTTGTAAGAAATGGTTTCTTCAAGTTATCCATGGGTATAGCATTTGGCGGTAAAACAATAACAAACCGAAATTGCACAGTACCGTAACTTAGTTTCGGATAACCATCAAGCAAGACGACATAATCCGGTTTAAATGATATTCTGTACATCAGATAATGTTGGTAACAAGACAAAGTGTGGTGAAAGATGAGATATCCAAATCTCTGGCACCATTAACAGCACATCCAGCGCAATATTCAGAACTCCCGCAACCCGCGACACCAAACATACCAGTCAGTAAACTGGAGCAAAAGGATCAGAGCCTTTGGTTCTTCTTGCTCTCCCACAACCCACACTTTTTGGGCTACCCACAGCACCATTGAAGTACTCAACGACAAGTGGGTGACAACCATAGCCCATAAGCGCCAGTGGGTTTTGAAGATTCCGAGAATGGATTAGACATCTTCATCATTTCCCAGTATCCACTCTGGGACTGGGATGCTTAAGTAAAACAAATGCATGTTGCAGTGGGTAGGTTTTCTTCGAAAGTAGGTGGTTAGAGAAATGCAGACTGCACGCCTTTTCTATTTGGAATGATTCATAGAGACTTTACCGGCAACTCGCTCCTACGGCTCTTAATTTTTATAAATTTCGAAATCAATTGTGATTGTAAAATTTCAGTTTCAATTTTTTGTCTGTTCAATACGTAACAGCGAAGAATGCTACACTGAAGCATAATTCATTTAATGAGTACAAATTGTAACTGCTAAGAAAATGAAATAAAATATGAATAAATCGAATTTTTTCATCTTTTTTTGTTTCCTCAAAAATTCACAGTTTTAAATAATTTTTTCTTTTCAGTGAAAAATTTGGTTTCAAAATTTCATCTCATTTGCGAAAATTTTGCACTTTTTTAAGGTAATAAAAAAGGCAAAGGAAGAAAACAAAAGAAAAATGGAAAAAAGAAAAGAATGAAATTAATAATGAAAAAATATGATCAAAGAAATGAAATACTACACTGAAGCAAGTTTGAGTGATTTCTTCTGTGATTATTTTCATTATAATTTCTACATGCATTTATTTTAATACCATTTATACTTCAAAATTTTCAATGTCAAAAAAAAACGAACGATTTAACAAGACGACATGCAGTAGCATTTCGGCAAAATTTGTTTAGCGCTTGTATTAATGCTTGTTTAAATGGTTCAACAAGAATTTCGAATGGTGCATCAGTACAGTAAAATATTTGAATCCCCGATGACCAATCCAAAAGCGCCAATTCTGCAAACTTTTTCTTGTCTTTTCGATCCGATAAATTATAGCACAAGAATTAATTTTATTATAACCATTAACACTATTATCATTTCTTATTAGATTACATTATACAAAATGATCAACTAGTGACCATTTCAGGGATTACATTTTTATGAAATTCGACAGATAGTTGCAAACGAAATGAAAATATTTCAGAGCACAAAATGAGAATATTCGGAAGTGAACTAATAATGAATAATCCTGGGAGAATATTTCGACACTTAAGTAAATAATTCCCACTTTAACTATACTCACCTTGATTTGTTGGATCAGCAGATTCTGGTACACCGTTTGTTTGAACATTACTTATAATATATATTAAAGCAATAAGAAATATTTGAATCAATTGTCGCACGATCGTCATACAAATTTATTCTAAAGATTAAAATTTAAATTAAATGAAGGTTAGATGTAATACATAAAATTCAGTTGATATTATCATTAGATAGTAAAATAAAACATCAAATTACCACTGTATTTTCTGCTGAATTAATTTCGCATTTCTTGTAATAACTACTTTATGATTCAAACTGAATTTCGCTAATTAAACAAAACAAACTTTTTTAGTAAATTACGGAATCCTCTAATAAATCATATAGTTTTTGATTTTGTTCGAATTTGTTCAAATAAGTGTTAATTTAATTATTGATGATGGTAGTTATGATATTCCATAGATAATAATATAATAAACATGAATTAACATATCAGTTATCGTTGTCATTCATTTGAAATGCTTCTGAAATTCTAATTTTTTTTCTAGAAATTTAAATCATATGACGAGAACATATATAAAATAAATTTGATAATCACCAAGCTCAGTCAGACATTGAGGCAAATTTATGGATAACATCTAACTTGTTAGCTTATCAGAAGCTTATTCAGTTTATACCAAATAAGTTCATCGGAAAGAAGCATAATTAAACTATGAAATGACAAGGGATGGAAAATAATATCATAGCTTTACTTCGAAGGCTACTAATATATAATTACTGGAATACTTGTTTGATCTTCATTATGTATTAAATTATCCACACAACCTTATAAACTTAATAATACATTAGCATGAAATTTTTATGCTTCAACTAATTTTATGCAAATGTATTTTTAAAAAAAAATAAATAATTGCAAACGAAATCAAAGAAAAAACCAACTACAACAGAATAAATGACAGTAAAACGTGAAAAAAGTCCCGATTACAGTACTTATGACACATTAGCTATAAGAGAGAAGATGCTCTCGTCTTCAGTTCAGCTCATTAAATAATTAAATTAATTATAACTAATATTGAATCCTTCTTTTTACTAAATAATAAAACTCCTTGATTTTAAGAAATAGTCGATGGATTCCATATTTAACTCTTTTTACAACTTTTATTTGCTGACTAACTAATCAAGTAAATATAATCATTTTAAGCACAATAATATGATAATGTAATATATCTACTGCTTATTGATATGACTAATGCAATGTACGTATCCAACGTACGTGTCACTGGTAACTATTCATATCATTCTCGTTATAACAATAAAATTGCATTGATATAAATTAATTTTTTTGTTCCCTAACATTTTAATAAAACAAAAATAAAACTTGAAATCCGTCTCAATTTTTTTTAAAAATTATTTCGTCTAAAATTTTGGAAAAAATGTTTACATTTTATTTTTTTTTCAAGTAATTACTTCAAACTATATTTAAATTGTTTTAAATTATTCCAAATTACAAACTTTTGCTTTATAGTTGTATTTTTATCCTTCAAAATTTGACATCTTAATTCATCAAATTCTTTTTTTCAAATAAAAAAGATATTTTAAATAAAACACATAAATATATAATTTAATGAAAAGGAAAAAAAAAATGATAAACAAACGTAAATATGTTGTATCTACGAAGAAATATGTTAAGCTATTGAGTAACAACAAAGCTTATGTTGGTTCTATTATCTAAAAATATAATCAACGGAAAAGCAATTTTTGCTATTTTTTTTGTTAAAAAAATTTTTTTTCTTCTAAATTACTTGTTGTAATTAATTTCTGCTATTAAAACATTTTTATTATAATAAAATGATTTATTTATTATAAAGTGATATAAAATGATAATGATATATTTATTATAAAATGATTTATTAACCAAACTATACATTTTTTTAAAGTAGTTAAAGAATGGAAAAAATTTATCGTTTTACTTTTTTAGTTTTATGAAAAAAATTTTGCATTCAAATTTAAAAAATTTTTTTACAATGTTATGTTTGAAAGAAGAGAAGAGACGATGATTTAATAAAGAAGATTAGAATTTCTTTAAAATTTTTATGATTTATTAAAATCTTCCATTGCTATTAATCATATTATCAGTCCGAAAATTTTGATTATCTTGATTTTGACTATCATATGGCAAAAAAAATGACCTTGCAACATTTTTGGAAAAAATTTATTTCTAAATGAAATCTCATGTGAATAATTTGAGCTTTAAAACATTAATGTTCAATAAGAGAAATGAATAAAAGGAAGAAAGTTTCGAAAGAAAGCAAATTTTATATTGTCAGAATTATGATGAGTGTAACGAATGGCGGTAATGTCGAAGGACATATGTTCTACTTGGATTTTTCTTCTTTTTTTTGTTAAATATTTTCAGCGAATTGATTACACAACGGTATAATCACTTAACTGCTATACAACATCAAATAATTTTTTTAACAATAGAAAATGAAATTTGCAGAATATCTTGGGATGCGACCGTTTCATTATTTGGATGATACAAATTATTATTATTATTATTATTACTTATTTATTTATTATTATTATTTTTAGTACTACTATTATTATTTATCTTCTTTTTTGCTGAAAAAGCAATTTTTTATAGTGACATGACTTAATTTCTTTTTTCTTTTCATAAATTTGGCTAATTTTATGTGTTGCTTAGCAACTATGAGTAATTTACAATATTGAAATTGAAATATATTATTTGAATTTTGAATGAGAATTAAACAATATACAACATTAATTACTATTTGAAAACTTAACCAACAAGATGAATTAATATGAGAATTCTTCCGAAAGAACCAAATTCATTCCAATAGTTTGATATAGTTCATGAATAGTTTTACAAATTTCAACTTATAAAATTTGCAAAGCAATGATATAGGATAAGTTAGTGATAAGAAACAAATTGGAGGATATTTTGAAACACTCTGACTTTAACAAAATTATCATTTTTCAAACATTAACAGCAAAATAGTGTTTGAAATAAATTTTTAAAAAAATTCGAACTTTTCACACATTGCAATAAAATTTTTCAGTTGCACTGTCAATTATATTATATAATTACACATTTGTGTTCAAAAAAAAATTTAAAAAGAAAGAATAAAACAATATACATTGAGGTGAATAGCAAGATGAAGAGGTGAAGGCTGAAAGGAAAAATAAATTTAAAAAGCTTTTTTTTTTAAAAAAAAAAACGAAGTTAAGGAAACACCAATTCATCCATTTCTCTTTTCTTTATTTCTCTGTCTACACTTAATTCATCAATTTCTTTTCAAACTACAGCTGCCATCCATTGCATTAATTCTTTTTCTTTTTTCGATTTCTTCTTTCTATGTACCTGATTTCGTTTTTTTTCTTTTTCTTTTTTTACTGAAAATTCTTGAAATGTTACATAAATATGTGTCGCTTATTTATGAAACTTTTTATGATATAGGTAGTAAAATTTGAAATGAGGAAAATGTCTGAAACTCACATACGATCTTTTCATCACTGCTATTTCATTTTGGAAATAATTCACACTTATGTGATAGTTGTAAGGATTAAACTGAGAAAATTAACAAAAAAAATTTCATTAAAACAAAATGCTATGTTATATTTAACAAATAATTAAATAACAACAGCAACAAACAAAAATGCGAGAAATATACTTTGAAGAAGTAATAAGGAATAGTTTTTCATTTGTTTCACTTAACCCAATTTCTTACTACAGGTAATTAAATTTGAAATCAGAATGATAATATTTAGAATTTATATGCGATCTTTTCATCATAGTTATTTCATTTTTTTTTTCTTTTTTTAAATACAAGCTCTTGTCAACATAACAAAATGTTTTTTNATTGATAAGATATTCAGCAGCGGCTATAAAATCATCAAAAACATTTTGTTTTTGTTCTCGCATCCCACCTTCATGCCATTTTTCACCATATTCACTAAAGGTATGATGTTTTAGTCAGCATAATTCTAGAACGACAACACTAATTTAATCTTGACATTTCAACCAGCACAAAAATTGATAGCAAAATAATTTTCACAGTATTTCAGAGATAAAGAATAGTCGCACTTATGAAGTAAAATATGCGAATCCAACCTGGTCATTTTTATACATGTAAAATTCGAACCATCCAATAGAACTTTAAATATGAATTTTGTGTAGTGTGTTCTGTTTTTTAAAACTGTGATAGTTTCATGTTAGCAACAAAAATTTAGTTTTGTCGCGTCAATAAGAAAATTAAGATTTAATAAAACATGATATTTGATGAATTCAAAAATAATATTTGACATATATCATATTCCATATCAAACGACTAAAACTACGGATAAATCACTAAATGTTATAGATATTAAATAATTGATATAAGAATGGTGTGTTGTGCAAATATGAAATTAGATTTACCTTCCACCACGTAAATTAGCCAATG
>SSBO01000012.1:18952897-19045500 GCA_005281725.1 Wuchereria bancrofti | reverse complement strand
CTCGCCTATTACCAAAATTCGTTCAAAATCGAGTTGAAGAAATAAGACAAACGCATTTCGCTATATTCCAAGTGAATTTAATCCAGCTGATGTGGCCACTAGAGGACTTTCCCCACTTCGTCTTACATAAATTGAATTATGGTGGAAAGGACCAGATTGGTTAGCAAAGGAAGAATCAACATGGCCAGTCTGGGAATATAATTTCAATGAAAATCATAACGAATATGAAAGCGAAGAAGAAAGTCAAACGATTGTAGCACATTTTACTATCGATAAAACCTTCAAATTAATCGACGTAAATCGATTTAGCAAATGGTCGAGGCTGAAATTGAAACTATGGAAGGACGAGAGGAGCAACAAATTACTTCGGAGAAAACTACCGAAACAAACCGACAATGAGGAGGAACCCATAGTTCAACGAATAGAAGTGCGACAAAACAACAAAAAACTCCCACCCAAATCATCTAACTTTCTAGGTCGGGAGTGTCGCGAATTTCTATATCGCGAAGCAAAAAAAATGTTAATACTGCTTAATATAGCAATCCATTATAATTTCCTTTGCAATGCATCGCACTCGTTTAGCTGACCTTTGATCTTATAACAATCCTATGCTATGAGCATCCACCATTTAATGTCAATTGTAACCAATATAGTTGCCACCCAATGTAAGTTCTTTGTGATATCCATGCAATCCTTGCATTGTAACTATTGTCCATTGTAACCTATTGTTCAAGTAACTCATTATCATCTAACTAAACGATTTCTTCTTTGTAAAAATGTCTGATTATAAACCACTCCCACATCTTAATATATATAATGCATCAGTTTTGTTGGATTTATCGAGATTGTACGGTTGCTTCTGTTAATAAATGTCGCCACAATGGTGAAGCTATGATGTAATGAACAAAGATTACTGTTTTAAGTGATTTTAATCTACTTTGTAACCTTAACATCCAAAAAATCCCTCCCAATTTTCTTCCTTACAAAGCCATTTATAGTATCTTGTAATGGTATGGCTCGGTTGGGAAGTGTCTAGCTTGCTTACATCTTTAAATGTTTTATAATTAAGTTATATTCGTGTGTTATGTATCAACTCGTTATTGTAATGTTGTATAATTTTTAATGTTAATCTGTGGTTTAATTACCCAAGTTTGAGGTTTGAATAATAAAGTATTTCACGAAGACTCCCACAGTACACGTACACAGAACGGAACCAGTACAGATTCGAGAATCTACCAGTATCGAAGGCAAAGAAGTCAGCGATCTGAACTGTCAAGGAAGGAAACCTATTTTGTTTCGCAAGGAAGCAGAGCAGTAAGAAAGGGTTATTAAATTTGTTTTTACAATAAAGGATTATTCTTTTCCTCTGTTACCCCACATACTTACATCTACATTGCAACAAATCTCCCTGCAATCAACAACAACAACAACCTCTCCCGAAATAATAAATTAACTTAACAAATCTTCCAAGAGAAATTTTGCTTCCACAACAATCACTGCTATCTCATTTTGGAAATAATTCACACTTATGTGAAAGTTGTAAGGATTAAACTGAGAAAATTAACAAAAAAAATTTCATTAAAACAAAATGTTATACTTAACAAATAATTAAATAACAACAGCAACAAACATAAATGCGAGAAATATACTTTGAAGAAGTAATAAGGAATAGTTTTTCATTTGTTTCACTTAACCCAATTTCTTACTATAGGTAATTAAATTTGAAATCAGAATGATAATATTTAGAATTTATATGCGATCTTTTCATCATAGTTATTTCATTTTTTTTTTCTTTTTTTAAATACAAGCTCTTGTCAACATAACAAAATGTTTTTTCTCTTTTTTGTTATTTTAAATAATTTGCTAAAAAGTTCCGAAAGAGAAACTAGGAAAAGTGTAAAAGAGGAAAAGGATGAAAAAATGATCGAAATTTATAAACGATCACTTCATCAATAAAATTAACTCACAATTTTGTCATAATTCATAACTTAGTATATGATATGCAAATAAAAATTACTAACATACATATTAACTTTTAACAAAACAAACAAAACACTAAAAAAGAAACTGTAAATTGAACTATTAGAGATATAAATTTAAGAAACGATAGAAAGGAAAATTTGAAAAGTTTTTGTATGTTTCAGTTAATGTAATCTTCTACTGTTTTAAAAAACTTTTAAAAATTAGCAGAATTTAAAAAAAAATAAAAAAATTCAAAATTGAAATTTATATACGATCATTTCATTATCTCTTTTCGAGCAACAGTTTAATTTCCTGATAGTTTCATAGTTAGTTTATATGAATTAACAAAGAAAAAAAAAAATTTTTTTTTTTTTAAACAACTGTTAGATTTAACATTTATCTAAGAAAAAGAGAAAGAAAAAAGAAAAATAAAACAACTACTTATATAAGAAATGCAATTTTAGAAAACGACAAACACGAAAAATAACTGCTTTTCCATTTGTTCCAGCTAATCTAATCTCCTGTTGCTTAAATGATTCACTAATTGGAAACTTCTAAAAATTAGAAAAAAAAGTCATAAAAAGAGATTCCGCTAAAAAATGTTGTCACTGCAATTAATTCTGTGAAAAAGATTAGTTTCCATCTTTTTTGGCTTTTACTTTTTGAAAAAGGAATTATAGTTTCAAGAATTCTTAGTTAATAACAATTATAATTAAGAACAATTTTAAAAAGAAGTAAACGACTTAAAAGCGTTAGAAAATAACTGACAAAAAAGAAATAAACAATCAATAAACTTGAAAAACAAACAAGAAATCACATCATAACAATAAGTAATTTGAGTAAATGTTCAAATTTAACAAATAAAGAAGAAAACTTCTTCTGGCTGTGCCACCTCCAAATAGAACACTTTATTTAATATATTTTGATGCTTATCTGAAAATAAAAAGAAAAAAAATGTTAATAAAAAATCATATTTTTAGAATGATAACTGATAATATTTATTTAAACTGTTGAAGTACTTAACTTTACTCTTACATTGTTCTCTCATTTTCACATTTGTCTCTTTTTCTCTTTGGGCTGAATGGAATTAAAATAAATTGAATAAGTGGAAAAGCGAAAGAAAAGATCATTTCACGCTGAAATGTGTTAAATTTTAATAATAGCCATACCATTTTGGTCTAATTCAGTCTCAGAAGTGAAAAAAATCTTTCCCAGAAATAGTACTAATATGTGAAAGAAATGACTGATAAGAAGCGATGAGTGATAACTAAGAATGAAAAGATTTAAAAGAGTTGGTTAGTGACACCTCATCAGCATCACCATCATCTGACGGAATAGTCTGTTGATTATCACACCGCTTTGAAGGTCCCGGCAATTCAGCATCATTAATCTGACCATCATTTGAAGCTAAAAATGTAACAAATATAAATCAGTTTTAGAATTCAGATGTTTACATTCGATCAACTTTTCTTATTGTTATAAAAAAATAAAATTTAAACAAAAGTAAAACACTCAATCTCAATGTATATGTTTGACCCCATAAAAATTATATCGTTGAAATATCACGAAAAGCTACAGAAAAAATTGGACGATCTAAAATTGTTTTTATGTTTTTCTGATTTCTGCTAAACTACTCTACAAAATTATATTATAAATCCCTCAAAAAATAAAAAGGAAAAAATTTGCATTCGAAATTTAATCACACAGAGGTAAACAAAAAAATATCCGGAACTTACGTGCAATCAGAAATGCAGAATTCTGTATTTGTTCACCGAGAATGTTCTGATGAAGTGCATTCTGATTGCTGATTTGCTAGAAAAGAAAACGAAAATAATACATACTGAAAGAAAAGGAAATAAACGGGAATCACTTCAATATGAAAGGAAGGAGAAGAGAAAAAAACTTTTTTTTTTTCATTCATTCTTCTCATGTTTTTTTCTAAAATTTTAAAAAATTTTAGGGATTTAAAATAATCATAAAACGAATAACATTTCGCAAAACTCAAGAATTTATCTAAAGACTATTAATTACTTAGAATTTTTGTTTTTTTTTTTATTTTTACATTCTTTTGCAATTTCAACCCACAAAAGTCAAACACTTGTTCAGCAAAAAAGAAAAATAATACATCTCTTGTGGAAAGATAACTCGCTTATACGATTAATCCATCTAATTGCAGAAATGCTGTGTTCCCTTGAAATGCAATTCTAAGGAATTTCTGGAAAAATACAAAATGTAACTTTTAGCCATTAATTACAGCTGATTATTATGAAAAATGCCAAATATAAAATAAAAAAAACCCTTTTAATTAAAATTTTTGAAGAATATTATAAAAGAAGAAAAAGTCCGCTTCTAATTATTATTTTCAAATAATGAAAAATAAAAATGATCATCAGCTTTATGCGAAATTCCTCGTAACAAACAAAGAGAGAGAGAGAGAGAGAGAGAGGAAGAGTTAGAGAGGGAGGGAGAGAGAGAGGAAAAAAAAAGAAAATCACTCACATTGATATTTTCAAGCATACACACAATCTGATTACGAAATTCCACAATACGATAAATGGAATGTCGAACAATTTGTTCCAGTTTTTCAGTTTGCTTTTTTAGTAGCGTTGTTTGATTTGCGATAAATCCATGTTGCTGTAGCTTTATCAGACCGATTTTTCGTTCTTGAATTTTCCAATTTGTTTCATACACTTGCAATTCTTGATGTTGTGAAAGAAGAACTGCTTTAGTGCTATCAAATGCTTCCTCTAAATCTTTCTTCGCTATTTCTACTCTTCGAATTCTTTTTTTTATTTCAAAATTTGCACAAATTAGCATATCAATCGTATCTCCTTTTTGTGCAAGAGAAATACGATTTTGTTCAACAATTTCAATTAATGATGCTATTTCAACCTCAATTAATTCTTTTATCTTTTGTAACTCTTCGCAATGTTTCGCATTTTCCCATTTAACTCGATTCATTTCTGCTTCAATTATATTATGAACTTCTTGAGTGTTGATCAGCTGAGAATGCACATCTACAAACTGTGAATGTAATTTCTCATTTTCCTTGAGAAGTTCAACAGCTCTATTGTTCGTCTCTTGAATTTGTCGATAAGCTAAAGATGTTGCTTTGCTATGTATCGCTAAACGTCTCTTAGAATCATTGCACAGTCGTTCTTTCTCTTCCAATTTCAATTTCAATTGCTGAACTGTGGATTTTAGTATTTCCATATTGTTTGTTAGTTCAGTGGAATGTATAACTTCCATCTCATATTTTTCCATTAGTTCTCGAAGCTTTCTTTCAGCGACACGTTTTGCGTGTAAAGCATTCTTTGCCGTAAGATTCCAGATATGATTTTTCTTTGCAGCTTTTTTTCTAGCTTGACTTAACATTTCCATCGTCTGCTCGAAATTCTCTTCTAGGCGACTCGTATTTCTTCGTTCACGTTCGTTTTCCGCTTCTAGATGAAATAATTGTTGGGCAAAATGAATAAGTTGTTGCTCCAACTGGTAAAAATTTTCTTGAAAGGTGGCGTTCAATTTCTGAAATGCAAACAAGAAAATATTACCATAAAAGTATAAGTGATATGTTTGCCTATATCAATTGAGTAAGTTTTTGAAACGAAAAAAAAAAAAGAAAAAGAAAAAGGATACTAATTAGTAAAGGTAAAAAAATGAAAATATGATGTAGTAAGACTTATTCTAAGGATATTTAAATTTATTCTCAAAATTAAATGTTTGCAAAATCTCTATGCTTTATTTTTTTCTTTTCCTTTTAATCCAATATCAGTTACAATACTTTTACAATGTCTTGTTGAACTAACAGAAATAATTTCTAATACTTAGAAATAAACACGTCATAAATACATTGCCAACGATACATCAAAGATATCATATTGGAGAGATTTTTATTGTCTAATATTTGACTACAAAGCAAGGACATAATTTGTTTTTAATTTCAGTTGAACCGATTAAATTGGTTCAATTCAGTCAAGTGACTTTATTCTAATACCAATACAGCTATCAGTTTCATTTATTGATACGTAATAAAATGCTCTTCCCTTCCAGCACCCCTCCTCTCACCTAATTTATATGTCTTAGAAAACGTTAGGATGAATTAATATTCAGTTTTACTTTTAAGACTAAATGCCAGAATAAATTAATTACACATTTTCATAAATTTGCTTCCTCTTCTATCTTCATTTTAAATTTCATAACAATTTTGCGTATTCAAATGACCAGCTGACACATCCTCAACTTACTTTCGCATCAGTTATTTCCTTTTTATATCTTTCACATTTCTCCTTCGTTGCTCTTTGCTTCGTACGATGTCTCATATTTTTCGCTAACCGTAACGATTGTAGGCATTTCAAAAGTGTTCTATATTCCATCATCTGTTGTTTAATATGCTCCACTCTAGCATTTTGCATTTCCGTATCTTCCGGAACATTTTGTTCTCTCAAATCCTCTGGATTATCCCATCTTCTAGGAATTTCTGGAGTTTGACTTCGCGAAACACTGTGCACTGTGCGAATATTTCGATTCGAAAACGATGACATGTTTTCTGATCTAAGATAGATAGGAATTGCAGATGAAACCTGAAACTGATCTGAAAAAAACTATTATAAATTATAAAACGCAATATTGTAACCGTATTTTTCGTTTACCATAAAATAAGATTAAATATGCTTTTTTTCCTTTGTTATAATAATATCGATTCTTTGGCATAGTACATTTAACATAAATCAAATTTGCTTCTCTTTTCTCCCTTACTCATTCTGAAAAAATTTCAAATTAAATTATTATAAATCTAATCATTCAAATAATTACAAATAACTTCTTCAATTAACGCTTAAGTTTTTTAAAACTAAGATTTAAGTGAATTTAATAGCAAGAAATGCCTGAAAAATTTCCAACAATTTTGAACCACTCAGTGTATTATGAGATAAGATGATATCACTAAACGGAGATCAGATGAATTGTGATAGGGCTGTAGGGGACACCTCATTTAGTCTACTTGTTATAATCCTTACTGCGTCTTTGACTCGAAAAACAACAAAATAACTCTAGCTAAAGCTATCGTAAATCCCGTACTACTGTTTTGGAAGTATAATTCAATGAATTTGAGAAAGTTTATGTTTTCTATGCTAGTGATTGTTCTTGCTGTCATCCCAGTACCCTCTTTTTGTCATCCCACATTGGAATTCAGCACACTGCTTAAAAGATATTGGTAAAAGCAATAACAAAAAAAATTTCTGGGTATGGTATTCAAGTCAATAAGGACAAAGTTGAGAATGCGTCTGTAATGGTTATCCCAAATCTCTCTTGTCACCTACCTACCTTCTCAACTTTCATCTCTATCGATTTGCTGACCTTCGTTACAGTCGCTGTCTCCAATCTTTTCCCGACAACTCCTTCCCTCCCTCCTGAATTGTTCCCTCAGTATTCTCAATATTTTTGGAAACCCTTTTTTCTCAAAATCAGTCTTTTTCTCGGTCCATTTCTGAATCCTTCTTGCGGTCCATCTCTCCATCCATTTCTCAAATCTTTCCTATCGCCGACCTTTTCAGTACTCTATCGACTTGTCCGGTTCTTCTTAGCGTCTCTCTCCCTTTTCCCGACAATCTTCCCGACCTATCCCGTTTCTTGACCCATTTTCCGAATATTGTTTGAAATTCATCCCTTCAACTCCTCTTCATTTTCCGAAACTTCCTCAAGCATCTCCCCATCCGCTTCCGGGATAAGTGATTTTTCTCCTCGTTTCTTGAACACCTTTTCGGTCCACTTTTTGCAATTTCCCTATTAATCATACTCTTGACTCACTCCGCCTATCTTTTTCGCACTAATGTCTCAAATTTTCCTTCTGATTCATCTTCCGGAACCTTATTTCGATCCTCCTAAACTAATTTCACCTCTCATGCATACAAACTCCCAGCACCAACCAAAAACGCCAACTTGTATCTGCCAACCTACACGAAGCCCACAACTCATCACTTCACAACCACTTCCCATCAACCATTATTACAAAAATGAGTGGAAAGGGAATTGCCAGCATGGACAAAATTGCCGCTGCCAAAATTTGCATATCTTTCAAAGTTGTTATTAACTCCTCCCAAGCCGTATGCAAGTTTTCTTACATCACTTCTCGTCCTTTCTTTGCTTTTGAAAATATCTGACAATGCCATACAATTCTAAATTCATCCCAGAACTATTACAGAATGTCAAATTTTCCCCAGAATTACGACAATTCTTTTCCAACATATAATACATTACCGAATCTTTTAGAGTTACTGTATAATTCCTAAATTTAGTCTAAAAGTTCTATATATCTCTAAATTTTCTCGGGGTAAAATCACAAAACTCCATATTTAAGGATCATTGTTTCCGAGTTATATTGCCAAGTCTCATTCAGAGTTACTGTCCAAGATTTAGTCTGAAAGTTCTATATATTTTTAAATTTTCTCCGAGGACAAATCACAAAACTCTAGATTGTTCTTGACGTGGAAGAATGTCAAATCCTATCCAAGATTATTGCATTCCCAATTTTAACCCGAACATTAGCAAATGTTCTGTCCCGATACACCATCCAGTGAATGGCAAAAGCTCAGGCCTAGGGACTGAAAGATATAATAAGTCGTGATATGATTAGTTTATCCTGCTGAAACGTCTTCTAAGACTTTATCTCATTTATCAGCCTGTTATTTACTTACTCTATGCTTCCTTTACATTTAATATCCTCGATAACTTTAATTCAGAACTTGAGTCTAAGTTTATGTCAGTACGGTCTTACTCTCCGGAGATATTTCATTTTCTTTTTGTTTAATGCTCCTATTCATGGCACAAAATGTAAAAATACTAAAATTCGTTTCCGGTTTAAATGATTCATCCATGATTCATCTATAAGTCTAAAATTATTTCAGGACTGCTTTAGTAAGTAATTTTAGATCAAACACCAAATGCAAGTCATTCATTGGCTGTATTAAACCGCTCAACATACTATTATTTCCGTTGTTTATTACTTTAAATTATTCACAATAGAAGCCAAAAAAAAAGAAAATGGCAATCGGGAGACTGGATTCTCAACAATACTTATCATAGGAATTACAAAAAATAACAGACAGTTGTAATTCCAGATACTATAAATAAGGTAGCGAATTGATTTTAATGAAAATGATCTAAAAGTTCGACTGAATCAGGAAAAAATTGAAAATTAAAAAGAGAAAATTAGCTATATGAAAATTTCAATCTTCCCACCTGTATTTCAGATATAATCTTTATGAGTGTTTTTCAAAACTTCTTAAATCAATATTATATTAAGAGTTATTTACACGGAAAACATAATATTCCGTAATATATATTTTCATTATCGGTGTTTTATATTTTTTTCAGTTTCATATAATTGCAGCACTACTAAAAATATCCGATTCGAATGATCGTGTTGTAATTTTGCTGATTTACATTAATTATCTTTTTCAGCAATTAGCTGCAGTCCTTCTTAATCATTATTTCTCCAATATGAGCAGTAATAGCTCATTATTTAATATTAATTTCACTACCCATAGAAGTTCCAATGACATTTTATTTTTCCGCTCCTCTTTAAATTGCTTCTAGCATAACGAAGAAATTATTGAAAATGTACTTTTCTAGTTTTCTGATATCAATTCAATTAATTTTGAATCTTGAAAGAATAAGTCCACTGAAACATATTTTCTTCAAAAGTTTTTGTAAATTTGTGGGGTTTTGATAAGTTACTAGATTTAATTCACTCTTATGCTGTAAAACGAAATATTTATTCAACTTTGAATATTTATTCAACTTATATTGGTAAATGTAACAATTTATATTGATAAATTTAAATTCATACTAACAAATGGGCAATTCATAAGTGCTCAAAACAGAACTGATTAGAAAAATCAAAGTTCAGTTGTAAATGATATAAAGAGACTCGGTCGAATGGTTCCAGAACATTAAAAGTATTTATGGAAAAGCGCAAGTAATAAAAAACGGACAGTCTTATCTTATGTCATTACTCATTCTCAATAGATGATAGAACTTGAAATAACGAGAATGATGATAGCATTAGGCAGAACGTGATATAAAAGATTTCAAAAAGATAGGCCTCAAAAAACAGGGTTTAGTATATAAAGTTTCACTTTCATTCTTCATACCATTTCAGATCTAATACTTTTTGCAAGAAACAGTACATATCCACTATTTCGGCAATCTGAAATTAGTAATACTATGTGGTATTCTTTGCATTCTTTCTTAATAAACAATGTGAGATCACCGTCTCTTTCTTTATCTTCTTTACTACTTCAATTTTGTTCCGCATGAAAACATTGCATTTCAAAAAAAAAAAGAAAAAGAAGATATATATGTAATTGAAGAAAACTACGAAGTCGTTAATACATGATTTATGTGTGAAATACTTTAAGTGCTATCATTTCGAAAATCAAATTTTGACTAAACTATAGTAAAACTTGTGGTGAAAGTGATAAGAAAGAAATAACTTACAAGTTTGCTAGTAGGCTTGCCAGCTCCATGACCAGCTTTTACATCTACTCGTATGATGAGTGGCTTTTTCTGGAAACTATTTGCTGATTGAGCAGCTCCGTATAGCCT
Source organism: Wuchereria bancrofti (assembly GCA_005281725.1). Lineage (NCBI taxonomy): Eukaryota > Metazoa > Nematoda > Chromadorea > Rhabditida > Onchocercidae > Wuchereria > Wuchereria bancrofti. The sequence continues at coordinate 19,034,934 of SSBO01000012.1, read as the reverse complement.
TGCCATGTATTTTAACGAATGTGAAGGTACTACACGGTCATCATGATCAGCTGTCATAAGCATGGTAGATGGCCTTTATTCGGAATTTCAATATTATGAAGTGGAGAATATTTAGAATTAAACATGAAATACAACGCTCTTCTATATAAAGAGAAATGTACGGTTAAAGAAGATTCATATAAGAGCATAATTTTTAACTTTTGAAATGGAAAAGTAGATGATTTCGCCAGTATCATAATTTAAGAAAAAAATCGATATCTAATTTCAGCTAATAATGAATTTAAAGAACGATTGTAATTTCAAAATGAATTTTTTAGCATACATTTAAAGATAAGATTTGAGTAAAAATAATTCAGAACGAAGTAAACCTAGGTAAATGAAAAAAAATGAGAAAAAGAGGTATTTGGACACTAGGGGAAATTTGTGTTACATACTTGTAAATGTATTCAAAATTGGATGCTTCGTCAGGATTGCCATATTCTGGTATCCATGCATTACCAATAGTAAATTTGTGGTATCGTAACATATCAAGCACCCTTAAAGAAAGAACTTTTAATAAAAACAGAAATAATAATAACAACAATAACATAAACAAAGCAGGAACAAAAAAACTAATAATATATTTTATAAACTTTCTATGTTTTTTTAAAAGTTATCTTCTTTCTAATTCTTATTCTTAGCTATTTTGTTTCAGCTATAATTAAACATTTCTATTACATTTCAAACAATGTATCAAAATTATCACAATGGATATCTACTTTGCATTTGCTTTTAATCTGTAAAAATGAATAATACTTGTTTCCCATATAATATACTTCATTACATCAATGTCGGATTTAAAATTACGAGAACATATTATTCTATTTGTTGAAGTATATTAGAAAAAAAAAGGCTAGCATACCCGACTTCATTCACAACAGCACCAAAAAGTTCTGGACGTTGCTGCGAAACTGCACCAACCAGTAAGCCACCATTTGAACCACCACGTATAGCTAATCTAAATTCCGGAAATTTAAAACTTAAAAGAAAAAACAGTATATTAAACTTGACAGAAACACTATAAACACCATAAACTTTTTTTTTTTTCAAAAAGAAGTTATCAATTGACCTCATTGTTTTTTTTTTTTTTCAGGATTCATGCAAGAGCAAAATGAACTTTATCAACTGGCCTTACCTTTTTGGTGATGTGTAATTATCATTGATAAGATATTCAGCAGCGGCTATAAAATCATCAAAAACATTTTGTTTTTGTTCTCGCATCCCACCTTCATGCCATTCTTCACCATATTCACTAAAGGTATGATATTTTAGTGAGCGTAATTCTAGAACGACAACACTAATTTAATCTTGACATTTCAACCAGCATAAAAACTGATAGCAAGATAATTTTCACAATATTTCAGAGATAAAAAATAGTCGCACTTATGAAGTAAAATATGCGAATCCAACCTGGTCATTTCTATACATGTAAAATTCGAACCATCCAATAGAACTTTAAATATGAATTTTGTGTAGTGTGTTTTGTTTTTTAAAACTGTGATAGTTTCATGTTAGCAACAAAAATTTAGTTTTGTTGCGTGAATAAGAAAATTAAGATTTAATAAAACATGATATTTGATGGATTCAAAAATAATATTTGACATATATCATATTCCATATCAAACTATTAAAACTACGGATAAATCACTAAATGTTATAGATATTAAATAATTGATATAAGAATGGTGTGTTGTGCAAATATGAAATTAGATTTACCTTCCACCACGTAAATTAGCCAATGAAAAGACACCCTTGAAGTTATCCAGGAATAAAATACGTGAAACAGAGAAATGTGGCATTTCAGCAATATTAAATCCACCATACCCATTAAGCAAAGCTGGAGTATCTCCATTCAGAATTAAATTTTTGTTGTGAACAATATATAGTGGTATCTAAAAAAAGCTTCTTTCTCATTTATTTCATATTCACTTCCGTTAGATCACTATCATCAGACTATTGCTCAGATATTTAGGGATCCTGTTATATCAATAATTATTATCACCATTTGAATAGTCATGATTGTCGCATGCTGATAATCCCACAGCAATTTTTCAAATTAACATTTTTAGTTTATAGTCCATTCAAAATTAATAGGCCAACCTTTGTCCCATCTTTGCTTTTACAAAAAACTTGTTTTATTGTGAATTTGCTTGTATCTACACCTTTTAAATGGGTTCGCCGAATTTCCTGAAAATTACATTTTTTTTTTGTACAACTTTTTTTTACGAAAGTAAACGTTACTTTTTCTTTGAACGTAAGACCCGTCGTGAAATCCAAACTCTTCGCAGCATATCATAATGTAATAGTTGACAGGATGGTAAGGAAGGATGAAGGGACATATTTTTGGAAGTTTGAAGTAAATAAAAGAAAACTGAACCACTTAAATCATCTTAATTTATCGAAAAGTGATTATATAAATTAGACTAAAGGTAAAAATTATTGGGATTTCTTCAGGATAGGTATATGTGATTATAACCAAAGTGATCACACATATGTAAATATCAACACTGGGAAAAAAGTTGCATCATGGAGTCCCAAGAATTTATATGATGCAAAAATTGCTGTTAAGCCAGGAAATAAGAATTACGAAACCTTCAACTTGACTTGATGTGATGGTTGTATGCCTTTGAAATCAACAGTAGATGACACCCGGCGTAAGAAATGAATCAAACCGTAGAAACATCTCTGTATGATCTTTACGACCAAAAAATCCTGATATTGTTCCAATTTCCAATGGTATTTCATAGAAACGATCGCCTGTCTTTGGTGAATGCACATAAAATTTGTTCTGAAACATTTGTAACTGTCACTCTAACTAAATCGTTAATGTTTCTATGAAACAACTTCCAGAAGAAAATGATTATCTCGACTTTTATGGGCTTCAAATAATCACCGCCAAAAATCATTTAAATGCAGGAAAAATGTTGAAAGAAAACCATAAAGCCACTATCAGATTCTTCTAATAGTGAAACGAAAAAAAAAGCTCATGATACCTTAACATCCTCTATATATGAAACTATCAAACGATCTCCACCAACATTTACCACCCATTCTAATTTATTCTTTTTGTCTTCAGGAATTACTGTTCCCCATGCCGAAGGTCCTTCATTAGCCGTTGACATTTTCACCCTTATTAGTTTGAACATTGGCGCATTGTGATTCGTTAAAATTAAAGCTGTATCATCGTTATTATCAATAAGCTGGAAGAATGTTTGATTTAGCAATTTCAAATTTATTTAATCATTGCCACTGTGCCCAAATATGCTTCGGTGTCAGACGATAATGGGAATTGGGAAGATAAGAATGGATTCTTTACAGACTGAACGTAATGTACAAGACTATTCTTTGAAATTTGTAGTAGTTGATAACTATAATAACTGCAGCTTTCTAATCAATTATAGCTTTGCTGTACATATCAAAGTTGTAAATAATAAATGGAAGGGATTTACTTCATATTTCGCATCCAATTTATCAAACAATGGCTTTAAGTGTACTTTATCCGTAATTTTTTGCTGCGCTTTTTGGAGATCGTAATAGTAGAGCATATTATAGGGGTCACAACCTCGACTGACATCAACAATTAAATAACGACCATCTTCTGTTATGCTACCCGAACTAGAAGGAAAATATGGTATTAGAAGTGATATAAATGGAAAAGAAAGGATTTTAAATTCTGGACAAATCAGATCTAATTTGACAATTATTCTAGTTCTTAGACATTTGTGAATGATAAACAATAAGGGTTTTATTTTATCAAATTTATTACAAGCTACTTAATGTATTTTTTTAAATGCTACTTTTAAAACTACAAATTATGAGCTGCCTAATCACTATGACATACTTGCATCACTGATGACAATTGACTGATTCATCTGAGTAAATGGTGTGATAAAAATAGACACATGAACACAATTCTTGCATGTGTCACCATGAAATGTACAAAACGCAAACCACATATATTCAGGATGAGATCGAAAATCAGCTACCAAAATGTCATCACTTTGCGGTGTGCCTAATTTATGAAAATACAGCGAATGGAATTCGTGCTTTTCCGTTGACGATCCTTCCAATGCGCTTTTATGTTCGGGATATTTCTGAAATTGAAAAAAAAATTAATGATGAATACTTTCAAGCAAAATCTGATTTCATCTTTTACCACTAACATTATTTCGTTTATGAAATCATAACATATTGAAAAATTAAAATACATATTTCAATTCCAGACTGAAACAGAAGAACATTTACCGAATAGAAAATTCCGCTGTTATCAATTAACCAATCTAGATCACTATGTTTAACACCCACTACTGTATCTTCCAAATCAGTACCGTCAGTTTTTTTAAACTGAAAAAAATGCACAATAAGAACAGAGTGACTATTTTTAAGGATTCTAAAAAGCTTCACCTGATAGATATTCTATCCATAATAAATCAAATTCAAAAGAAGCTTACACACTCCTTAAACATCTGAAATTAGCAATATCCTCCATCATAAAAATGCAAAGTCTTTTTTTTATAATTACCCCAATTTAAAGGATATCAGATAGTTATCTTTGCTGTCTGAAATTTGTTAAAAAGGACGGTGAAATTGAAATATCTCAGCTATTGGGCCATCATCCAACCATTCACAGGTAAAATGATGATGTTACAAGTCACATGGGATATTCCTTAAAAATGTGGATAAAATATGATACAAAGCTATTCTTTTGTTGATTAGCTTATCATAAGTTATTCTTCCTCTATTTTAAAATCAAAAGACGAGTAAAGTTTTATATCAAATTACAAGATTTTACCGAACTTTTTGAAAGTTTTTGCAAATTTGAAAATTTCACCTTTAACGTCATCCAGTCACTGCCTTTTTCTGAAAGACCATATGCTAGTATAGAACCATCATGAGAGAAACACTGATCACGTATAGCGGTAGTACCATCTTCGGAGAGCTTGTTCGGATCAAGAAATATCTCACTTTCGCCAAGCAACGTTTTTTGACGATATAAAACGCTAAAGAATAACAATATTCATAATTATAACAATAGTTTAGAATAACTAAGTGGAAGAATATGGATACAAAAATAAGGTGGAAGTTAACTGACTTTTTTACTTATGATTTCTCTACTACTGTTTGGATAGCGGTCATTAAACGAACAGAAAGAATATATTCATTCATATTAAAATGTTTTTTTTTCATCTCGATTTAACAACTCTGTTATCCATAAACCCGCTGAATGATGTGGTGATCTGTTTGTTTCGGACAGGTCATAAGATCATCCTGAGAAATTGCTATTGCTTTTCGCAAAATTTTCAACTTTTTCAGGATATTTTGGAGGTTAGGATTCTAAAAGCAAACAAAAGTGTTCATGGTGGAATAAATATAGAAATAAACAAAGAAGTAAGCAAAAATAGTATTTTAGATAAACTGAATAACGATTAATTTGGACAATATCTTTATTTTTATTGCTATCCTTAGCAAAAAATGAAAATGAAATCCCTTTAAGTTTCACTTGCTTTTTCAGAAGAGATTTCAAAATGAGTGTTATAATACCAACGGCAGTCTCATTATTAAAATATCGAAAATTTTCACACCGTTTAAGTTTTCACCATGAAAATTAACAAATTGGAAAATATAAGACAATCTAATCAGATACCTTTGGTTCTGCAATCCCGAATTATGGTAGTAATAGTAATAATCACCTCGTTTGGTGGTGCAACCAAATTTCTCATAATCCCAAAGTTCTGTCAACCTAGAATAACCCATATTAAATCGAACTATAATTTAAATGTCCAAAATTATATTTTTTGAAATCTAGGAGCAAAATCCATTTTGACAACAATTCATACCTTTTTCGGAGTCTCTCTCTATGAGGTGAACTTGCAATAAACGGTTGAGAGATTGAATTCAACTGCTTGATAAATTCCTTAGTTTCATTCAAACCCGGATCTTCCAGCCATCGATAAGGATCTGCAACCTGCAACTGATAACCCAATGAGTCATGAATATTTTAGGAACCAGGAAATCTTTCGTGTATGAGAATTTCTATTACCATTTAAATTTAAAAGTCGCAGCAATAACAACAAAAACAAATCCAATTCTTGAAGTTAATACATGTTCCGAATCTTTTCCATAATAAAATTTAATCAAAACCGATCTTCCAAAAAAGTTAGCTAAGCTTAGAAAAATTTCAAACTTTCACTAACCTTAGTACCATGGAAATCATCCATAACTGAATCATCTTTCCGGGCAAGCGGATATTTTGAAGAATCGATGCTAATTTTAGTATGATTATCCATTTTTAGCTGTTTAGGACGATTATGTTGCCATAAAGAAGCAGAGGAATGGAATGATCGGGTAATTTCAACAGAATTCTTGCACTCTAAATCGTTAATCAAACTGATTACGATCAAACAGAAAAGTTGGAAACAACTACCAGTGTTGTCCATAGCGAAATGAAGCTGAACAATTTGGTGAAACAATCGTAATTAAAAGAACAGAAAATACAAATTTTGCTATGAAAAAAAGCACAAAAATATCGGCGATCTTTGCATTTTTTACAAAGAAAAAAATTTCCACCGCGTTATTTTGAAAAAAGAATAAAATAGGCCGACAATTCTGCAAGGTCACTCAGAACTTTTTTTGTGAATCATTTGGAAGTTTTGTCATTTCCCCTCATTATATTAGAATATTTTTAAACCGTTTTTTAAAAAAACAAAATTATTATTATTAAAATAATTCCTGCTAACAATCACAGCAATTTCCTGCTATTATACGTAAAATACTTAATTTTCCCTTAATAAAGTGCATCTCCTATTTTACAAGACAAAATGAAATAACTCAGAAGCATTAATTATGTCACTTTTCCCATCAAACAATGACTTTGATAGTAATTTATGATAAAAAAAATCGTAATTTATCTTAATTTCGTATCACAATTTCTCCTTTCCTTTTTTTAAAAAAATCGCAGCCACTTGTCAGGACAACAATTGTTCGAGAAGTTTCATCATCCAACAATACCAGTTATTTTAGATGAAATATGAAGAAATTTACCAGTTGAGTAAATTTGTAAAAAGAAAGAAAAAAAGAAATTAAATGAAGCAAAAAAACAGGTAAATGAAGACAAAGAATAAACAGGTATATTCGCTCTATATTCTAAGTTACTTGTTACATATTTCATTTGCATAAATTAAAAAGAAATGAATTTATAATTTAAGCAGAAGATAAGAAAAAAGTAAACAAAAAATCAATAGACCAGAAAAACACCCGGAGATTGCAACAGAAACATATAAATAGATGTTGTAATATTGCTATCTTAAACCTAATCGATAGGCTAAACAAATTTTAATCTTTTTTTTGATGCAAAATATTAATGCTTCCCAATCCAAATCACTCTATTTGATTCTTCCATATGCCCAAACACGAAATTCGAAAAATGAAATTAAAAAAAAAACATCTAAATACGAGGATACAAATGAATTCTATGACAAAAATGCTTGGAAAAAAAGGAATTACGGTATCGTTGATGCGAAACGCGACCACCGCCACTGAAGAATAGCAAAAACATAGCTCGCATACTACGACATCGATTGGATTTATAATAACCGATCAGAGCCATTGAAAAGGATGGAAATAACTGAAGGTAATATGTTATGAGCAAATTAATCCAATTTAATCTAATAAATTTGGGAGAGAAACGGATTATAACAAAATCACTTCCATTAATTGGAATAAAATGAACAAATTAAATTAACTGAACTAATGAAATCCACACACCTTTACACTAAATTAAAATCTAAACTTATTTGCCCCGTCATTTCTATGAAAAAATACGGTGGTAACTCTTGTTAATTAAAGTCAAATTAAAAGAGACAAATGCACACTAAATGATTTCACTTCAGATTAAGATAAACCTTAATTAGTCCCCGCCAAATTAACATAGACAAATGTATAGTTTAATCAAACAAAGTCAGTTGTACATCACTTGAAAAAAAAGCATGATTTAAAGCTATTTAATGATTGTAACTTAAAGTTGGATACCACAAAAGAAAAAAAAAATCAAAACCCGTCCTTTTATTCGGTTGTGATTTTCAAACAAAACAAAACTAGTATCTTTAGTCAAAATCTTTCATAGTTTAACTATATATAAAAACCTTTCATAGTTTAAGCTATAAACTTACACCAAAACCTCTCGAAATTTTTGTTAAATGTCATTAACTTCTACAATATTTCAAGAAAAAAGACTTTCTTTCATATCCTCAAACCCGATATAAAGTCATCATAGTCTTACGCACACGACATCCCACGAAAATTTCATAACTTTAACAAACTCTTTTAAATTAGAAATTTAATTTTACAAATAGCCTGCAATTTTTTTCGATTTGTTTGAACATTTTTACAAAATGCTAACATCTACTATTTGTAACTCACCTCGTCTCATAAAACTAACAATATTTAATAATTCCAGGGAAAAAATTACATTAAATAAAGGTTTACCAATTTTCAAAGCTGGTATTCTCCGATATACAGTTGCTTTTCAAAAGGTGAAATTTCATCTGAATTCATTTTTCATTAAATGAGATTATAACAAAATGCAAACTACAACATTGATTCATTTCTGGATAATCTTGTTGACAAGCTAGTTAATATTGAAACATATATGATAAATATGACTTAAATTCATAAAATATACTAAGGCACTTCAAGATAAATTCTTAGCGTAAGATGAATTTCAGTCGCTGACCAATCAGAAAATTTGTAAACAGTTTCTGGCTATACTGCAATGCATTATAACAATCATGATAATAAAGCGAAATGTGTGATATATAGTATATGGTACATAAAGAAATATTTCAAGTAATCTTTCCTAAGATACCAAAATCTTTCCCTATCTTCCACAGAAAAACTGGAAATTTCTAGTCTTAAAATAATTCACTTTCTGACAAACTCCGCTCAATTACTTTTTTCAAGACCACAGAATATACTTTAAAGAATAAATAAGAATTTCAAACAAATAAAATAACGAAGGAAATGCAAATTACATACCGGAATAATTCCAACAAATGAAGTGGATAAGAAACCTTACATAACTCAGAAAGCAAACTGACATTACTTCTAATATCACTTGAACATTTGTGCATCAAATAACTAATTTGTTAAATAAATTCTCTCGTTTTCATGGTAGTTTCTTAACAATTAATAATAATAATAAATAAATAAATAATAGTAATAATCAGGAGCTTGGGATTCAGATCAAGAAATTAAAAGAAAAGTGTTATAATATCCTTTCCTATTATTTGCCACCAGCTATGATATATATCAGTCCATTTTCCATCTTTCTTGGTTATAAAACTACAGATAACAAAAAGAAAATTATAATGTGCCAACAATAAAAATAACTGTTTTGTTTGGGTAAAAAGGAGCAAATTATGCAAATTAAAATCACAGCAAGCAGTATTAATACATATATTACATTAATATATTAAAATGGCCTATCTAGTGCATTATAAGAAAAGACAAAAAAAATCAAATAAACAATAAAACAACTCCAAATAAAAAATAAAAAAAAGACTAAACGATATATGTCTGACAACAGACAATAAGTAAAAATGTATGTATACAATACAGTTACTTCATTATATATGCATAGCTTACCAATAACCTGAACAAGCAGAAAAAAAATCGACAAAAGAATCCCGTAGCCATCGAAAAATAATCCTCCCTTTTCCAAAAAGCGCTAATTTGAAGTGTATTTGCTCACTAGTTCCGCCACAAAAGCCATAAGCAGATATAAAACAAAACTTGATACTTACTGAAACTCGTCTAATTACCCCACTACCTCATTAATTATTCTTTACGTTAATAAGCATGCTGAGTGATAGCTATCAGTGCATGCTTTTTTTAGATGACCCCATATATTTGATGTCATATATTTGAATAGACTTACATAATGTATTTCCGAAAAGAAGTAGCATATTAAAAACAATGCTATGAAATTCTGTTAGTTTATCAATTCTCTAATGCAATGCATTATCTGGAAGCCAATGACAACAATAGATGATAGTTACTGAAGTCAGAAGGTAAAAATGTAACATTTGCACTCTATTAATCACGTGCTGACAACGGTGTTTTAGAAATTAAATTTGAAGCTTTCTGTCCCCTTTGTTGATGTTGTTGTTGTTGCAACTGCTGACAGAGTCGTCTTACCATTTCTTCTAGACGACGCCGTGATTTTTGTTCTCGATCAACTGTTTTATTTAATTGAAGTAATTCCTAGGCAGGAAAATTAGTTGAACTTTAAAACTGTTTTTAATATTTTTAGAAAAAAAAATTTTTTACTTGTACAAATAAGAAATAATGCTGCTTGCGTGCAAACGTTCCAGTTTTACCTTAATCTTAAATGAACCGATGAAATCAAATTTCAAAAAAAAAATTAAATTAACCTTTTGTACATTGCTAAGTTGATCTCTTAGCGCATACACTGTATCGACAAGACTTCTGCAAAAATTTAAGCATATCAAATTGCACATTTGATACAAATAAAGTCCAGTTGCAGGAAAATATAGAAATGTCCATGCGGCTAACGGTAAATAATACTTGAAATCTACTATTCTTATCCTTGTAAGACTGTTCTTATCTTTGTAAAAAATTAAGAAAAAAAAAACGATTAGTTCACTGCAAAACTAGAGCCAAAAATAAGCGTTTTAGGCAATGCGCATCCATATATCCGAATTATTAGTCAATCAGTTCAATTTATTCTTAAAACCAACTTATTCTAGTGTTTTCAGCTTAGAATGAAAGATAAATCGTAACACTTTGCTCAACCTTCATTACGTTGATTGAACTGAGATATTCAATGATAAGCAATTATTATTCCTTTTTGAGAGAATGATACAAAGACATTTTTAGAATGTAAACATTCTATCAGTGGACATTTAGTAGCAGTAATCCCAGCAGTTCACGTTTTAAGCAATTCTAATTTCAAATCCGCAGTGACTAGGAAGACAGTTATTTGCATTATGAATCTTATGGTCATTCACTTATAGACCAGTGGAGCTTATCTTACTGATGGAGTACCTAAAATCTGAATAATAATAAATAATAAGCTATCACGATTCAGATCTGGAGTTGAAGGGATGTGAAAAATCACTCTGTTAGTTTTTATTATCCCGGTACTCACTTTTCTTTGACAACCACTTGATCACCGATCATTTCTTCCATAAACATTTTTTCATTTTCAGCAACAATTAACTGCGGTGCATCATATTCGTGAACAGATGAAGACTGCGTTCCATTAGCGGAACGTTTTATTGGTAATATTGCTGAACTATAATCTTCTACGATATGCAACAGAAATGCATCTTCCTGATCACCTTGCGATACTGAAGGAAAAATAAATTAGATTTTTAAAATAATACTGACATTTGTAATGAACAAGAGTAAGAAACTGATGAACTTCGTTAAGAAAATATTTCTGAGTCCAATCAAGGACAACGGATGAATAAAAAATGACAAACTTTCTTTTCGTAATTTGATATTTGTTTTCCTGGAATAATCAACGGCATAATTGCCTCGAGCAGCTGGAAATGGTCGCAAGCAATATCCGGAATACATTTTGGTTCGCTTCGAATGTAGGTCCTTCGTGCTTTCGTTTTCATTAATTCCTTCGGGTAGCACCATTTCCAGCTTATGATCAAATCGTAAACCTGGTGGAAGTCTAAAATATTTTATTTCTTAGATATCGGAAAAACATTGGAACTCAATTCTAAAGTCTTATGTAAAATGTGAACAATGAATGAAATGAAACCGTTTGAAAGAATGAAAAAAGAAAAAAAAATCAGAACAGCAATAAATTAAAATACAATAACAAACAAAAAATTATCATGGATAATCATGAAATAAAATAAAAACGTAGAAAGCACAGATAAAGTACCGTTAAGTTCGAAATTAAAACAAAATTTCAATGGTGTCCAAAACCTATTTCGATATTTTATGGTGAAGGGATAACAAATAAGTAGGTGAAGTGATGAGAAATTTTTAAAACTCCAATAAATCTAAAATAAAATCAACGACTGTAACTAAGGCAATTACCGGAAGCTAGAGAAAAAACGAGTAGGAATAAAGCGAAAAAAACAGTTAAAATAGGAAAACGATGGGAAAGGCAATATAAAGTCGAAACGAATAAATTGCTTCGAAAATTCAAGAAAAAAAGAGAAAAGTGCTTTTGAAAAATTACGTTCTTGATGATAATGTGAAAATTTACTTCTTAAAAATATCATTGGGCCAATGGAAAGTTTGCTTTTTCTTCCGTTTATACAGTCAATGGTAGAAGATTCGACAAATAAATCAGCTAACGCTGGACTTTTAAAAAGTAAAAAAATAAATAAATAATAAAAAATAAAAAAAAAAACGATAAAAAATGATAAAGATGGCAGAAAAGATAGAAAAATAGTAAAAAATGTGGAGGGAGAGTGAAACTCACGCATTTCGTTTAGTAATATCGGCTTTAATTGCTACCGGTAGCTGTGATATTTCTGCTTTACGAAGAGGTGATATTTCAGCCTGAAATGAAATAAAGTATTAAATAATTAATATCAGTAATTAAAACATTTCTAAAGTTTTGGTTTGCAAAACTGAGTAGTCAGTTCAATAATAGTCATTCAACGATACTATTAGCTTGATTTCAATTAAGTAATTTATTAACTTCATGCAATTTTTGTAAAAATTTGATTTGCATAATATTATTGAATGACTGTAATCCTAAGTGATTTTTTATTGGTACTTTTCAAATTAATCATTGACTCATTTAGTTCAACAGCGACAGCTCACCCATTTTCTGAAAGATTAAAATGGAATATCGATGAATGACATAACAATTCAAGCAGTCCAATATTTCTTAACCAATTAAAAAGTAAAGCCAAACAGACGAATAAAAACCAAAAATGACAACTAAAATTATTAAAATCACTCAAAAAATTAAGAACTATTATAGCTAAAGCAATAGTTACATTGAAAACAGGTTATTAACATCTACGAACATTTAACAAAGGCTCACTTACATAGGTAAATATTCTGTCCAATATTTTAGTAACAAATCAATATCAGCTAGCTGTAGTTTCTTCATCCGGTAAATTAACGCACTATGTGCCCAATTAGTTACTATTAAATAAATTATTTTTCTAATAACATATTGACTAATTATTTTTTTAAATACTCTAATTTTCGAACTGACCGAATCTGATTTCTTTGATTCCTTTTCTCATCGCATCTTATTAATTCTCTAATTTACTACTAAATTTTTCTCAGAAGCACAGTATTTCACGGAAAACTGAGATAGAATTAAAAGTTTTATAGGTCATCCAGCATAAGTGTTCATCATCTTCCAGTATCTAAATAAAAAATGCAACCGACCCAAAAATCTGGTAAGATTCTATCCTGATGACCGAAATTCCTTAAACTTCTTGGAAACATTCACTGCTTCTTTGTGATCCATTATAACTCAAGGTAATGTTACAAATTTTTTAGATTCATAATAACAAGAAACAAATAGTACATGTCTGGAATGATTAGCTGTATTCTTGATACCAAAGCACGGAAAATGAAGCCAATGAAAACAGCATGTTGTAGTCGCTAGGCCATTTCTCTCATCCGACATCGATCATTGTGTCAATGAGCACATTCCACTACACGCAATATTCATATCAACGTATTGCACATCCAGCTTTGCAAAACAATGACAACAATCATAATAATAATTATTATTATTAATAATAAAAAAAAATAATTAACAATAACAAATAATGATAAAAATAACAGCAATAATAATAAATAATAATAATAATAGGAATAATAATAATAACAATGACAATAATAAATAAACAAGTTCACTCATTTGTAAGAAACTAAATGTTACCATGAACAAATGACTGATAATACAATTATGGTGCTGATAAGAGAAATGGAAACAATTTATACGGTCCTTAAATATGCCAAATTCTACTCTTTCAGTTCTTATACAGTGCATCCACCTCGCTGAAGATTTTCGGAATCGATGAATCAGTAATTCTACATATTTCCAGACATTTTTTAAATTAGAATTATTTGACTTCCAGAATTACTTGAAAATTTCATATTTCTAACTGATTGAAAATCAAATAAAAGTTGCAGTGAAAAAATAAAAGCGAAAATTACAACCAATCTTGAAAAGAAAATCAAGAAATACATTTAAGATGAGACAAAGCAAATAGGAAAATTTAAACAAAATTTCGATCACGAAATTTAGATTAAATGGTGGTTTAAAGAGATCAAAATTGATGATTAATACGAACACATGATTTGCTAAATTAGAAGCATTAAACATTATCGTCATCCACTACATGATATTTCAAATTTGCTAATGTTATTATCTTCGAAGGCAAAACTAACAAATTCAGTAACCAAAAGTAATCCTAGCAAAAAATCTCATTCAAATTTAAGTTTTTTTTTATTTTAAACCAACTAACCATCAACTGAAACAAAATACCAAAAAAATATACGTGAGTGTTATACAGATATATATGTGTGTGTGTGTTCTACTTAAATTATTCATAATAATCAAAATAATAAAACTCCGCTTTCAAGATTTCCAAATTGTTTTACCATTAATTACCTTGAATTTTCTGACTATAACTGGAAAGGACTTCCATAATTTGTCAGATCGTGGTGTTAATTATCCCACCATCAGAATCATCAATAATTTACATTACAACTTACCTAAAAAGAAGGTAACCTTAATTAAAGTAGTACCATTAACATAGCCTGTAAACATTCCTGCGTTTTAATATCCAGTTAACATTAATATGAAACTTATGTGTCATAAAAAAACATACACAACTATTTCAAACTGGTGGAACGGAAAAAAACATATAAGCTTCACATTAAAATGAATAAAATAAAATAAAATGAGGTGTGGTAGTAAACTGACAGCTTGGGAAACAACACACATTTTATTCCTCTTTCCTTCGCCTCGTTGCTCATCGTTCCGAACAATTCATTATAAATTATGCCTTATGTTAAGCAACATTAATGTGCGATGTTTCTACTTGAAAAAAAAAGAAGAAAAAATTATTATTATTATTATGTAATGTGAAAATGTTGACAGCATTTCATGCCCATTATTCTCGAAAACTGGCTACAACATGACATGCAAAGCTGCAAGTCGAAAAGTAATTCGTAATACTTGCTGCTTTTTGTAATTTGAAAAACGTACAGTAAATCATTGAAAATCTAACTTATGGGCGGTAATTTACAATTAATCGTGGTAATCTTGGAAGAACTGAACGCTAAATAGTTGTCATAGTATCATGAAGTCATAACGGAGTAATGTGGTAGCAAATGGTAACAATAGCAAGGAGTAGTAAGCAGCAGCAAATAGCAAGTGGCAGCTAATATTAGCAAGTAGTAGCAAATAGCAGCATCGATCATTTTTTAGCAAGGTGCATTTAACAGTACTATAAACTATTAATATTAAAGTTTCAAAAAAGGAAAAAAAAAGACAAAATCTGAAATTATTCAAAATGATACATATCTACATCAACTTTGAAAAGGTGACAATATTATTTTATAAATTAATCCTCTATTCCGTTATATTTTTGTAATCATTAAACATCGTGCAATTTACACGAACAATTGAGTAGAAATTGAGTTGACTGATAAATATCAACCCACATCTTATGGGAAATTTTGGTGCAAAATGTACATCAGCAAGCAGTTAGCATCTCGCCACACCTTCCTTCCTGACAGAGCTTTTTCTCTGCTATCTGATATTATCGGTAGTGTTTTGGTCGTGCTAATCAAAATGAATACAGCGTGTTACAATTCAGCAAATCGGAAGTTAGGGATGAAATTTCGTTTAAATTTAGTTTACATGGACGTAACACTAACTACTAAAGATAAAAAATTAATACTGTAGAAATTTTTAAACATTTCACGATACAATGTCTTGTCTACATCTTCCAAAATATTTAGAAAAAAAACTTTTACTCATTCATATAACAGATGGTACAGTTTAGTTATGGAATCATCATTAAGCCAATCTGGGCTTAAATTAGCATCACTGCTTAGGAGTAAAAAGATAAAAGTTTGAGAGATAGTACTACTCAAACAGCAATCTTGACATGTATTTCAATCTAAAATAATGAAAAAATGCAACCGACTAAAACTTCCATATTTGATGATTTTTTTTATAAAAACTGTACAATTAAATAATAAAGCTACCTGTGACCTGTTGTTTCTGAGTAATTAATATGAAGTTAATAAAAAGATTCTCTTTCACTGAATGACCGTATTCTAAATTAATGAAAAAGGAAAAGATTAATCCTTACTCTGTATTTAGAATTTTGAAAAAAACCCTGGAAACAACATAAATTCAAATTAGAAAGACTCTAAAATGCATTATCAATTCCAAGATAACAAGTTTGATTATACAGGCTCAGTATAACAAATTAGAAAATGATGAAATCGAAATTGAATTCTGGCCAAAAAAAATTCAAAGGAAAAAGTTGTAACTACCTGCTTGGATCAACAAAATGAATGGTACTAGTAGAAGAATCCAGAAATAAGATACAGATAAGCAAAACATGTGAAAATCAACAATTTTCAAACAATCTTACCCTAAATTTCAGATAGTTTGGATTTAGGAAATTGAATAAGCGAGGCAGAGGACAGATAAACATAAGAGGGAATAAGAAGGATGATCGTCTTGAAAAAAAAAAAAGAGGCCATTTACAGTAAACAGAAGTTGTTCCGCGAATAGAACAGTGAACGACGGATGTTGAAATATGTTCTGCGAATAAAATAAAAAAAATAATGGAAAGTGTCTGATTAGTTCTCCACTATTAACTTCGTCTACCAGTACTGAAATATATTTGCGGAAATTTCATGCTGTCTGTAAATCAGCTCATTTATAGAATTTTTAGTTAAAATCCAAAAAAGATTTAAATTCAATGTTTAAATTGAATTTTATAACTGAATTCAAAAGTCTACTTCATTTTCCTTAACACATAAAAAATGTTTTTAATGAATAAAAGAAATAGAAAGTAACAGAACCAATTCCATTCCACACCATTATCTCTGACTTGATCACCTTGATCTAAATAACTTAAAATAATTTTCGCATCATTTTAATTGTTTGCTTGAACGGGAACTGTTTGCTTTGAAGGCAAAGGATTATATTTTTAGGGAATAAATACAAAATTTTCTCTATATGCAGATTTTTCTTCAACACTTATTTTGATAAGCAATTTTTAACGGTAGTCAGCAGGTCGAGAATTTAAAGTTCAATTCTTAATAGAATGAGAAAATTTTCGCATAAAGCACTGAGAAAATAGAGACATTCCACAAAATGAAAAATTCCAAAAATTATTCATCATTTTGAAAAGTAAAAAGAATTTAGAGTGAAACGACACAGATAATCTCACCCGACACAATCTCCTTCCTCCTTCAGGCTGTATCTTATAATATAAGGTAATATTCCATTAATATTCCTTGTTTCTTTTCCACCCTCTTTTTTATATCACTAATAAATACAACAATTAAGCTGGAAAAATTCCATAAACTAATGACAGGCAAAAATGAAGAATATATATCTAATGATTGATGAAAAAAGTTTGCAAGTTTCGCATGCAAAAATAAAATTTGTGATCAAATTACAACTCAACATGAAATTTTTTCAACCATAAAATTTTTCGAAGTCAAGAGTAGACTGATGGTACTTTATAGAAGTGGCTTGTCATAAAGCCCTAAAATTTACATTAGGAATTCTAGGAAAATCAAATAATCCATCCAATGAAAATGAAAGCAATTTAAGAGTGTAAACGGGGTTACGCGAAGATATTCAGGAAGTATACAATGCGGAAAAAACATAAATCATTCACAAAAAATTAAAGGAGAAAAAAAAAAGAGCAGAATATAAAAACATAGAAAGGAAAATAGGTACAGATACGAAAAGGGGAAAAAAACATCTGCTATGTAAATTATAGTATTACTTTTTTTTTTACATGTACTACTTAAGATCGAAGAAAAAAGCAAAAAAAAAAGAAAAGAGCTCTCGGTAAAAAAGCATCAGCTAGTTATATTTCCTTGAGTAGCAGACAGACACACATTACCAACTATGACCATCGACCATTATTGCTGTCGTTATCATCATTGCTATCAACATCACGAAAAACATGGAAGAAACATCCGGTTACAATAGAACAGAAACAGAAAAATATTCATCTGATAATGAAATGAATATAGTGAAAGCAATGAGATATTCCAGACGTTCTCTTCGGAAATAAAGAATATAATGAAATAAAAGTATGCAAGCATTTTCAATCCTATTTATGGGATCTATGATACTGAGAAATTATATCATATCCACGACAAAACAGTAGCCGAGCACAAATCATCTAAGTAAAAAGAACAAAAAAGTAATCAGTGCAACATCCAAGAAAATCTAATATGGCAACAGAAAGATGGATATTGTTATTTTTAATCTGGTTTCCTAAATTCTCAAAAAAAAATAATAATAATAAATAATAAATTAATAATAATGAAAAAATAAAAAAGCATGAGAACATCGAAATAGAAATCTTAATGTTTTTGATGTGCGATGTGCAATCAAATGTGCAAAGGAACCAGATGTGCAAAGAAAATTAATAATAAAATTATCGGATCCAAACAATCATCAAATTTTTGTGGAACAGTTATTCTGCAAGAAGGATTTGGAGATAAAATGCTGTTTCATATTCAGCTAATTTTAGAAATCTCTTCTTACTTTAGAAATGAATCGGAAATTTAAAAAATAGGAACATCGTTCACATCAGAACTTGGAAGATTTATTTTTTAAGATTCATCCATTGTATTTCTAAGATCATCAGATATAGAAAAGATTATTACGCAGTTCCTCCAGAAATGTTTTAAAATGGCTGGTATATATGAGAGACTAAAAGAAAGAAAAACTGATTTCATACGGTGAAAGAGTAGAATTATGAAAGACCATAAGAAAAATTTTTAAAAATAGAAGTTCTATGAAAAAAAAGTATATTTATTAATAAATTTAGTTTATGTCGTCATAAAATAATTATTGGATTCGGAGATCAGCACTTTATAATTTCATTTACCATGTAATAACACGACATAAACTTCGATAAAGAATTTTTTTCTACATCAAAAATTGTGAACTAAACCTTAATCTATAATCCAATGCTCAAGTTATCATAATGTCCACCTTATCTCAGTCTACAGATCCATTCTTAGTTTAAATCTATATCATTGTCACGTATATCTTAATTTCTCCTGCTACCGATAACTGTTACCAGAACTGTTATGAAAGTTTTTATTACCCCAGCTGTTGTTGGCCTTCTTTTGGAACTAAAATCGTACAGTCTTGCAAAACTTATGCTTTATTCACCAACAAAAAAGTGCATAGTCGGAAAAAACAGAACTAACCATATTGTGCATATCGCTTATATCGATTTTTTGAGGTCCAAAAGAAGAGATAAGGTCGCAACAATCATCGGTAACTGTTAGATTTGTACAGCATGAGAAGGCCTCAATCCATCTTTGTAGTTCATCGTTTGACAATAAGTTCACTGCTATTTCTGATGAACCATCAGCTTAAAAAAAAGAAATCTTTACGATTTGAAAAATTTCGAGAAAATTAAAGTTGAAGAGAGAAAAAATAGGACATTTTGGATGCTATAATTACAAAAAGATCGAATGAAAAGATGGAGAAATAAAATTTTTTAAATATGTCTACGAAACATAAAAAGTTCAAACTCTGCTAAAAATACCCGAAAATAAGTAGGTTAACCTAAGTAAAATATTAAAGAATTATGCAGATGTTAAAGCAGAGTAATCTTACGCCCTATGTTAGATTAGGAGAATGTAAAATGATTTGAAAGATTGAGAAAATCATAAACATTGAACCGCTTTCGTTGTTCAAACTTGTCTCCTCTTCTATCCCTTCATCCTTCCTTAAATTCCCGCTGCTATCTTTCATTTCTTCTTTTTGTTTTGTTCTTTCTTTCAAGAAAATTCAGGATTGAAAAGAGAAATAAATCAAGACAAATACTAAGTCGAACTTCTCACATTATCGCTCATAGAAAAAATTTCGACTTCATTGCTGATATAAAGGAGCAATGAAATAAAACTCAAGCAAAATTAAATGCCGAAAAAACCACAGGTGTCAACCCTAAGTACCCATACTGTGACGAGGAATGCAAAACTAATTCTTCTAATGATATCGAACCTACATATCAGGCAAGATTTTGCATATCACCTGAAATGCTCGAGTTATTTCCACTTAATCTACTGTCAAGTTTAATTTTGAATACCATTGTAAAGAATCAGTGTTGTTTTGTTCTCTGCCTTTTTCAAAAACAGCTTGTCAAGAGAAATTTTCTTCTTCATTATATATGAGTTTACATTTGAGGTGATCTCGAGAATAAGCAATGTTGTTGGAAACAATATTACACACCTAAAATCAAACAAATGAATATAATTACTTTCTTAGCTAATTGTTTTACTAACTTAAAATCTTTGCAGACTTTTTTTCGACTTACTGAAGAAAGTAAAAGTCTATCCATGAAAATTAAAACAGAGAACTACAAACAATTCAAAACAATGAGTAAAATTAAGTATGTCTATTAAAAGTAAACTGAACAATGAAAGTAAAAACGACATGATATTATTAACCTGAAATAATCTGAGAGGTAATAAAATTAGCAAAAATCAGTAATCCTCATAGAAACCATACTGTTCGCTTTCTTATTTCAATTTTTAAAGATTTCAACAAAAAAATTACCTATCACAAGACAAGTCTTCTTCAATAGAAGCTTTTATGTCATCCACAGAAACAATACTCATATACAAAATTTCTCCGAGTTTTTTTAGTTCTTCGGATGGTAAACCATCAATGGAACCAGAAGTAAGTAATTCCAACTGCATCTCTTTTTGTTTCCGTAAAGCTCCACAGTAATTCTAAAATAAGTCTCAATGAAAATTTATAATAACTGAATGTTCTGTATGTTCTGTAGCCCAATCCGCATATTTTCGCGATCTATGCTAAAATTCCTTTGTCTATATATATGAATTTCCAATAACTTAAAGTCTAATTATCGCATAATAAGAATTTCTGAATGATCCGAAACGTAATCCCAATACATTCGCCAAAAAATATAAAACAAACGGCAATATCACGAAAGACAGCAGCAGCTCGCTGTGTGTCACCTCGATCGGGATGTGCCTCGTGCATGCCACGCTCCAGTTCATTTAACATACTGGGATATGTTTCCAAATGTCGGAATGGACGACTCAATCCAGATATTAAATCTTTCAAGGGACAATCTATTTCATTTAGTAATTCTTCATAAAGAACTCTGAAAATATGTGTAAGCAGAATATCCAGATAGAATCTGACTTGTTACAGCCATAACACTACGTACTGCTAGATTCAATTAATATTTTAGCTTTTAACATCAGATTCTTGATAATGTTGTTCGCTAAGCACAAATAAATTATACGTCTAGCGCATAAACACTTACTTTTTTTTCTTTAATCAAACCTTTCACGTAAATCCTACTTATTTCTAAGGATGAGATCCACTGCCTTTGGATGATTTTCACAATAAAGCCTGAGAAGATGTCGTAAATTTGGTGCTGCTTTTAGCAGTAAACCACCAATTCGAGCATTGGTTGCATCCTTTTCAGCAGCTTCTTTGATATCACTTAATAATTCGCGCTGATGAGTAATCAAAAGTTGTAGATTTCCAACAAGAACTTGAAAATCTTTTTCAGAAATCCTAAAAATACAAACTCGAAATATAAAATCGAATATAAAATCTAATTGTTTGGAAACAAATTTTTCACCATCTTTACATCTTTTTTCAAAGAAGTAGATTTCCAGCAAGAGCTTGAAAATCTTTTTTTTTCTGTAGAAAATGTCAGTTGCTAGAAAAAGGTTATATGAAAAGATACCTTTTAGAATCTTTAACTTTTATCAATGTATTGTCATTAAATTTTGTGACACTATCAACGTAATTCAATTCCGCCTCCAAAAAATCTTTCATTACCTGAAATTAGAAATGTTAAACGCATCAAAACCGACGTAAATGTTAGAAGCAGCCCGTTAGAAATTTCATATTTATAACAAACTTCAGGCCACCCATAATATCGGCTCCAGTTTCAACTGAATAAGTTATATAGTGTCGTGTTGGACCGGATTACTGCATTTCGAAACGTAGTTCAAATTTTCAGATACCTAGTGGTAAGTGTATTACTAGGGTAGGAAAAGCATTTTCAGGAACAGATTTTGCAAAAGTTATGTCAGCTTTTCAAATCCATGTTTAACATTTAAAGTCATTTTTGAAGTATTGATCTCAGATCCAATTTATCCTATAGGTAATGTTTATGGCAGTTTCGGCTACATTTTAATAAGTTTTCAATGCAACAATATATTCCAAACTACAATAATTTGAAAGTATAATGCACAAATGGAAACTATAATAACATGAGTATAGAGAAGTTCTGTGAAATTAAATGCTTCAACCAATAAAGAAAAGAGCACAACATCCACATGACACCACTGTTTACCTGTTTCCGATAAGCTTGTCGACTTGTATCACTCGAAAAGAGAAGTGTTTCTTTTGTTGGACCGGATGACAGACCATCACCATTTAACATCGGAGGACCATTATTTCGAGATGGCAAAAATCTTTCTAAAAATGACTGCATTGAAAAACTTCTCATATAAACTTTTTCAAAGTGCTTTATAAGCAACAAATTTCTTCAAACTTGAAACTCTTGATGCCGTAAACTTCATTTGATATTAGGTACTCAAAACAACTTTACTAAACTTCCTACAGTGGAAAATTAAATTGCTCAATTTCTGGCAAAAGATTGGAGATCAATTATATACCAGATTCGAATATTATATTGACGTAATTCGCCGGGAACCATCCAGTATAAGAATGTAGCGTTCCTTCCCACCAACCACCTTCCAACTGCTGCGTAACGGTGATAACATCACCTTTTCGAAATGAAAGCTGAAAAATTAACTAAAACATGCTGTTGTATTCTGACTTTCAATGCCATAAAGATCTGCCATGTCAAACTTCTGCCTCTAACAGTAATGGAAAAAATGAAAATTTATTGGAAAGAAAAAAGCGAAAATCTCAAACAATGAAACCTTTCTCCCTTTCTAAAGATATTTAGAACATGACATGTACATATAATTTTCACTCGGTCTGTGAAAAAAAAATAGAGTTTCCACAAGAAGAAGGGACTGTATAGATATACAAAAACAAATTAAGGTATGTGTTAGAAGTTGGAGTAAAAAATATCGTTATTTCACTATTAGTTCAAATATAAAGTAACTGCAAGTTATAATTATGTGAATCAAATCATAAAAACTAAAATCACTGAGAAATATTTAAATATACGAAAGCATAAAAATGAATAATACATAAATGGATACCTCATCGTTGTTTCGTCCTTTAAAGGCATGCTTTGCTTGGGCATATATGGTTGAAGTTTGTTGAGTGCTGAGGACACTATCGGAAGAGGATGGGATAACCTCATGAAATCTTTCATTGCTACTTTCCATTAAATAATCAAAAATACTTCTGAAATTTATTTGTTTTTCTCAACATGATAAAAAATCAATAGATGAGTGCATGTGTATTATTTTGAGGAAATTAGAAACAAATTTCTTAATATACATTTTGTAAAGATGTAAAGAAGGATTTTACTAGACAAGAACGTTAAGTTCCCACAAGTATTAAACTACCTTTAAAAATGTAATTAGAATACTTCTGCTATACGATTAATCGTGTTTTGGCTACCTATTTAATTGTTTGGATTAAAATTTTGGAACTGCATCGTTCGGGATTTTTATCTGCAATTTAAAATTTGATGAAATATTTTATTACTACATTCGAGCTACTACCATAAATATTACTTCGTTCATTTTGATTGTCTCTAAATATTTTCTCCTAAATTTTTGGCATTTTTCCTTTTTTTTTACAAGGGTCAAATTCTATAGCGTTTTCTGCTTCTTCTATATCATCTTCAGTTCCATTACTCCTTTAGCTGTAGCTATATCGATTAGTCTATCAATTAACCTGTTAATGAAAATGATTACTTTAACTATACTGGCAATTATGCAAAAGCATTTCATTATGCCTGTAAGTAAGAGTGAATAGTTTGGTCAATTACTTGTCAATATCACACATCCTAATGACTACAGTAACATCCGATATCAGTCTCTCATTATTTCCCCGTCACTCTTTTTTTCTCTTCATTATCTTCTGCATCATCATCCATTCTTAACTGTTCCACTGTTTTTCATTATGCTATCCCAAATTTGCAATTAAATTCTTTAACTTAATCAACCTCTGACCTCCACTCGAGGAGTTGTCAATCTCTCAACCATTCTACGACTTCGGCAAAAAATTGCTTTCTAGTAGATTTGAAAGCAGCAGAGTAAAGTGAAGTGATACAAAAGTATCACTTCACTTTACTTTACCTCACCTGATGTTACGGTATAATTCTGCTCACCTTTAAAACGATAAGGATATCTTCAATAATTTTTCTTACTTAACTTATCTTATGTGCTTTAATTGAGATGACCACAGGTAAGTATCAAAAGCCCACAACTATCAAACCAACTATCTTCGAAACACAAACGAACAATAACAATTCTTGGATGGAATTACAATTTCTCAAATTATCCCAGATTAATCCATATGTGACGGATATAAAACTATAAAGAAAAGGAAAATATGTACTTTATAACAATACAGAAAGAGACTATATTATTTAGCTATCGAGAAATTTTCCTCAATCATTGAAACTAAGCTAATTAATTTCCACCCTACTTTTTCTAATAATTCTTTCGAAAACTTACTACCGAATGAAATTTTCATCATAAATGATTACTAAACAAAAGTACCACTTCACTTTACTTTACCTCACCTCATTTTATCATACAACAATTCCTCAATTTTACCACAGACATTTTGTTCGAAGTTTACTCATTCGTATTTCGAATATGGGTCGAAGATTACTTCGTACATTCAGTTGCATTTGATCGTATTTTCGTGCCCCGCGCAGTAAATAATAGCGAGTGAGGTCAGTTTAGGCTGTGATTGCATCCGTTAAGTGGTTGTGTCGCCCGGTGTTGTCGTAGGTTGTTTATGTCGTTGACTTTATTTTCACTATTGTTTGCTGCTTGTGTGTTTGTGTACTGTATATGTATGCTTATGTTGATATTGCGTCTGTGAGACACTCGCGGCCATATAGTGATGAATATATACGTTTAAGTATTTGAGTTTACAATGTTGAATTTATGAGGGAGTGAAGCATGTTTGTTTTTTAATGTGCTGTTCAGATTGGAATGTAAAGCTTACATGTGATGTATAGAAGAATGAGAATGTAAGTTGTGCTGTTGTATGGGCATCGTTTCTTGCATATACATTTCTGTAGGTATATATGTGTATATGTTGTTGACTTGTGCTGATGTGCTTCTTATTAAAAATGTGTCTTTATGTGTCTGTGCATGTACGCAGGTGCCTGTCCGTATGTATGTCTGAGCGGTTTTATGTGTCATATGTGTACCTGTGTATATACCTGTGTGTCTGTTGTGTAAATGTGCATGTCTGCGTTTAGTGGTAGTGATTGACGTCTTGAAAATCTGAGTGGTCAGGCTACTGTGTACGATTTTTACAATGCCTTTTAAAATTTGAAATCCGTACAACTGATTATTGCATTCACTCATTCTTTTTCAGCTATTTACAGGAAGTGGTTTTATCTATTTTCACTCTAAACGTGAATTTTTTTCGTTTTGTTCGGCGATCCTGACATGACTGATGCCAATCAACAGTATGTGTTTCAGATATTCTTCCGAACTGATATCTTTTGCGTATTTCTATGTTTTAATTTCGAATTACACAGGTTATAAATTTGTTAAAAGCATTTCGTATATTGCCAATCAGCAGAATTTGCAGGCAGAAACATGTAGACGACGGTGAAGCCGCTGGCGCCCCTGCGCCGATTCAAGCGCCTTTGGATTCTGATGGTCTTATTGAGGTATGATTTGCTGGGACTATTTGTGGTGGTGGAATGTCTCGTTGGTGGAAATAAGGCTTGAAAGTTTATGATTGTCGCAAATCGAAATGTTTTATAGAGCAATTGGGAATATGTATGCGAAAACTTCGATGAAATGGGTTTAAAAGAAAATCTTCTTCGTGGAATTTATGCGTTTGGTTTTGAAAAGCCGTCTGCTATCCAGCAACGTGCCATTATTCCGTGCACCAAAAGTAAGCTAAAAGATGAAAAGTGTAAAATCAGTAAACTGACAGCGTAAAATCTCATCATTAAAGCTAGACTACTAAATTTCATATAAATTTAAGAAGTGCCAAAATTTTGGATCTTCGCAAGTCTCGTTTCGTGATACGTATTGTGAATAGATAAGAATGAAGAATGGTAATGGAGGGCAAAGTTGCTAGTTAGAATCCAAGACTTACATGGTCTTTTCCCGATCATTTTGTTTTGTTTGACTCTTCTCATCCTTTTTAATCAGACATAATGAGTCACTATGTTGCCTTCGCACTATCACATGCTTTTTGCTTCCTTAATTCCCAAAGTTTCCACTATGTCGGTTTTTTTATCTATTCGACCATTGGGAAGTTGAATCATAAAGTGACTCTGCATAAAAAAAATCATGCAAATTAAAAAAAAAATTTAAAAAATTCAGTCGTTATCGTTTTTTTTCGTGGGAGGGGGAGTCGAATTTGGGTCTTTTTAATTGGATTTTTGGATCCCCCGAACACGACCCATGAAATATGGTGAGGTAGTATTCAGTGGTTCTGTTCTTTTTCATCTTTTAGTTTTTCCGTTACAGAACGTGACGTCATTGCTCAAGCGCAATCTGGAACTGGAAAAACAGCCACTTTTTCTGTAGCTGTGCTTCAAAATATTGATGAAACTATCCCAGAAGTTCAAGCCCTCGTAATGGCACCTACTCGCGAGTTGGCACAGCAGGTGTGTTTTTAACTCTAGTAGATTTCATTTAAATATCGGAGAAAGAAGGGTGTAAAGCAGGAGAGAAATAGCGAAGTTTTTATGCACATATAAGTTCAGTAATTTATATGGCTAAGAATGGATTGTTGGATGCGTAGAAAGTTGTTTGAGCGATGATGATATAACTTGCCCTCACGGACTTGGAAATGGCGATGTTATGTTTAGCAGCTGAGCTCGAAGATGTTGAGTCTTGTTTTTGGTGTAATACCTATATTAATCTAAGAATTGAAAAACATCAATGTTGAAAGTTTGCATGCACATTATTTTACAGACATGATGGATCATTTACTGGTCGTACGGTGAAGGGAGTTAGCATTCTAGTGCCTTTCGTCATGTCATGACTTGTGTTAAGCGAACATTTTTGATCGGTCATTACCTTAGAGGAAGTAACACAGAGGAAATTGCGAATCCAGGTTATATTACAAAGGATTTAGATACAAAAAGTGATGCTATCGTTGGGTGAATATCTCGGCGTAAAGTGCCATGCATCAATTGGAGGTACAAATGTTCGTGATGATCAGCGTAAATTGGAGTCTGGTGTTCACGTTGTAGTTGGTACACCCGGCCGTGTTAATGATATGATTACACGCCAGTCCCTCCGTAAGTTGTGATTATGCTGAATTTATTTTCGATATTAGTTTTGTTATTTATGATTACACGCCAGTCTCTCCGTAAGTTGTGATTATGCTGAATTTATTTTCGATATTAGCTTTGTTATTAAAATGGAGGAATGATAAAATGTGAAATATATATTTAGTAAACTATGTTTGAAGGTTTTGAGAAATTAAGAAAAATACTTTGGTGTTAAGGTCTAGAAAAACAGTTTTATTTGAAAAATTACTCATTTTAGAAATATTTTAGAAACCAATAACATCAAAATGTTCGTGCTTGATGAAGCAGACGAAATGCTTTCTCGTGGATTTAAGGAGCAAATTTATGACGTCTTCAAATGTATGCCGAGTGATGTTCAGGTATTTCTGCTGCTATTCATTCGTTGTATTTATTGTAGTATCGTTTTTTAAACAGTTTTAAAGTGACACACATTTCTTTCAGGTGGTGCTCCTTTCGGCTACGATGCCATCGGAAGTTCTGGAAGTAACAAATCGTTTCATGAATGATCCCATACGTATCTTAGTGAAGAGAGAAGAGCTTACCCTTGAAGGCATCAGGCAGTTCTACATAAACGTCGAGAAAGAAGCACGGCCGTTTTCATTGTTTTTCTGCTTAATTATATTTGAATATGGATTACCGTAGTAAGAGTATAAGAGTAGAGCAAATTATTTGGTTCACCTGCAACTGGTGCATCTGCGTATTGACATGATTTCTATGGAAAAGATAGGCGTCAGCCACAGCCGTGCAATTAATAGAGAATATACATATGGGATTAATTAATTTGTTTTGAAAATCGATCAAGTAATTTGCATTTTGAAACTTAAAGTATTACAGGAATGGAAATTCGAGACACTTTGTGATTTATATTCCACAGTTAATGTAACTCAAGCAGTCATCTTCTGTAATACTCGTAGGAAGGTTGATTACCTTGCAGCTCAAATGAGTAAAGAAAAGTACACTGTTTCCTGTATGGTGAGTTTGTTATATCTGGATGATCTCTTGTTTGTTCAATGATTTTACATATTCATTTTTTCGAAAACTTTTCTTAGTTTGTATTTTGATGTTGATCCTGCTATTGATTTTTCGGAAGTAATTCATTTTGTTAGCATTCCATTTTCTTATCCAAACCGGATAATGTTTAGCATGGCGAGATGGAACAAAATGAGCGTGACGTAATCATGCGCGAATTCCGGTCAGGCTCCTCCCGTGTTCTTATTACTACGGATTTGTTGGCACGTGGGATAGATGTTCAGCAAGTTTCATTGGTAATCAATTATGACCTTCCAAGCAATCGTGAGAACTACATCCACCGGTAAGTCATTCGAAATTGCATGTTGTTTTGTTTTTGAAATTGAACATCGTTAAATGGATGGGTGATGAAGCGGAAATGAATTTTTTAAAGGGGAAAGTGATGCTGAATTTGAATTAATGATGTGAAATGGTAACGAAGAATGGCTAGCATTCAGTGATCTGAAAATTTCCAGAATTGGACGATCGGGACGTTTCGGGCGAAAGGGTGTAGCAATAAATTTCATAACGGAAACTGATATGCGAATGATGAAGGATATTGAAAGTTTTTATAATACGCAGATTGAAGAAATGCCGATGGATATTGCAAATTTGCTTTAAGGA
The DNA here is from genome assembly GCA_005281725.1 of Wuchereria bancrofti. Classification (NCBI taxonomy): domain Eukaryota; kingdom Metazoa; phylum Nematoda; class Chromadorea; order Rhabditida; family Onchocercidae; genus Wuchereria; species Wuchereria bancrofti. The sequence continues at coordinate 19,005,562 of SSBO01000012.1, read as the reverse complement.
CCGTGATAATGATGTCATGATATTTGTATTGCTGTACTATTATTATTATATTGTTGATTACAGTTATTGTAATTGAGCGAATTCGGGCTGGGTTCTGTATTGTTAACTAAGCTGTTTAAAATTTTAGTTTTCCCTAGATTATACCAAGTTTTTTTTTGATGCCTTTGTTACTATGCCTGCATGACGTTTTCTTTTTGTTTTCTGCCATTTTTTTTTTCTTTTTGATTGCTGTTTTTATGCGTTAAGGTTCAGGAGTGCTTTTTGAGGACTCAAGATTAACTTGTTTGCATTTTTAGGAATTGATAGCATTGTTTTAAATTGTTTTCCTAAAGGGAGGTAAGATGACATGTTCCTCCATTGTTTTGTTTTCCTTTTTTGACCGTTTCGTTGGGTTGGATGATAATTAGTGAGTTAATTAGTGTATCGTTTGTCGATCCTGTGCTACACTGTTGCTGTTTTTTAAATAGAAATATTGTTTCTGAATCTGTAGTTGAATGACATGAAGCAGACTGTTTGCAAATTCTAGTGGGAGCGATGGGCGAGTCAAAAACTGAGGTCCACACCAATGTTGATTTTGCCTTCAACTGATTTGTGATGTTATCCAGTGAAAGACGATGAACAAAAATGAAGTTGTATTCATTATGGCTTATTTGGATCTGTTCTGGCAAAATTGGAAGTTACGATTTTCTGCGTGGTAACGGTGTGAAGTCGTTTGTTGGAGGCACTTTCGTATGTAAATATTCAGTAACACACAGGTCATGACTCATAGTTTATCTAATGACCGTTACCGGAAATCCGAGTCATTCAATTCTGATAGAAATTTCTTGGAAGTTTTGAGGAAAAGACATCCTATTATAACACTGAATGAAGTTATTTTTATGGTAATCTGAATACGTCAACATAACCATATCTGTTGTATGTACGATTTTCGTAGCATCGAATGAGTTCATTTAGAGTTGGTAACGATGGTCCACTATGTTCAATGTAATAACTTCGAATTTTATATTCTTTCTGTTTTGTATCACTGAAAGTTTCCTGACATAACACTAAAAAGTGTATCATCGCTGTTTGAATTCCGAATTAGTGGAAATTTCACTTTTTTTATAAGAAGGATCAAAGGTATAGATGCAATAGCAATATATATTCCATTTTTGCTCCAATCATTCAATTATTTTACGTTAGGTTCAAGCATGAAGTTAATTGAAATAGGAAGCAGGTAGTCTAATTTTAGTATCACTAATAATCATGTCAGTTTCAATATACCTAGCTGCAAATTTTGTGCTAATGTTGAATTCTTTAATCATAGCTGATTTTTGATGAAATTGATTAATCCAGTGTTTTGCTAATCTAGGCTAGATAAAATTTTAAAAATTGAAAGTGAATGAATAAATAATTGGTCCATACTTGTTTTCAAGTATTTCACCCATTGTTCGAACAAGCCAATGGAAGTGGTTACCAACCGATGAACGATAAATCACTGTAAGTGGTAGATGGTCGATATCGTCTAGGTTGATCTGCAAGTATATAGCTCCTGAAGCAAATTTTAAAAATGTCTAATTTTTAAGGACAATTTTGAAATTAGATAGACTTTGAAACTCGAACAATTCTGTTAGAAAAACACTGATAATTTTAATCACTTTTTTTTAATAAATTTTTAATATGGTGTTAGTACTATTATTCATATTATTTGTTGGTTATTATTTGTTGAATTATTTATTATTTTAACGAATTAAGATGATAATGATGATGATAGATTTATAGATAGATAAATTAGATAGATTAGATAAATAGCTAATATTGGGCTATTCTTAAATGATGCCAGGTTAATTAAAAAATACATTGTAATGGTGGAAATGATTAAAAGAGTTTTACCGATTTATTCCATTGATGATAGAAACGAAATTCTGTGAAACACTGAACAAATGATTCAGCTTCTTCCTTTGTACAAACACCAATATAGCGCCATCTGGTAAATTCGTTTAATGTTGGCGGTACAACTTGTGGTCGCTTAACTTAACTTGAATATTTCTTATTGTCAACAATGAAATATGTCAATAAATCTTTTTAATTTTATTTATTTTTCCTTTTGTTTTTCAAAGAAAAAAAAAATCTAATAAAACATTGCAATCTTTTGTAGAAGTTTTAATATTTTTGGAAATTTTAGTGTTTATTTACATAAAAAAAAAGAAAAATTAATCGAATGATTTAAATACAATTAGATGATTTTGAATTATTGATTATTTGTTTGGAATTTTTTAAAGATTTATCCATTTCATTTCCATATCTTGAACGGCGATAATCAGCAGCATTAGATGTATCAACGTTTCGTTCGCTTTAATGAAATGTATTATTTGCAAAAATTTGATTGACATTTTAAGCTATGTATAGAGAGTTTAAATTGTAACAAATTTTCGAATTAACTTAAATTAAAATTTACAACTTTAGAATACTGAATTGTTTTTATGAAGAAAGACGAATAATAAGTGATGAAAATTATATGTCAAAAAAATTTATTGCTATACTAGAAAATTTAAAATACACAGCTTAGATTAAATGAAAAAGTTAAAAAAAATGGTAATATACAAATTCTTTAATGATGAATTAATTAATTCAAATTAAGTAACCGTCTTTCGTCCTTCTCCTTTCTTGTTGATTTCATTATTTTAAATTTAACGTATGACAACACCACCCTTTTACGCCTCAAAATAACATTTTATTTCAGCTATTGATGATTTTATGAAAATTTCAATTTTAATATGCAAATTACATCAGTTATTTAAAAATCTTAATCTTTATCTTATTGAAGCATCCATGATAATTACCAGCTGTTATTTGATTTCTATGATATGTTTTTAAATATAAAGATTATAACAATATATTGAATAATTAAAACTACAATGGAATATTGCTGATTATTAACAACATAATTAAGCCGGATTAAATTAATTATCCAATGGGAAACAATGATTGCATATTTCTTTAATCAGTAAAGAAAAACATTAAAGAAAAGACGGATGGCAAAAAGATGTAATCAACAAACAATTGATCAATTAAGTTTGTTCGATTTTTAATAGTAATGAATTAATAATTATTGATTATGACAATAACATGGGAAATGTTGCGATTGATAAAATTTGGAAGAAGTAATGTTAATCCATTGTTGTTAAGTAATAATTGACGAATGCGCTATTCATTTTTGAATACAAATTATTCCATAATATCTGTCAGCTTTTTTTTTGACGAAACAAAAGAATAAAATAAAATAAAAAAAGAAAGAAATCTAAATATTTTATTTTGTTTCACTTTTTTTTTCACTTTTTATCAAAGATTGACACCGACATTCCAATTTTTTCATAACTTTAAACTTTCTTCATGTAAATTTCATGTAAAACATATAGAAATTATTATGTTTATAGAAATACATTCTTTCGAAGCGAACAAATCATTTGAAATAAATTGTGTAATCAACAAATAATTTGAAAGAAAAGCTCTTTTCATATTTCACTTAATTCCTAACAATTGTCAATTATGAATTACAGGTTTGTGTCTAACACAAATTATTAAATTGATTATTTCAGTAATCCAAACATTTTTTTAAGATTTTGTCAATTAATTGGCTTATTAATTAACCCATTTATTATCTATTTACTTGTTTACTTGTTTATTTATTTTTTGTTTCCTTATGTGCATAAATTTAAGCATTTAAGTATATTTCATTTATTTGATAATAATCTTTGATAGAGTAAAATATTTTCAGTAAATGAGTGCATAGCAAAAGTACGGAATTAAGAAAGAAAAGGAAAAAGCCTCAAATTTTCTGATCGGTTAATTGATTTTCCGGAAATTTTCTCATCAGTAAAACTTTATTCTGACAAAGCTGAAAAAAAATTTTAATGAATCTAAATCGATTGATTTATTCTATTAGTTGCAAGTCGTTAAAATTCTTATAAAGTAAAAGAGCAAAATTAAATCAGTAAACAAAGAATGCAAATTAAATTTAATTGATTAAGCTGACTTTTTTCTTCTTTCAGAATAATATATATTTGTTTTTATGCAATGGTCTTATTTGTTGATGAAACAGCGGAATTGTTATCACGGCTGACAACAGAGGAACTTGAAAGGTTATGGATGAGATGCCGAGCTGATAATATGAATGATTTTCACGTGCGTAAATATACTTTTTACTATTTAAATTTACACTTCAAAAATTTCACTCTAATGATTATAATATTTACATTTTACGTTTAACTCATATAAATTTTGCGTGTTATTTAATAGTTCCAACAACATGACAAATAGCTTTTTTTGCATTATGAGGAAAAATAAATTAACGATAAGTTACATTTACATACATACGTTGATGATAACCTTGATTTACGTGTTCTGTACGTGTAATATACGATTAATATAAACAGATTTGGTACAAACATTATTTTCTATAAAGAAATTTTCTTTATTTTCTGTAAAGAAATTGTTCCCAATTATTTTATTCAATCATCTCATAATTATATTTTACATAAATGAATATAATTTAAATAAAAAAAGATTCATACATTTAATCGAATTAATTTTACGCACCTCGACGTTTTGCTCGTGAAACGATAACAAATAAACAAACAAATAAGGTAATTGCGCGTTTCTTAATGGGTGGTGTCAATGTGAAACAAATTGAAGCACCATTTTCAGTTCATTTACAATATTCAAAAAATGGTACAATTTACTCTTTTTTTTTTCAATTATAGAAGATACAGTTATAAATTTTTTATGCTTAGTGATCGTTCATTAAATACAAACTTATCAAATTTTTTATTGAAATTGAATAACCTGTTGGTAACAATATTATATTCAATAAGTTTAAACACTAACCTCCCTTTTCCTCTAAAACGAAATTGAAATGATGAATTTTGAGGTATGCTATTAGGTTGTTCCGGCACAATGATATCAGATAGGCATGTGTTAACAGCTGCCCATTGTTTTATCCAAAAAGATTGTGAACAGTAAGTAACTATTCCAATCTTTTTTTAACCAAAATTTGCTCTGTATTGTTTTTTGTATAAATTGCTTTTTTTCTTGAAATTTTAAGCAGTTGAAATTGTTAGCTTTCCTTTTTAAAGATTATAAGCTCAAGTAATCAGCAACTAATTACCAATGATTTACACGAAACGACAGATTTGTTGGCAATATTGAAAAAATTAATTAACTGATGAGAAATTTTTAAAAAGTTGTAACAGAAAGTTTCAAATAATTTCAGAAGAACTGTAACCCAAATATTTAGCAGTAAAAAATGGAAAGTGTATTATGGTGGCGGTTGTTTACCATTTTCCAAAGATGTTTGTTCAGATTTTCAACAAATGGCACGATCAGTAAATATTAAAAATGTAATTCGTTGTTTGCAAAAATAAAAATTTTTTTTTTTATCAAATACTACATCGAAATTTGTATTTTTTTTTCAATACTTGAATTTATTTCAAATTTAATTTAGAATTTTTAAGTTTATTTGATTTTTCAATTTATTCTTTGAAGACCATTTAATATTTGCCTTATTTTATGAAACTTTGAACTGAAGTCTTCGTCCAATGTTTTCACACATATACCATCAGAATTACTTCTGCAATAATTGTAAATGAGTGTTTGTCTCCGATATTTCTATCTGATCTAATAGGTAGATAATGATAACGATAAATAATTATAATAACAATTATAAAATAATTATAACTAATTATAACTTGAAACGTAAATCTTATGACATATGTGTACGTATGAAACGTGATATTGTTGCAGATAGCAATTCCGGCTGATTATCTCACGGGTCCTTGCTTACACAATGATATTGCTATCGTTACTGTTAAATTAAGAATGGTTAATTTTTGTTTTAGTTCAATTTTTACAAACTTATTTAAATTTTTTAAAATTTTCTTTTGAAAATTATTATAAAATTTTCGGCACCACTGGATGATGTTGCATGCATTACACAACCGCATGATTTTATACCGAAAACTTTCACTTTGTATGCCAGAGGTTCTGATCGTAAGTTTTATTTGTCATAATTAGCAAATTTTCACAAATGAATTGTCATCTTCAAACGAACAAGTAATTTTTTCATCAAATAATTTTTTTTTTTCAAATTTACAAAACTGTTAAAGGTACTTTACAAATTTCCATGTTTAAATCTTGAAGTACAGAAAATTTAATTGGTTGCAAAATAAACTATTACTTCTAGCAGTGCTGGTGTTTTTTTTTAGCAACTCGAATGAAAAAAACAACAGCATTATCGACAATAAATGTCACACGTATCGACTGTATTCTGGAACATCAAATTCCGGATGGAATAGATGACCAATTATGCACATCCGAATTACAAGAAACAAATATGTGTTCGGTAAGTAGAAATATATTTCGTAATTCCCAAAATTTTAAAATTTGAAACTTAAATAAAATTGTTCAAGAATTTAGACAACTTAAAGCAATTTTTTTCTTCAAACAGGGTGATAGTGGTGCCGGATTAATGTTCAAGACTGAAAGTGGCACATGGAACATTGCTGGAGTTGCTTCTGCTGGGACAGATTGTCGAATTATTAATATGGCAATTAACAGTAAAGATGGTATTTTAAATTTCAGTATATTTTCAGAAAAGTCCAAGTAAATTTCATTTACTTATATGATATAAGCTGGTAACTTTTGAAAGAACTGATACATAGTTAATTCTTTTTGATTTTTCTATTAGACATCCTTTTTTAAGATAGCAAAGTGATTTTCTCATTCATTTTATTACATTTTTTAACAAAAAAAAAACTTTGAAATCTTCTTTCTATCATTTGACACTTCATCTTTACTATCGTTATTGCTATTTATTTATTACTTTATTATTAGTTGGTATTATTATTTTTTATTATTAATTGCTTCAATAAGTTGTAGAAATTCAAAACAAAGTATGCAAAGACTTGTTTAGAAATTTCAAAATTTATATACCTACCAATCAAATTCCAGCGACGGATGAACCAATCGTCGATATTACTTTAGACGGAAGTGTTTTCATCGATGTACGAGCACATAGTCAATTTATTTGTCAGTATGCTGGGATATGTTTTGACGAGAAATCTGAAAATCAGCCAAAAATTAAAGCTATATTACTTTGAAATTGAATGAAAAAGTGATACATGCATAAATAGTGCAATAAATCATTCTGAAGCAAATAATACTTGCATTCCGGAATATACTGAGAACTTTTTCAAAAAGCCAGGAAAGTACTGGGACTTTTGCATGAAATGGACGAAGAAATAAGATTAAATGTGTTGGAAAGTAGGCGATAGATCGAAATTTTGTTTTGAAAAAAACCGAAATTTTGTCACATTTAAAGGAATAGTACTGTTATAAAGAAAGAGAAATAAAAGATGAAAAAGCGAAAGAAATATTGGAAATGTTTCACTGAACTTTCACTGAACAATTTCGCATCGCAAATCTCTTTGGATGTCTCAGAAAAAAATTTATTAAGTATATTTGTTGTGAATGTAAGTGCTGAATATTTGAGAATGGATAAGAAAATGCTGCATGTGTAAGTGTTATTAGTAAAAAAAAAGGTTATAGGTATAAAGGAATTAAATTTTTTGCTTTTGTATAAGGAAATCTGTAATTTTCCACTAGAATGACTTCAAGAATTTCTGGAAAGACAGAAAAAAATCATTTAATTTTTTTCAAGGTGAAAAAACGATTACAACTTTTATGCCTACTAAACAAATTTAAGATTTAAATAAATAATATTAGCACTTAGAATTTTATATTTTCGACTGCTTGGATTTTGAAGTTAAAATTTAATCACTATGCACAACATTTTAAAAGGAAATTACAGCATTTTATTGTTAGAAAAAAATATATATGGTAGAAAGTGATTAGCATTTTATCAGGAGAAAACGATGAAGAAACAATCAGATATTCAATTTTTATATCACAAATTCATTCAGTACCATTCATTGCAATGTGGCCAGTTGACATCTACATAACTTAGTGTTAAAGGTCAACTTCTACTACATAAAGAGTAAAGATCATCTGAAATTGACAGTCCTTCACTCGCTATAATCATGCGCTTTGTTGTAATTTATGAGGAATTAAAACCTTTGTCTAAATCAGTACAGCAAGCGCTGATACGTTTCATTTCAACACTTATGCATCAATTCACTTTCAACAAATGGTGGCATAGTAACAGCCGTAACATTGATGAGACGAAGAAAGGACGGCCAAAAACTGAAACTGCGAAAAGTTAACAAACATTTGGTGAACTATTGGTATAATCTAATATTTACCGTTTATTATTCATTTCTTTCCTATTATTGCATATGCGCGATATTGTACCGTAGTAAAGAAACAATAAAGTTATTGTCAACGCTTTAGAGTTATGACAGCAACAAAAATACCAATTAAAGAACTTCCTCGACAAGAATTAGGAAAGAAAAAAACTTTCCCATTTGTTTTGAATAATTTTCTGATATCAGATTATAGCAGTAAGTTATTGATAGTCACTTTGTAATCAATACATTAATCTAATTACTGTTTCCTTCTTCTAATCACTATATATAGCATTCATTATAAGATTTAAAAGGTAAGGCATTGTCTCCAAAAGGTTAATGTCTGACAATGCACGAACACAAAAATATGCACAACAATGGTAGATTGTTTATGAATGTGTTAATTTTAAGAAATTGCTTCACTGTATGTAAAGCTAAAACTTCAAGAATTTACTGCAAATTATCACGTTTGACAGGGAACTGGGTAACTTAATGAGTACTATTTCAGTGGGTAATTAATTTCCATAAGCTAAATTTCAACTTCACCGTAATCAAGTTTTCAATTTTTAATTTGTAAATACTTAAATTAAGGATGACCGAACTCTCACTGATTTGCAATGAACATAAAGATGTAAAAATCTCAAATTTTAGTTGTAAACTGAATGTTTATTTCCAAAATTGTTTAAACAAGCATATAAAAACAAAGTGAAGTCAAGATATGTAACATTAGCAGAAAGCAACTTGTGAAGTAAATATCAAATCTGTTCTTATCAGGAAATAGATCAGTGCATTTATTTTTTTTCCTCGGAAAACATTGTGAGACTATAAATAGCAAGAATTTCTTTAAAATTATCGATATTGACGACTTAAAAAAGTTCCAATTCTCAAGAATATTAAATTGCAGTAACATTGTTAATTATAGTGGCACAAAATTAGTTGAACAATTTAGAGACAATTGGAAATATTTAGATCAGCTAATCAGAGCTAACTATTTTCCAACAAAGGGTCGAGTCGAGGCTAGAAGTTTTTTCTTTATCGAATAAAACAAAAAAGTGATAGAAGAGCAAGTGCAATGCTGTCATCAAGTTTTTAAAATTTAGCTTCCAACTTTTCCCGATGTATCAGCTTGCTTAAAAGATAGAAAAAATTTGAATAATATTTTATACCGTAGATTGATAAAACTTCCAAACACGAAATATTTCCTTGTTTTCGATGATGAAAAATAAGGCATTCTACAGCCAGAAATTACAACCTGTAGACAAAAATTCTATTAGAAGTTCTTAGTGAAATAAAGTCAAAACTTATGTGATCGACAACTATTATCGATTGCGAAAGTTCCCCTTTGGTGTTTGTTTATACTTACAGTTTGGATTGAAAGAAATTAAAAAAGGAATAAAAGAATTATACAATGAGAAAATAGTCAACAAATTTGACAAGCAATGAATTAACCGAACCAAACAGAACGATCGAAATTGCTTTACTGATCATACTTTTCATTAAAATTCTTGCATATTTGATAGAACTTTGATTTTTTTTATTATATTGTCTCTGATCCGTAAAATACTTTATGTACACTTCCGAAAGGTGCCAACTAATGCAGTGGAATACAAAATACTACAGAAAACAGGACTGAATTAGTCAGTATTGTGTGTCACAATTATCGGAAAAGCCGATTTATAAATATATCGCAATAAATGCATTAAATACATAAAACTAAAAACTGCCTTATTTGAATGTTCTTTAGACAAATACAAAACTGTTTCAATTTAATATTTTAAATAAGAAATCACTTAACCAATACACATCTTCCAACTGTAGCTGAGCTTACTTGGAATTGTCTGGAATATGTGCTTAATATGCTAAAAATTGCTCTTTAATTGTTAAAACCTTTTAGTCTGATAGCCAAACTTATATTTCATTGTTAAAAGACTATCAAATTTTTATTCACTTGAATTTCTTTGTTATAAATCAAATTTACTTGCAATGTTAAAATAACTTTGCTATGCAAAAAGTAAAGATCATCCGGTAGATCACCCTGCAAGTTCTGGACACAAATCAATGTAAGTTACATCAGTAATGAGTAACTGCAACCACTTCTATCTTTTTCTTAAAGTATTTCCGATGAATGCAAATTCATTGTTCAAGCAGCAGAAGTAATCTTCGGCAACATTACTAAAATAAAAGCCAAACTTTTCATTGCCTAACAAAACTAATTAAATGAATCTGAAGTGAAACAATTAATGTGTCAACAGTCGCTCGTCTCATTATTCTATGATTTGTTTTTAAATTAATGCACAAATAAGGCTGAGCTTTGCGTCCACCGCCTACGGCCAAACAATGATGCCAAAACATTTTATTCTCTTCATAATTTCATACTTTTATTCTATGCAATTGAAGATAACTTTTGCAGTGAAACTATTTTATTATACAACCCACTTTCTGCAGTAGTTATTATCGTAATTTCAAGAAATGAAAAAATAAGAATAATGTAATAAATAATTCATCATTCCTCAAGCAATTCAAACATAATAATGTAAAGGATATTTCGGCAATTGATATTTCGGCTATTAAAATGAAGTTATATTGTTCGATGAGTAAATGAATTTATCCAAATAGATGTTTGGAGGAAATGAACTGAAATTTCGAGAAGGTTCTGATTAAAAAAAAAGATGAAAATGGCAATATTTTCTAAATATACATTCACTTTTTTGAAATTTATGCATCGGAAAATGTTTCTACTGGAAATAATTTTACTTATAGCAAATATATGCTATCAATTGGATTTAATAAGAGACGACATTTTTAATTTCTCTAAAATCCCTTGGCGACAATTTTCAGATCTACTCTCTTTTCTCCTTTCAAGTACATTCAATGTTGAGACGCACATTCATACTGCCAAGTGATCTTCCTAATTTTCAACCATTCTTTCCTGCAGCTGTCTCAAAAATTGTCTGAAAAAAACAAATCAAATTTTAAAGATTCATTATGAATACATTTGATATACTCATAACAATGCTTATATGGAAGCTAATCTGTTTAACTACCTTTCTTTGACAATTTTTATATCTAATAATTCTCTCTAGCATTAAATGATAAAATGCATCAAAATACATACAAAATAGTGGTTAGCTGCTTCACTGCCCGTTAATTCGATAGCCTTCCGACGATTTTCTTGGGTAGTTTTCCTGACGTATTTTTCTGTCCAAACTATAGCAATTGGTAAAGTTAATGCGTATAACGGAGTTAGTTGCACACCTGAATTTCAGTGAAATTAGCATAAACATTGTTAAACTCACACTAAAATTAGTAAATAAGTTTGTAGCATCACTTCCGTAAACTGTGCAATTTATACGACAGTGATATTCAAAAAATAGATGAGACGTCGATAATTCAGAATGCAATATAAAAGTTAAAATTTCAATGAGTGTAATAAATAATACTCAAATTATTGTTGAATCCTTTCTCAACTACTCATTCTTCCCATAATTTGCAAATAATTTTGTGACTTATAGCTGGCTAATTTTATATTTATTATTTATGTTTAATTGTTAAAAATTTTCTAAATAGTTTCTTATATTTATTTTGCTTTTTATATTGGCCACATTTTATAGATTCTAAGCGATTTTTTCATTGTCTCCGTATTGCTTGAAATAGGGTCAATTGGAACAAAATTTCGTTTTACTATTATTAACTGAACATTTTTTTAATTCTAAATCTGTTTAATTTCGGCTCATTCATATTTGTTCATGATTACTTATTTACACATTTTCTGTTAGAAAAATGAATTAGATAAAAACTATAAGACAAGAAACGAACTTTCGAGATAAATAGCAAACTGTTTTGGTGAAAATTTGAAGTCGATAGCAAAGTACATAAACAGTGCGCCCAAATAAAGTGCCAGAAATACAGAATGAAATGCCACTATTGGTGATAATGTTTGGAGAGAACTTATATTTTCCGTGATTTGATAACGATGTGATAAGTTGACATGAATTTTGTTTCGGTGAAATCTCTGAATAAATGCAAATGGTGATAGAGTGAAACCAAGAAGTAACAAAAAGATTGTGTTTACTTCTCCACAGGTAATGACTTCATTCATTCATACAAAACAGAAAAATTATTCCAGTGATGCGATTGAATCGGTGGTACAAATTCGACATATTAAGAGTATAAGGCCAATAGGTCAAAAAAGTAGCCAATGCCAATTTAGTCTTGATAGTCCCATGTTTCATTCAAATATTCTTATTCCACTTTTCTGCTCAAGTGTCTAGCCACAGGAATATCTTTAACAGATTAATCAGATTTCACATGTAGTTGTGCATCACTTACCGCCAATTTCTTGAAGAAAATTTAGATCAAAGTAACATTTGCATCAATTTACTCGTTAGATAACTTGTCGATGGATCTTTTTGTAAGTAATAAATCAAAATTGCCTTATTAATGCAAAATAAAACTGGGAAGGTTAAAGCAGAGATAGAATCGATGGTCGCATAAAAGCCTAGGACAGCAGCAGATCTTAGTGCGTTTTCTTTATTCGCCGTCGAACAATAAACCACTTTCTCTGAATCGAACAATTTGAAATTACTACTAATAAATAGGAAACTGCCAATACCAATGGTTAACTGAAATATTGAAATTACAGAATAGTTTTCAGATATTAATATTGAAGGTTAATATTCCATGTTGTATGTCGAAGTATTTTAAAGTATTATTTGGTTATCCTTGGAAAAACGGCAATTTTCCTGCATCAATTATTCAGCCAAGTTGTTAGAAGTATTTTACACTTCATTCACATAGAATTAAAATTTAAATTACACATTGTTTTTTTTTCATTTGTTTTGAAATGTTATGAAAATATTAAATTAAATCATTAAACTAAATCACTAAATAAATCATTGAAAACAGATTTAAATTCTCTTCTGTACCTGTATTACGATAAGTATAACGGCGATACTTTTTCCAAAATTTTCATATCTCGATGAGAAATACGTAGCGATAGCCCGCTCAATGACTACTGTCGGTATCGAAGCCGCATTTAAAAATAGTGTCACAGATATCGGTGTTCGCATCATGAAACATTCCCATAGAAGTGTCATATACCCACACGGATCAACATGCGTCTTGTGATATGCTACCAGTACATAGGTATGGGCAAATATTCTATGAAATAATAAATTTACCAGCAATATGTATGAACGATCGATATAGTTCTTTAAACTTTTTCGCTTGACTATGAATGGCTTTTCAGAGTTAGTGAGTTTGTCTTCGTTTGAATTCCAAAACATTCGCTCATTGTCACTATATGATCAATCAGCAATCAATTAACTAATCAGTTTCTTTGCACATTAATTTATTGCTTATTTACAGTTTTTATTTGATGAAATACTACTCAATTGATTGTCTTTTCTATTTTCGCCAATATTTTACTTTTTTATTTGTGTTTTAATCACTTCTTTGTGCATAGTTTTTGAATCAATTTATGAAAAATTTTTTAAATGAATTGAAAGAGTATAATATTATTGCAGTACTGTTCATTGACCATTGCAGAAAAATTTTTCATTGACCATTGCAGAGAAAAAAAAGTTACAGAAAGTAAAAATTCTTTAAAAGTGAAATGAAAAAATGAACCTTGCGATGCAATGAAGAATAAGCCACAACTGATGTACTATAATCAAAATTCGAGTATTTTGATGTAGTAAAATACGATTTGTTGTCTTAAATATTATCCATATTTCAACAAGAACTGCTATCGCCGATATGATAATCACAATAATAAGAACAATGTTTAATGCGACATTGTGAGCCAACTCATTTGCATGCTTACATGAATCCATATTTATGATAAACCTAGAAATTTTATGCTTTATTGCTTCGTAAATTTACAACAAATAAAATCTTTTTATAAGACGATTACAATTATAAATAATTAAATAAGTAAGTAAGTAGATAAATAAATAAATAGATAAATAAACAGATAAATTAGACAAATAAATAAATATTAATTAAATAGACAAATAAATAAATATTCATGATAAACGTAGAAATTTTGTGGTTCAACGTTTCGTAAATTTGCAATAAATGAAATCTTTCTCTATAGATATAAAAAAAAATTTGAAAAACCTGCATGATAAATAAGAAGAGGAAGAAAGATCACAAAATAATCAAAATGAAAGTGAATACAATTACAATAAGTTTAACAGGAACAAACTTCATCTGGAATTTACAGCTGAACCATTAATTAGTAATATACGTTGACTTTTCTATGAATATGAAATGAGATTGGAAATGTGTATGGTAAAATTGAAATTTTCATTAGCATAATTTTAAAGATTCAATAGCATATGGGAAATTATAGCATATAGAAAGCATTATTAAGGACAAGAAAATGAGTAGAAATAATTTTTGTTAATTACGTATTGCTATTTTATAGGCTGAATAAAAAAAGGTAATGAAAGGAAAAGGTTGAATAAGTATTTGCTGAATAGATGTTGAATAAATGATGTTATTTTGCATTGATGATATCATATCATACACTAATTTTACAACCAAAGGATATAAAGAAACAAGTAACAGAAGATAATATTGAACATTATCGATTTAAACAAGTCCCATGATCCAATGACATTTCCAAGTTGACTTTGGCTTGTTCATTGTGCTTAGACCAATTCCTAGTGAATTCTGAATGGTTCACGATTTGGTCGGAGTAGCAAAGATATATTTCGGTGCAATGTTAGGGAGAAAAACACAAATCAGGAAANTTTTTTAAATTGTTAAATTTCAAATTTTTTAAGGGCTCGCATATTTCTGATCTATAGTTTATTGAAATATTTTATTGAAATAAAAGAAAAAAAGAAAATTAATAATTAGCAAGGCAACAAATTATACAATTATCATTGGAACTGTTTTTTAAATTCAATTCAGTATTTTCTTTTATTTCTCAAGTAATAATATATAACAGTATGTTCCAATATAATCGTAATGATATATTTACTATATATTGATTTCATTCTTCTTTCTCTTTCTGATATTAAGAAATTTTCCAAATTATTAATTTATCATAAAAAAGAATTTTTCTTTCATTTATTTTTAAAATCTCAAATTCATAATAATGGTGGTGATGGTGATTATGGTGATAATAATAATAGTGATATAAATAAAGATACAATAAATTTTACCACTAAGCACAAATTTTTTTTAAATATCAATTCTTTGAAATAAAATAATATATAAATAACACAACGATTTGTACAAAAAAAAGAAGTGATAATAAAAATCTGTTTTTTTTTTCAAATATTTTTATCGAATGATAAAATTTTTTACTATTCATTTTGTGTTAATTCACTTTGTAGAAAATAATAATAATTCTGCATTTTCAATTATTTTCAATTACCGCTAAATGTTGTTGTATTGATAAAATTGATTGTTGTTCCTTTTTCTGCTAACTTTTTGCTTTTTCATTCTTTTTAAGTAACAAAAACAAATTGTGATATTTTATTGATTAGTTTACTTTTACGTTAGTTAGAAAGAGTTGAAATTTTTGATAGTTTAACTCAAATAATAGAAAAAATAATATGGAGGATAAAAATTTGTGTTTTTTTTTTTTTGGAAATAAAACTAACTGTTTATTTTTAATTTTATTTGTGAACAATTAGTAATTTCATTTTTCCAATGTTTCAAACTAATTGCTCATATAATGTACAAAAATATGCATAGATATTTTTTACATTCAATATTTTGTAAATATTTCATGAAATGTTTGTAAAGAGAAAAATGAAGCAAGAAGAGATAACTGTTAATTTTTTCCTGATTTCATAAAAAATCTGAAAACAAATTTCTATTAGTTTCGTTATCATTTCAATGAAACACTTATATTTCACCTTTTTTTGCAAACAATTCTAAATAGTTTTGCAGTGATAAGAGGTATAAAATAAATTTTAAAGATGCATTGTGATTATTGCATTTCATTTCTTAATTTATGTTATAATCTGGCGATTACATTTTTACATAGATATTTATAGTTAATATTTTGTAAATATTATTTCATGAAATGTTTGTGAGGAGAAAAATGAAGAAGAAAAGATAACAAATCAAAACAATGGGTTTTCAAATTTTATTATCAATCAAAAGGATGAAAGTACTTTTTAGAACAAAGTATAAATAACAATATCATAATGAATAAATAATTACGCAATTATAAAATATAATATTATCAAAAAAGGAAAAAGAAAGCACAAATTAAAGGCAACAGTGATATTAAATTGAAAATTTAATTAAAGACATTTATTTTTTTTAAACTAAATTATGAATAATATAATTTACAATAAATAATTGACCCACTTCATTTTAACTTTTCTTCAGTCTTATCACTGATACAACAAGGAAGAAGACCTTCAAACATTCTGTACCAATGTCGTTTGTGTGATAATAATCTGAATATAAAGACTGGTTTTCTTTATATTCGAGATGTCATATGAATATTTTCTGATAAATTTAATTTCAACTACGGTCTCAATTTGAATTTCACTTTTAAAACTGATAACTTCATTATATAACAGCAATAGAATTGCAGAAAATTACTTATTCATTTCTTTTGTCAATTTTAAAATTATCAAAAACCAAAAAAAAAATTTCCGTTTTT
Source organism: Wuchereria bancrofti (assembly GCA_005281725.1). Classification (NCBI taxonomy): domain Eukaryota; kingdom Metazoa; phylum Nematoda; class Chromadorea; order Rhabditida; family Onchocercidae; genus Wuchereria; species Wuchereria bancrofti. The sequence continues at coordinate 18,988,645 of SSBO01000012.1, read as the reverse complement.
AAATATTACCATCAAATCTGATTGAAATGGTTGATTTCTGAGATCGGTTTAACTTTATTGCTGAGCAAATAAAACTTTTAGAAAGCAAAGTTTTTTTCTTCTTTTCATTTGAAGAATCAGTTTTTGTCATCAGCGAAGTATTTTACAAAGGACAAAATTAACTGTTTTTTTGCTTCCTTAAAACTTTGTAAAAATCAATTTTCTAAATAATTATTTTGAAATTTTTGCACTTTATTCACTTTAATACAACATTTTTATTACACTTTTCAATCCTTCTTTCATCTCTAATTCATACATATTTCGTTTGTTTAATTCTCTCTTAAAAAAAAAAAAAAAAATTCATTCTCTTTTCTCAGTCAACTAAATAACTTTTCGAGTTTCCATTATTATTTCGACTTATTATATGTCACAGCGAGAAGATGCTGTTAGTTTCTTCTCTTTTTTCTCTGTGTTTTTGTTCTTTTTGCTATTTATTAGAATAGAAGATCGAACATTTGAACAAATTGAATAAATTCGATTTTCTTTAAAATTTCTTTTCTTAATTTCAGATTTTAGATTTTGCATCTAATAGCAATAGTCTATTGCGTTTATTTACATGAAAAAGCAAAAAAGCCAAGAAAATGCGAGAAAAAAAACCGAAATTAAAATAATGATATGTATGAAAATGATAGTTGTTTTGGAAAAAAAAAATTATCAACAATAATGACCATTTGATGTTCCATTAATAATTTTATTTAACAATATTCAAATGCCTATAATTTCATAAAAGTTTTCAGTTTCTATCTGTTGTTACTTGTTACATTGGTTAAATCACAAGTACAACATACAATTATCAATAGTTTCAACAATAATGTCATCTGTGTCAACAATGTTTGCTACGATGCCAATGGTCTATTTGTTTCTGGTAGTAACGGATGCTATGTTATTGTAATTTTCTCTGCATTCTTTCATTTTTTAATTAAGCAATTTTGCTCAGTGATCGTTATTTTTGCTGATGACAAAACATTAAAAAATTTTCATGAAATCATTAATTAATAAACTACAAACAATAAGGGACCGCTTTTTTCTTTTTTCTTTTTTTCAGTTTTATCATTTTTATTTTATTTTTCTTTTCTTTTTTTCCTTCATTCTTTGTCAAAAATAATTTGCACTCAAAATTTTCTAAAATATTAGAATGAAATTTATAGAATATAAATATTAAATTAGATTAAAGATATTTTATTTATTTATAATTTGTAAACAAAGAAAATAAAAAAAGAAAAGAATGGAAAAAAACATTAAAAAAGAAAAGCAATGTTTAGAATGGAAAAATCTACAAAAATGGCTTATATTTACGTGATATGACAGTAATGGATTATCGAAAATTGGAAATCTATAATCAAGAAGTAAATCGCTGGAGTGTAAATCTTCAAGATAGTATACAACGAGTTAGTTTTTTAGTTTTTAATTTGATTTGAGCTTTATAATCTATAAAAAAGTTAGCAGTTTTCAAGTAGAAAAAAATAAAATAGTAAAAATTAGCTTATTGCAGAACTAATAATAATTTTTTATTACATCAAATTTTGTTGCAGAAATATTAAAGTATTTCTGTAAATACTTTAATTAACAATGCTAACTTCTTGCCAATAAAGCTATTAAACCAACTTAATTTTATTGCAATCATTTTCAAGTTATAATAAACTCACCTGACTTTTGACCTTTTGACTTGTATGAAGTTTTAATCTATTTGAATAATAATTTAGAAAAGAAAATTGGCTACTTTGAAAGATGGATTTGACTAAAATATTATCATTTCTGAGTAAATATAGCATTATTAATCAAAGATTAAATGTAAGGTAATACCTTTCAGAGACAAAAATTATTAATTAAAAGATTTATTTTAAAATAAGGCGATTTTTGATCCTTTAATTTTGTAAACAGAATAACAGAAAGTAAAAAACTGAACTTAGTATAATAAAAAGAATAGAGTAATTCATTTGCTGAGTGTTAAATGTTAGCATGAATAAAATATACAATTTGAAAAAAATCTTTTTTGCTTGTTTTCATTTTTGTAGCAGTCATAAAAAAATTTTTTTTTAATTTAATACTAATAGTCAACAATTGCAGAGTTTTCTGTGGGATGTACGAAATCCATCACATACGGAATTTCCATGGAATATGATGTCAAGAGAAAAGCGTCGTATAAATGATCAGAATCGTCGTCACAGACATAAGCGATTCATGCCTTTTCCAGTAGTACCATATTTCTGTTGAAATTTTTTTATTGTAAAACAAAAGAGAAAAGAAAAAAGTTAAATGATACATTAAAAAAAAAATGAAATAAATTATGAGCAATTGTGAGCATCCAAACCATTTGAATTTGAAATGAATGTATTTTTATGCAAAACCGTTACCTATCAGATCATAATATTTCTCTTTTTTTATTTTTTTTTTATTTATTTATTTTTCTTTTGGTAAGAAGAAGGATTTATAAGGAAAGATTGAAATAAAATTGCTGCAAATTATTGATTCCAAAAATTACATTTAAAAAGATTTGTTTTTTTTTTTTTGAGGAATAATCGTCGTATGGTGAAATTCTGAAAAAATTCTAACGATCCGACATTAAAATCAAGTAAAATAAATTATATATATATAAAGTACATACAAACTTTACTTCAATTACTTCCATTATTACATACTATTATTGCTAATACTACAATTTCGAGTATTTCAGTTTTTATGCATTTCTTATTTGATACTCAAATTACTCACATAGTTTTATCTTTTGTCAGTGATAAAAATTGTTAAATTTATTTTTATCATGTAAAGTGAGAGAAAGAAACAACTAATTCGTCCGTTTTGTCGCAGTTTGATGAAATCCGTCATGAAATTGTCGTTAAGGCCTTGTTGTGATCATCAAATCCTTTAAATTCATTGTGATACCAAAGATTTTCTTAATTAAAAGTTGATAATAATGATGATGACAACAGAAACGATTCCATTAGCTATAGAGCTATTGAATTAAAATATAAATTAAAGCTTAGTGATATATGATATCTAAAGTTTAGATTTAGCATTCAATTAAACTATTTACTAATACAACAACAATTGATTATTGTCCCGTCTAAATATAATGAAATGAAACATCGATGATAATTAATTTATTGGTGCTAATCAATGATAAATAATGGTATCTGCTTTTGAAGTAAAGTACTGCAGTAGCAATTCAAATTGAAAGCTAAATGAAATTAAGCTTATTCATTGAAGGAATAAATTCAATAATATTTCGAGTGCTTCTAAACTTATATTAAGTTATAACATTTTTCAAGTTTTTCAAGTATTCAAGCAATTTCAACAGTTTTACAATCAATGACAATGAATAAATTTGTAAAATAATAATATTTAGATAATTAATTGTGTTTTAAATAAACAATTATTAATTTGCTAACAATTATTTATTGGTTCAGATATTTCGCATTCATTTATCGAATTATTTTATATTATTTAATTCAACATTTTTGACACATTATTTATAATTAGTTATTTTTTTCTTTTTTTTTAAAATTTCGTTTTTCCAGTTGTAAAATTTTGATTATATGACAGTTATGAAAAAGAAAACCAATTACGAGATAAATCAGTAAGAAGACTGATTACCAGATATTTGGAGGATGAGAACATAGATCTTATACTATAACCTTGACCTTAAAATATGAATCTAAATGTACTGATCATATAATTCATATTTCAATAGTTGAAGTATTTCAAAATGTAACACCTGAATTTCAATTAATATTTGGCAATCTTCAAATTGTTCGCTTACCATTTCAGTTCCTTGAATTAAATCACTAGCAAATTGTTTTTATTAATAAGTTTTTTAATTAATAAGAAATTGTCCCGTGCAAAAACAGTAATTTATTTATTATTCAACTTTTGAAATAAATTAATAATGGCAATTAATGTTAATTTTTTTTTAAAACAGAATTCTAGTTTGTTAATCTTTTTCTCCTTAAACTAACATTCTATTTTTCAAAAATTTCTGTTGAAATTCCTTCATTTTGAATATCTAAATATCATCGCATTTCATCGCATCATTTCTCTATTATTAATATTTTAATAAAAAATCGTTTTTCCACCATTAAATTCTATTTTATTTTTTTTTACAAATAGTTTTATAAGTTTTTTCATTTAAATTTTTAATAGAAAGCAAACAAAAAAGCAAGAAATAACAAGAAAAGCGCTTAGTTTAAAGATTTAAAGCGATTTTTGCTTTAACAATTTTAGTTTTTCATAATGGACAATCGTAAAAATGCTCGAATTGTAATATTTATATCTCTTTTTTTTGCTTGCAATAATGAGTGTCACCCATATATCGTTGTTTCTACGAATTGAGCGTGCAAAACAACATTTGAAAAAACGAATGACAACATTAGAGGTATAAATTATAAGTTTCATTTTTTAGTAAATTTAAACTTAGAAATTCTTCATTCATATTCGACCATTATTTTAAATAATTAACAAGTTTGAATACATTTTTAATATATTTGAATCTATTTTAAATTGCTACGATTAATTTTGTTAATTCATTTCCTATTAATCAGTTACAATAAATAGTTAAAGACTGATAATTAACTTTTATTTGTTCTGTTACAAAAAGAAAATGAACAATTGATTAATTACAATTATAGGAAACAAGACGAAACATTTGGAGAGACACTCTTGCATTACGAAAAGGTCAAACTATGAAACGAGGTAAATTTAGTGCAATCTTATATAATTATAGTTTATGCATTTGTTTTTTTTTGTTGTTATTATATATTAAATTTACTCGAAAAATGACCAAATCTGGATTTTCAAATCTTTTAAAATCTTTTAGGAGAAGTGAACTTTATCAATAATTTCAGCTATAAGAAGTGATGATATCATTTAATTACAACAATAATTTTAGTTAAATAGTTTTCAGATATTAATACTGCAGGTTAATATTCCATGTTGTATGTCGAAGTATTTTAAAATATTATTTGGTTATCCTTGGAAAAACGGCAATTTTCCTGCATCAATTTTCCTACAATAAGTTTAACAGGAACAAACTTCATCTGGAATTTACAGCTGAACCATTAATTAGTAATATACGTTGACTTTTCTATGAATATGAAATGAGATTGGAAATGTGTATGGTAAAATTGAAATTTTCATTAGCATAATTTTAAAGATTCAATAGCATATGGGAAATTATAGCATATAGAAAGCATTATTAAGGACAAGAAAATGAGTAGAAATAATTTTTGTTAATTACGTATTGCTATTTTATAGGCTGAATAAAAAAAGGTAATGAAAGGAAAAGGTTGAATAAGTATTTGCTGAATAGATGTTGAATAAATGATGTTATTTTGCATTGATGATATCATATCATACACTAATTTTACAACCAAAGGATATAAAGAAACAAGTAACAGAAGATAATATTGAACATTATCGATTTAAACAAGTCCCATGATCCAATGACATTTCCAAGTTGACTTTGGCTTGTTCATTGTGCTTAGACCAATTCCTAGTGAATTCTGAATGGTTCACGATTTGGTCGGAGTAGCAAAGATATATTTCGGTGCAATGTTAGGGAGAAAAACACAAATCAGGAAAGATAATTCGATGGATAAAATAATTGTAAATTGAATCACGAAGTCTGCCATGTCAGTCGCTCCTACTCCCACCAACTTGTTTATAAATAATAGGCAAATCATAGTTTAGTTTATACTTCAATTTTATCGCTTTATCTTCATTTCCACTTTGATAGGTAGATACTGGAAGACCTGAGGACTTTAAAAGTTTCCCTGTGATCATTTTCCAACAAATTTGCCCTTTGAGAATGTTAGCCATCCCTTCATAATCCATATTATGTTGGAAAGTTTCGCAATCCAAGAGTCATTAGCGATAAGTCCAAGGAATTTTGAAAATATTTACAAGACTGGACATCTTTTTAGATAAAAAAGACACATAAATAAGTGGGCAAAACAAATATACCAACCTGGCAATTCACAAATTTTTTCGATTTCATTTAATTGAGTAAATATTTCGATGTTTTTTTGTGCATATATAATTCTTAGTTATTACTTTTCAATTGCTTCAAGAATATTATACTGCAAGTCAGAAGGTAAATGAACCCCATTATTAAGCAAATAAATCAAATGAAGTAAGTGAATACATTATATGCTATCTTAAAAAATAATTGCTTTTCCTTTTAGGATAACATTTATATATAAAAAGGATCTGAAATGATTACATTTATATATAAAAAAGGCTCTGAAAATTTGAAAAATTACAGGAATTGTGCAAAACTAGATCAATTGCCTTGAGGTAAACTTAGTGGTGATGTTGTAAACAAAGCAATATATTTTAAACAATATTATATACAATGCAATGAATAAAATGATGCAATAAATGATTTTGTAAAAAAGAACACAAAATAAAGCAATAAAGTAACTCGGTAGAAAGGGACTACCCCCTATTTCGAACATAATTCATCGCTTATTTTTCGATAAACATTTTCCATCTGTTTATGACATTCTTCACTCAAACTGTCGATGTCAGAATATGCGGATGAGTCGATTGCCGGAAGAATTTCAATTATTACACGACCACCATAATCAAATTTATAATCATCCTGAAATGGACTACAAAAATTTGCTCACAACTTTAAGATGTACCAGAACTAATATGAATGATAAAGTTATTAGAATAAGGTATTCTAGATAATTACACAGTATGACATTAATCGAAAGTTTAAATAAAAAAGCCTACTTTTCGATAAAATGATTGATATGATGAAATAACTATTGGAATAATCGGAACCTGCAAAAATATTATTGGAAAATGATGCAAGAAAATCGGTAATACTATCAATAACTTCTCAACACTCCTTAAAAATGATGAAGAAACTGTATAACTAAATAAAGTTTTACCTAAGACATTTAAAAAAAGCTACCAATTTTATCAATTCAAAAAAACAAAAAAACTATGGACGACATACGTTGGCTTCACGTGCTATAATGAAAGCACCTTTCTTAAATGGAAGCATTGTACCACTCGAGTTTCTTGTCCCTTCGGGAAATATCCATATCCTTCTCTGAAATTATACATAAAACGATTTTCAAAAAAAAAAAAAAAAAATCCAAAAATAAAGAACAATATTCCTCATTAGTAGAATTGGTTTCTCTCACGTTCCCTGCTCCCTTCCATGCTAGCATTTACTCAAAAGAAAAAAGGAGGAAAATGAAACCAATGATGTAAAATCTATAATTAATCAACACTAAATTCGAACCGCATCTTCTTTCTTCTAATCATGACATCTTCAGTAATAAAAGGATAAAACAGCTTTTTGCAATAATCCGAAGACTTACATAATTCCGTACCGCACTGATTGCTTTCTCAACTGATTTGTGTGCAGCCACTTTACTGAATCTGTTTATGAAAATAGCTTCACATAGATATGCACAAACATTGAAACCCGGCATAAATTTCAAACTACTCTTCAATAAAACAACGCAGTTTTCCGGCCAAACATACGTTAAAGCTGAAAAATATGGTTACATATAGCATTCATAACTGTCCAGATTTTAAATGACCAGAATTTATTTGCTACCTACTCAAAATTAAATAGATCACTTGTTGGAAGCCTAGAATGCTAATAATACTAAATGCAAGTCTGCCCTCTCAGATTTTCAAACAGCATCAGCAACCTGAGGACTGTCAAACAGCCTATGTCAAAGAAAGCAGCTGGTAGTAATAATTCTTGAACATTTTCGAATATAACCTGCAAAAACATGGCCTTTGAAATACAGCAAAATGATACGGTGAGAATTTTTAATCCAACTAATGATTTTTTCCTCAATTAAAACTTCGCTTCCTAAGAAGGACCTGAAATTCAATTCTGATTTCCCTAATTCTAAGTCCAAGTTTCGTTCTAAAGTTCATATGCTTTGTTTCTCGAGCAATTTAATCCATGCTTAAATTTTAAGAGATGAGGACAGGAAAGGAGTTATCAAGAATATATCATACTTAAAACATCCAGCAAAGTCTGATGATTTGCAACGACAATAAACGAGTTATCGACTTCGATGAAATTCCGGTTGCGTATTTCGTAAGATATGCCACACCAAAATGTTAATAATTGAAAAGTACGAAACGTATGCCTAAAATAGTATGATTCATATAAATATAATGTCAGCAGGATGTCAGTCGTCCACAATGAAATACATTAACTCTTGAGAAAAGTTTTCAATTTAGCATTAAACTTCTGAGGCTGCGTGTCCAATATCATGTCTCATGGTATAAACAAGAAGCAGTGCTTTCCAGATTTTCTTGAAGGCACTAAAAGAAGTTGTAGAGATACATGGATTTTAAATCAATCGTGCAAAATTTTTACAATAATAAGCACTAAACATTAAACTGTATAAACGATTTCTATAAATATATAAAAATTCTGCAAATTGAAATACTACTTACGAAGTTTCATAAAGAAGAATGAAAAAATATAAAAAACTCATCATCTTCAACAATTAAATTAAAAGACATTTTTTCTTTGATAAAAGTTTTTTTTCCAATTCAAAAAGATTTTGACGCAACGAATTATTATCAAATATTTCCTATCATTATTCTTGCTTGGTTCCTTTGTCTAGTAATAAACTGAACTCTGACATATATATATATATATATATATATATATATAGAAACACTAAAAATAAAACAGATACCAATGATTTTTCGGAGTTCTTCCATTTGGTAGTGACAGACATGCACCAATTGTTCCAGCCGTCACCAGACAAATCGTATAAAGGATTACTTTGAAGTAATACCTGAATTTCGGAGAAGTAATCCACAGGGGACCAAATGCAATGCATATAAAAATCACGATATTNGAAATTACAGCATTTTATTGTTAGAAAAAAATATATATGGTAGAAAGTGATTAGCATTTTATCAGGAGAAAACGATGAAGAAACAATCAGATATTCAATTTTTATATCACAAATTCATTCAGTACCATTCATTGCAATGTGGCCAGTTGACATCTACATAACTTAGTGTTAAAGGTCAACTTCTACTACATAAAGAGTAAAGATCATCTGAAATTGACAGTCCTTCACTCGCTATAATCATGCGCTTTGTTGTAATTTATGAGGAATTAAAACCTTTGTCTAAATCAGTACAGCAAGCGCTGATACGTTTCATTTCAACACTTATGCATCAATTCACTTTCAACAAATGGTGGCATAGTAACAGCCGTAACATTGATGAGACGAAGAAAGGACGGCCAAAAACTGAAACTGCGAAAAGTTAACAAACATTTGGTGAACTATTGGTATAATCTAATATTTACCGTTTATTATTCATTTCTTTCCTATTATTGCATATGCGCGATATTGTACCGTAGTAAAGAAACAATAAAGTTATTGTCAACGCTTTAGAGTTATGACAGCAACAAAAATACCTATTAAAAAACTTCCTCGACAAGAATTAGGAAAGAAAAAAACTTTCCCATTTATTTTGAATAATTTTCTGATATCAGATTATAGCAGTAAGTTATTGATAGTCACTTTGTAATCAATACATTAATCTAATTACTGTTTCCTTCTTCTAATCACTATATATAGCATTCATTATAAGATTTAAAAGGTAAGGCATTGTCTCCAAAAGGTTAATGTCTGACAATGTACGAGTACGAAACAAAAATATGCACAACAATGGTATATTGTTTATGAAAGTACTAATTTTAAGAAATTACTTCACTGTATGTAAAGCTAAAACTTCAAGATTTTACGGCGAATTATCACGTTTGACAGGGAAATGGGTAACTTAATGAGTACGTATTTCAATGGATAATTAATTTCCATAAGATAAATTTCGACTTCACCGTAATCAAGCTTTCAATTTTTAATTTGTAAATACTTAAGGTTCATTCAATCAAGTTTTCAATTTTTAATTTGTAAATACTTAAATTAAGGATGACCGAACTCTCACTGATTTGCAATGAACATTAGAATTTCTGTCCTACCCTTAGGAATCCAGAATTCTGTTCTCAATTTTGAAAGTATGTATGAGCACTTCTGGCATCATATAATTCCTCGTGCTGCTTTTGCTTGAAAAATTTAGTAGTGGGATTATTTTGCTGTTGAAATTTGATTCTGATTTTTCTTTAAAATGTATCTTCACGGAGTGTTAACCACTCTTTACCACATATATTTCTTTTTAATTTGATTTATAACAAAATGCGATAATTTCTCTTTGAAATAACATATACAGTGATTTAATTTTAACCCGAAATCATCCAACACAGTCGGAAATATGAAACTCTAAGAGTTTATATTATTTGCTTGCATGTTATATTAAATTTAGTTAATACACACAAAAGTTTTCATCTTGCGAAATTAATCATTGAGAAAAAATCGCCAAAAGGTCAGAAGGAATTCATGTAATCGCAATCCAATAGGCGACTGTATCAATGAGAATTGCAGCGATACGAATTCGCACTTCGTTAATGCTATTTTTTTCATTCATTATGTTCCAATAGCATATTTCAGCGCTTTATGTGAATTTCTACAAATCCTTTATTCCTTCCAATCATTTTTGAAGGGATTTTTATTGGCGAATTAGGTTAATACCGTTTAATCACCACTAAATTTATCTCATAATTGACTTAGCTTTGTCCAATACCTGCGGTTTTTCAAATGTACAAAATTTTTATGTATAAATATAATCATTTCTTAAAAAAAAGAACTGCTACTTTTTAAAGTAGCAACTAATTTATTTATTTACTGCACTTGATTTATTTACTAAATAAAAGAATTCCATTTGCAATTTCACCTTTCAGATTTGCAAATGAAAAAGGAGTCGCAAAAAGTCTTAAACACGCAGAATGAAGTTGTGCATTTTAGAGCATCTGCAGTGCTTAATTTGTAAATTGCTCCTAATCAATGTTAAACGGTTGTAAGTCCTTTGTTCAATTAGCTTTGTTTGTTATAAACCAGTCCTATTTAAAATGTCAAATTATTACAGCGGATGTTTTAATTTGCTCACAGTCACTCTTGTAAGCAACGAATATAATGTTATAAACTAAATTCACCGTATAGGTTGAAAGTCATTCAAGAATGACATCTGTTCACTCACCGAAGTCACTGTAATTAATAATAAACTAATGCTCACCTTATAAGTCTATTGTTTGAAGCAGACTTTAACAATAACCAGCAAGCTCAGTTTGATTCGTCTCTACGATCAACAGACGTTTTATTTCGTCTACTCGTCTGCATCAACAACAGGAATTCATCATCAAGATAAAGTAAAATTTCCTGACAACACTCGATTTTTAGAATGTCATCGGGAAGCGCAGCACAATGGAGAAAATGCAGATTATTTCCCAGTAAACTAACACTACATATCTGTTTGAAAAAGTTATGAAAACTGCAGCAGAGAGCAACAATTTATTGTGCAAGAAAAATTATAACAACGGGCATGAAGAGCAGTCACTAAGCAGCAACAAAATCTTTCTTCAACTTGCCCATGAATGCTTTCTTTTCTGCATGTGTCTGGAATCGCCCGTGACCAAACTTGGACAGGAATTTATTGTTAAATTAAAATAAATACGATATAAATAAAAATACTAATAATACATCATGTATGTGGGTTGTTATGTACTGAACAAGGTTTATTTGTTTTGAAACACAAATACTGAATGCATTAGATTTGCAGATGAACAATATGCACAAGGTTACTGCAATACATTAATATGAAAATATTAAATGAGAAAATAGCTGTGCCGCTAACAATATGATCAATCGAGAATCAGTTTTCTCAATTCCATTCAACTCAGCTGTTTTCGCTAAATTTAAAGTTCAACCGACTAAATTAATTTACTATGAAAACCAATTCCATAATTCAACACATTAAATTACCAAATAAAAAACTCAAGAAAACCGGTAGCAAAAAATCGGTCAGCCATGCGAATATATGTACGGTAACAAGAAGGATCAAATTTTTAGAGATCATTAATGCCAGATTGTTGTTGTAAAAACGAACGAATACAGTGCATCAGTTCGCGTTTCACTTCATCTGGTACTGCTCGTCTGGCTCGAACTCGTACATCGCTCAGCACATCTTCCAGCGTTACTTGTTCGATACCCTGCAGTGAAAGTGAAGGAAAATGGAAAAATGAATTGGTCTATGTTGAAACACAACATGGCAGATCATATGAAATTAAAAGATTTTGCTAATAATGATTTTATTCAAATTCCGCTCCATTATTGCTTGAATCTTTTGCAAGAAACTTTAAAACTAATAAAACGTTGGGAATTATGTAAATCCCGAAAAGAAGCAGTAACAAGATGATATTAACATTAAAAGTTATAATAATAATATAATAATATTGAATATAAAAAAATTTTAATAAATATATTAATATTAAAATTTTGGATAGTCAAGACTGGAAAAATATATTAAAATATATGTTATTCGATTCCTCATTTATTAAAAATTATTCGTCCCCGTCCAATAAAAGTTACTCATTCCTGCTCAATAAGTTTTTTAGAAAGTAAGTAGAAGTGGATAATGATTACTTTTATACCTTTCATTTATTTCTTCAGTCATACATTTCAATAGCTTTACAACAGCAATTCATTTATACAACTGGATTTATCGGTAGAGTTTCATGTTGCAGGGAATAATGCCCAAAAGGTAATATAACAGTGACATCACTGATTATTTTTGGAAAGAAATATAGAACGGGAAACTTATATAAATGTAATTTAGTAGAAAAAACTTTTCATTGCTTACCTTATTTTGTATATAATTCCGACACATATTCTCCACTTCTTCTACCCAACCACTTTCTCGCAACCTTTGCAACAACAATTCCTTCATTCGGTCGCGTTCGCCGCATTCAATGAATTTACGTTCCAAAGCTGCTTTACTTACTGATGGCGCACTCATTCCTACTGATTGATAATCTGAACCAAATTCAATGGCCATATAACCATCCATAAATAATAAAGTAAGAAATAAAGAAAAGATAAGACAAATCAACTCTTTGATGTTAATTAATCCCAATCCAATACCTAAATTACCCGTAAACCAATTAGCTTATCTTCTTTTCACTTCTTGGAAGTGCAAATCTCATTACACGAAGGATACAAATCACCGCCTAGAGTCCACTTTACCCACTGAATATCAGTTCAATATCATATGCTCAAATTCAAGACAGAATTACAACAAGGAGGCACTGTCTCCGACCTAACATCAGCCTTCGCCAAAACACAATAAAATAGGTACGGTAAAATGTTTACAACTATTCCGCTCATTTCCAAATCGTGTCGCCCAAATTAATATCGCCCCCGCTCAAATCAAAATCGTGTGGTCTCCTTAATGATAGTATCACTTTCAAGCACTACTTTCCAGATAAAAATGTGATAAAATAACACCAACATCAACCAAAACTTTCACTCTAAAACGATTCTTTTTTAAAATCTTTATTTCAGAAGGCACTCATTCAAAAATGAGAATGTGTCACTTAAAACATATTGCCAAATAGTTATCAAAAGAGAAATATGAGAAGGAATATTTTAAACATAGCATCGAATCGAAAGTGTAATAGAATATAGGCAAACAACTGAAATTGACATTTATGCACTTTACTTTATAACAATACGTACTACACGTTTACCTTACATGTATACACGCTGTTGTAATTTGGAATTCAGTTGAAAATTTTTTACACATAACAGCTTTTCGTAAACTCCACATAATTTACCCGCATAAACTTTATGCAACATAGCCATATGTGACATCCAGATACGGTGTAACTTTTATATATAGTATTTACAAAGAAAAGTAGTTTGGCAAAAATCAAATTAAATTAAATTATAAAAACATTTACTGTTAGGAAGTCACAAATGGCACAAAAGAAAAAAATTTCTTTTTAGAAAAACATTATATGATACATATAAATATATATGTGAACACTAAACTGTACAAATCTGATATACAATGACTAACATAATTTTATAAAAAGCAAACCAATGAAAACAAAGGCAGTGAGAATTACTAATCTGCACTAGCATTCAGAAAGCATAGTGCTTCAGCAGATTAATTAACTTGGAAACATTTTGGGAAATAAGAAATCATTTTATACTTTTATATCTAAAACTACCTGAGAAAGTAATAGCAAACAATAAAAACTCCTAGATCCGTTTTTTTCTGTTTCTTTTTTTCATTGCATTACATTATCTATCACCTGTAGGGAAACCATGTCTAATAAGTTCAGAGTTGGCTCAAATTTCAACCCGCTAAGTGCAGAAAATTACTTTTTTGCAATTGAAAAAAAAAAATCAACCTATAAAATCTGCAAAAAAAAACCTGTAAAATCTGATTTTACAGGTTTTCAAATCAACGAGAAGCAATGATAAAAATCTTTCAAAACAATAGCAAAATAACTGCTATATTCATAGCATGAAAGATCTCCCCAATAAGCATAAACATTCAGAAGTTCCAAGAAAAACTCCCACAGATAAACAGATATGAAATATCTTCACAGGAAGAAAGCAGTAGCAGTTTCTATCAATACCTATCAATTAAATAAAGTTAATTTCTTGATGAATATTAGTATACTGATTACCGGTACATACTTTGTATATGGGAAAAACTACTTCATATATCGCTTATATCCCAATGTAGGTTAGAAATTAAACTGCCATATTATTAAACTTGGCATCGTAAGAAGCAAATCGTGATTTAAGAAATTGGTAAACATAACGGGAGAAACAAAATGCTCCTACTGACCTTCGATCTTTTCTATGAAAAATTCATTACAGATTGTTCACACACTGGTAGAATTTACTTTGCAAGAAAAAAACATGAACCCTTCACCACTAGAAAATTTAAACATGATTCCTGTGCAAAACTTGATTTAAAACACCACAAAAGACTGAACTAGAGGAAATAAAAAAATTTGTACCCATATCTACTGAGCAAAAATTCATCAGCAAAACTGTTTATTGGATATACAGAACACTTGAATGTCGTTATGCCTCTTCTGCTGGTGCAACATAAGCAAGTGGAAAGTAGCCCACCTAAAAAGACTTTATAAAACTTTAAACGAAGCACTTATTTTTCCGTCAAATGAAATCATTTTACGATTAAAATAAAATACAAATCAACTGACACTATGCTAAGAAAAATAACCGTTTCTACTATCAACAATAAAGATTAAAAAAAAAATAACCGTTTCTACTATCAATAATAAAGACTAAAAAACTTTTTATTCAAAAGTGAAAACTGAATGAAAACTTCTTGAATATGCTGTCGTTTAATTCACATATAACTAATTCCAGTCAGTTGTATCAGTCAAGTTCTTCCAGGAAGACACTAATTTAAAGTTCGAAAACATCAAATCAGCAAGAAACCTTTTTATACAACATCAAATGTGATTTTACATTGCTCAATATACTAGGAAATAATTTAAATGATGACTTACTCTATTACCGCTTCGGCCTTTCCACCATCCTCGATCCTCACCAGTCCTACTAATCACGTAGACTTTCTGACCAACCACTAAGGTGAGAAAATTTGGCTCTGATGCTTCAAAATTATGCAGAGCGATATATGACTGTTTATCGGTATACGAATGTCGTAAAGTAGTATTTAAAGTTTCGAATGACTCTCGTAAATTATTTTCTCTATAGTAGTTGATCAATTCCTGAAATTCAGACATTGGAATCTCTGTCAACTATCCAATGTAATTATCAACTACTAATATTATTATCCTATTATTATTAATCTCATTCTGCTGTTGCTACTATCCCGTTCATATGTTTGTCATCCACCAATGACTTGAAGGAGCAATATTAACAATTTAAGTAGTATCTGCCGTTTCAAAAAAATTGCTAATGTCTAACCACGACGCTTGAAAACATTGTACTTTCGTCCAGGTAATAACGTCCTTCTGGCGACTGTTCTACCTTTGTGTGCTTCACATCACCATTGAAACTAAACTTTACTTTCAAAGATAAATGAAATAAGAACGAAATGCAACATATTCAATTCTTCATATTTCCATTCTACCACAAAATATATTTCAGGTTCCTAGAAAAAAGAAAAGATTTCTTAAGACATGGCCAACTTCATATATATACATATGTATATATATGAAGTATATATGAGATTTAGATTCAGAAACGATGTAAACACAATAAATGATATAGGTAGAAGGAAGGTAAAGACCTGAATTACAAATTCTTTAGTCTTGGTTAGTTAAATGGAAGCTTTAATCTTGGTATCTTATCTTACGTGGTACATAATAAAACCGTACAACAACTCCAAAAAGTGATCTCACCATAACAGTGCTATAGAAAGAGAAAAAAAAACATTTCTTTGAATTTACGATCACAAACCCGATTCTGAGGAATACACTATAAAAATATAGATAAAGCTGGAAAAATCTTAGCCAGTGACAGCTTTATATTCCCATCCGACATATAAAGAAATTACGGTTGATAAACTGATCTACGAGAACAATGAAAATTGTTTTTAGCAAAAGTTCCTTTATCTTGAAATAAGAAAATAATTCATTTCGAAAAAATTTAGATGTCAACAGAAGAAAGTAATAATTAAAAAAATGATACCTTATGCTGATCACATATTTTTGTTGTGCAGAACTGAACCGTACTAAGAAAGTACCATCTGGTGTACCGCGTAAAAGTTCCTCCGAATCCCATCGCTTCATCGGTCCTCGATACCACTGTTGGCCTACTACTTCCGTATTCACATAATCCTGGCTCTGTGATTTCCGAGGCAAAAACCTACAAAAAATAAATTACTCATATTTCTGTCCTTATGTCCTCTACTTTTTAACATTATGTTGAGAACAAAAAACTCACTACTTTAAAATATTGTAAATTCACTCTACGAAGAAATGCTCAGAAGGACAAGATATTAACTTACATATTTTCGATCGAGGAAGAGGACCTCCGCTGTCCATTTGTAAGAGGCAGCTGTAACTGAGGCGAGCTAATAATCCAAGAGTCACTGTGTTCTACCGGTGATGACAGTGTAGCGCTACTTAATGAACTAACTGTCGATGAACCCATATGCAATGACGACGTCGATATCTATAAATAAATTAATATTTAGTCCAACTGATCATCACAGAAAAAGAACTGATTGTTCTGCCGCATCTACATACAGCAGTAAAGAAGCAGTGATTCAAATGAATAGAGCATAAACTAAGAATTCTGGTTTTTTTTTTTTTTTTTTTTTTTTTTTTTTTAATTGGACATTAAATCACCCGAAATCGTCGGACAATTTCTGGTTGAATAAGTCCAGTTCGATTAGGAAAAGCAACAATTCGTCCCTGTAATAATTTAGTGAAAAAAGTAAAAAGCCATTTCTCAAATCTTTCATTGAATAACTGAAGTCCCCTCAAAACAGTAACTTTTTCAAAAACCAGTTTCAAAGAAATAAACATGACATCACAGTAAAAATAAAAACTAGCAATTAACATTCATAATCCAAAAATAAACAATGCTGTGATAGTGCAAGAAAAAATTTCTGTGTTCCATGCATAGAAAAAATAGAAAGTCATTTCTCAAATCTCTCAGTGAATAAATGAATTTTCTGCTGCTAATTTCTTCGCCGCTCTGGAATTTGCCCAGTTAATTCCATGAATTGCCAAGTGTCAGACGATCAGATGGTTCAGATTTATTAGAAAAGAGCATTATATAATGTAGCAGTTAAGAAACAAATTTCAATTTATGATGCTAGCTGTTTTACCCTCTTATGAAATATCGAAATGAAAATTCAGAATCTTTGCTTGTACAAAACCTTGCTGCATGATTTTTTTTTTTTTCTACTATTAAATCTGTCCATCTTCCACTTGCAAAAACAATTGTGATAGCAAATGAAATATTCTGAAACGGAGAGTAAGAGTAATTGTTCTTTTTTGCACAGTTAAGAGGTAAAAAAGCTATACTCAACCAAAACTTTATAAAATCCTTACCATCACTGTACCATCAACATTTCGTTGAGTGATTTCTATCAAATCATTCATTTCAAATGACAGAAATAGTGGATCGTTCGAATGAAACGATTGTACTGCGCGAACACATTCATGGGGTTGCACTAAACACTTAATTTAGGAATCTATTCCACATAAATGAATATATTTACTGATAAGCAGAAAAGATTAGACGAAATAATAACAAGTGAGATTTATCATGGTCATTCCTAACCGAGTAATAAACAAATTCCAAAAGTAAATAATACTAACAGGAAGCAGCATGTTTCCGCCTATTTGGAACTCGTGTTGTTATAGGACTAACTCCTGGACATTTACTCATCGACAAGCACGCACGATGCAAATTTCGCTTACAATCTGCAGAATGATAAAACGGACTAGTTCGCAATAATGCCAATACTGAAAGCCTGGCACGTTACGAACAAAACTTGTCGAACTAAATGTCATCCCAATCAGTTAATTTACTAACCGGAACAATGGTATCCCTGATAGAAGAGACCAGCAAGAAGCTTTTCACAATGAAAACAGACAGTAGCTTTATCGTAGCTATGATACTGCAAACAGTGACCTGATGTTTCCGAATCTTTAGGTCTTACACTGCTTCTATAAAG
The DNA here is from genome assembly GCA_005281725.1 of Wuchereria bancrofti. NCBI lineage: Eukaryota > Metazoa > Nematoda > Chromadorea > Rhabditida > Onchocercidae > Wuchereria > Wuchereria bancrofti. Next base: position 18,970,003 of record SSBO01000012.1, on the reverse strand, counting down.
AATCTCCAATAATTTTTAATGCAATTTCAAATATTAATTTTTTAATTTTTTGTAATTTAATATTCAAATGATTATAAACAAGTATGCTTACTGTGCCGCTATAATGTTTTGTACCCAACTGTCTCGTTGAAGCATAGTTTTGCAGCAAATACTGAGGACGTTGGTAATACCGTCATCTAATTCTTGCACTAAAGAGAAATAATAACCACCATTAGCTGTCAGCTTACGAGTTATTGTACCAATTTTATTGTTATTATCAGCGTCAACACCAATGCGGTAATCATTTAGTATGTGCGCACTTCGATATGAATATTGATTTCCCTAAAATTAATTGTGAAATCAAGACAATAACAGCAATCCACAGCGCATTACTCACTAATTCCTATTAAAATATTGTTTATATAATACATCGCTGTCTATCCTTTTATAATATCTAAAATAAAGTTCGTAGATTATGCATAACCTGACCTAGTAATTATGGATATAGGTCTTCTGTATTATGTTCTACTATCTAATCAGTTTAAAGACTACGGTTTAATTTAAAAACTAAACTTACTCTGAGGCTTTTACAAATAATCATCACTTTATCGAAAACAAATACATAGCGTGTTTTAAGTCGATTGCCATCTTTACTTTGATCAGCAATTTTGATTTCACCATCTTTAACCAATCGACCATAGTTAATTAAATGCATGCCTATGGGCTGAAATCAGTTTCCAACTATGTAGGATGATGCCGTAGCTTTTTCAAACTCTTATGTCAGATTTCAGATCAAAATAGAGTACCAGCTCCAGATCGGTTATACTGGTTTCAATATCCATAACCAGTTGCTGCATCTCATAATCACGTTTCATTTCATTGACATAGGAATTGATATCTTGCATCGCTTCTTTGGCTTCTTCCAAAGGTAAGCGATCCGACGAATCCACTGAGGTAAGCTTTATCATCTCCTACAGCAATCAAGAATACTTTCATGTTTTTTTAAATCAGTTTCATGACTAAAGATTATCCATTTAACTCTTTGAATATTTGGAGAGAAAACAAACTACCGATAAAAGGACATGGTATTTTAAAACCCTCTGCATAGGTATACTGAGAAGGTCCTGCAAATGGAACTGATTGCGATTAGCAGCTATACCGCAATCCTGAAACAGTAAACAATTAGCAGAGGCAAAACCAAAAATTTCAAGAAGACTGGAATGGCCACAATTAACAAAGTAGAGCATTCAAACGTTAAAAAAAAACATGAAAACAAATACAATAATCTTCTGTCGCACAACCGGATCCGTCTTTTCCAAGTAACAAATGCGTGAACGTGAATTTGGTAATTTCGAACAATATTCTCCATAAGCCACGAATTTCTCTTTCCAGCTGAAATTCTATTCCATAGTTTAAAACTGTATTTACGAATTTGGTTTGTTTCTTTTCAAGATAAATCACTTTATGTAGAAAAAATAGAATATTAATTACGTAATGAATACGTCCCCAATTGTTACTGGCTTTTCATCGTTCGTAGGCTCCTCCAATCCAACAGTATAGAAGACAGCTTGCCGTAAATGATCACGAAATGAGCGATGAATACATGCTAGTTCCTGCAAAAATCAATTAAGATTCTTAAACGAAGAGAGACAAAATCTTTGAGAGCTATGTGAACAAATAACAAACCAAAATATTCATAAAGATCATTTTATGATCATCCTTCGATAGCACTTCCTCCAGTGGTGTGTAAAAATTGTTTATGATCATATCAAGCGCTTTCTCGACATAGTTTGATTCTGTATCATATAATTCTTTGATGCAATGTTCACGTCGAGAATCTGGTTTAAAGTTTAACCACTTCTAAAAAAATGATTCTGTCAACAGCATCCACTATCATCAGTCAAGACTGCTATAGGTTGCTAAATACTGCGAGATTTTATCTCAAATTTTAAAGCCCACGCTGTAGAACACCAAAAGTGATAATTTCATAACCCGCAAGTAGAAAAGCAAAAACTACTAAAAAAGTTGACAACTAGCTTATGAAGAGAAGTACATGTCTATTAGTTAATTTTACATAGTTTCTTAACAAAAGCATTTCATGTCTTCTTTCATATTATCTACATTATAATTAATATAACTCATCAAACTAATGTAAAGTGCGCATAATTAAAAAAGAAATCCTTTCGATAACGACTAAACAATCGCACATATTTTTGTATAATACTTAATAGATCAAAGTAGACATTGTTCAAAGTAGACAAACCAAGTAGTTTGTAGCTCGACCACATTTTCAGTCATCCTTGAAGACTTCTGATATTGTCTCAGCAGCAAAACTGAACAGGTACTGTTAAGAGAAACTAACGTCATATTCGATAGCTTTCAGTTCCCGTTGACTGTTAGATCGTTGACACACAATAGAATCGTAAATTCGACCACTGGTTTTCTCCTCCTCCCCGATACCCATATCATATGCATTTTCGAGTACAGGTTCATTTACTTCTGCTCCTTTGCGAAGATTTTTATAAATTACCTTGTCGTTATAATACTCCACCGAATTTAATGAAGATACACGTAATGGGAATCCCCTGAAATGTATATAATGTATGCCTAATGTAGTGTATGGAAGAAAAAGGTTAATGTCAAATCGAGTCTGCTATACCTTTCAACTTTATATTCATGTATACTGAGAAGAATGTTAGAAATTTCAAACCAATGCAACTGTGTTATGGTAAAAAATATATGCTCTGTCTAATGAAATCAAAGACAAGTAGTAAATTATTTCTGACTTTATCCAAAAACAAACACAACAAACTGTTATTAAAGTATGCATTATACAAAAAATTTTGCTCATTTTCTGTCCTAATGAAAAACTGAAAAGTGAACCTGATACCACTAAGCTTTGCTACAGGAGACGAAGATAATTTGGAAAGTGTTCTGAGCACTTTGCCAAAATCATCGAGGCGATAGAGATCCCATGGATCAAATAAATCTTCCGAGTTCATTTCGAATGTGTTTTTACATGCTTTTAGAAACTCGCATATATTTTTGCAGCAAAGAAACTGAAATGTTGATGTTGTGAAGCTTTGAAAATACTTAAAAATAACATTTATTTCATAGGCACCAGTAGTACTCCAGAAATTGTCAAAACTGATTTTGCTACAATTCATCTTGCTAAAAAATCTTACGATTAAAAGTTTAAGTGAGAAAGACCGAAAATCTTCCGATATAGAGAAAGATATAATGTGGTCACACTGTACCATATTTGAATATTTAAGGCCTATACCTGAGCCATTTGTGGCCGTTGTTGTAAATCTTTGATGTCAATACAGTTTTCGCATAGTCGATTACAAAGTAAACAAAGCAATACACCATCTCGTAAGATAGTCGCGAATTCACCGATTTCAGCATCTGCCTCCGCTACCCGATGTTTGGCATCCAGAATTCCACATTCAATCATCCACCGTACACATTCTCGCCACAATTCTGTGATTTCGGCCATTCTCTGTTAAATATTTAATGCAATTGTATTTGAAATTATTTGTTTTCTTCTCTTTCAAGAGTGTTCTAGACAAGAAAAATTGTGGATGACGTACAGCTTTAATTGGGGGAAGAATGGAACATACTAAACATCACAGTCATACAACACTGGCAACAACAAATGATGATTAACATTTGTAAAAAACAAATTCTTCGAAGACAAATGTCCAGAAAAGCAATAATATAAAGAAATACCAAAATTCTAAGCAAAAAAATAGGAATTAGAAAAATCAAACGAATAGCAAACTGATAAACAATCATTTTCCGTAGAGTAGGCATATATTAGTAATCACATCACGTAAACAATACACGTTCCAGTTTAAAGCAATAATTCAACAATCAGATATTTCATATAACATCTGCTCAAATTCTCCCACAAAAATACAAATCAAATACACTTTGCGAGATTTCCTACTTCTTTTAACGTTGAAAACTTATGAAATTTATTTGCTAGACTCAATAAAACAAGTAATAACATCCAGCTAATGATAAGATATCAGTAATAAGCCATTCTAATTTTTGATGTATTTATATTTGATCTATGTAGTGATCATTACATGAGTATCACATCAGCATTAGCTATTCAGAAATTTCCAATTTATTTGCTAAACAAGGATGAAGAAATTGTAAATAACTAAAGATATATTTAAAAAATACAAAACAATGACTGAACAAAATGAGCAACTGTCAAACGAAAAGCTACTATGCCAGCGCGGGCAAAAATCGTTTTTTAAATATCGTAAATTAATGAAAAGTGTCCATACAGATAAGAGAAAACTCTTCGAGTAAAACAAACGGTACAATAAAGGAAAATATACGTAAATAAATATGCATAGCAATACACGCAAGCAGTACACGCAAATGACGTGGCGATCAGTATTTTACGAAAATCATTGAATTAGTACAGTAGGAAGGGGATCGTTACGAGAGCATTTCTTGTCACGATTATATTGCTGCTACTGCTGTCTTCCCTCTGTCTTTCTCTCGCAGCTAAAACTTACCGCTTGTATTGGTGTTTGGTAATTTTTACCCATCAATTAACCATTGTTTGCCACTGGACAACCTGCTTCTTGCCCACAAATTGCCCTACTTTCTATTTTCATCATCTCTTCTCGAAATTTTCTCTTTCTCTTTGTTACCAAAAAAGAGAGTGAAGAGAAGGAAAAGGAAAAAAAGTGTGAAGGTTGGGTCATTTCACTAATCGATAAGACTATTAATGAAATCGTAAAAATTTTTCTAAATTTAAAACAAATGACGCGGAAAAATCAGTTTGGATGTTTGAAAAGTAACAAATTATCGATTTGTTAACTGAGCACTTATTAAATCGATTCCGTTGATTTTTTAAGCTTTTCCTACAAATTGATAATATGATAAAATGACATAAATTCCCTACTTAGAAAAATTGAAAATTTTTGATTAAATTAAATTCTAATTGTATAAACGGTTAATTTTTTCCAGCTTGTAACCTTCATGAAAAGTTAAGCTTAATTTTTCCTATTGTTTATAGCAGTCGATGACAACTCAGAAAGTCGATCATAATTTTGTCCTCAAAAGCCTAAAATATCAAACTGTGGAGAGAGATATTTCCAGTTTTAATCGAATTTACAATTTTCTAGAAATTTTCTGCTTCCATTCTCTTCCCCTCTCCCTCTTTCTTTCTCTAAAATCTTTCAAACGAAGCAAGACAATTTTCAGTCAAATGAGAATGTCTCAAGCAATTGATCATTTCGCAAACTTTTGTATTCCAATGTCTTTCAGCTCCATCTAATACAAACAAATGGAATGTCTCAAATTTCTTAGCTAACTAATTTCTGTCAATAAAGATTTTCGCGATAACAAGAAAACGACCCAACACTCTGCAGATTTTCCTTTTCTTTTTCATCATTCTGGTAACAGTTACAGAATAATTTCAAAAAGATAGTGGACTAAAATACAGGACAGTGACATATTCCACCTTTGTCTCACCTTTTGCAGTCTCTTTATTAAAGCATTTTATAATTTTGAAATTTTCAAAAAAGAAAAAAAAGAAACGTAATATCAGCAGTGTCAGGTACCACTACTGAAAGAGATAGGAGAGGATTTCATGATAACTCTGCCAGCTCATATTTCAAATATTGGAGACTCTATAGATGAGGTAATAAAACTTTAGAGAATGTTAATATGAAATAGATATTACTGACCTGATCATTAGCGATTAATTTTATTGAATAATCAAGTAGCATTCTAAGTTAGGATTGTACTGATTAAATCAATAATATGCTTAACCAGTTATTGTTATAGAAGACTTTTATATGGTGATTTTAGTGATAAATTACATTTAATCCATTCCATTCGCATCAGATAAACTTTTAATTCCCATTCTTACTCCAAACAAAAAAAAAAACGATTAAAATAAATTTAAATTTTAGGTCTCTACTGCATTTATGATATTCTGAAAATGACAGGAGCAGTTATTGTGATAAATTCTTCTTTGTATTCTATCGAGGAGTATGATGACGTGTTTTGCATCAGGAATACTTTAATATAGTAATATTCTATCACTAAGTACTAGTAGTATTTTTTCAGAAATCACATAATATGGCCTGGCAGTCATTGATGTTTTTTTGTTTTATTTTTTTTAAAAAAAGGAGGAAGTAATTGAGAAGAACGGAAATGTTTTCCAGACGGAGGTTGAAATAATATATTTTGGCAATAATTTAATGACTGATCATGAACAGATTTCAGAACAGAAGCTTATCATGATCACTTGTGAACTGAATTTCATACCGAAAAAAAATAAGTAAGAGCATATTGGCTGTATTTAAATTTGGTGATATCTTACGTTGGTAATCTTACCAACTGGAAGCAATACCTATTAAAAAACATCACTTACCCAAACTCTAACAACATATTATAAATTGAACCCTTAAAAATCTGAAAATAAATAAAAAAAAAACATAGAAGCGCCATTAGAATGCATAATACGAATAAGCCAACCTCAAATTTTACATATTGAATACTATTTAAAGTATCTCCAGCAATATAATAAAAAGTCAAAAAAACAAAAACAAAAACCAATAATACTTTGTGATATCAACATAATACTGAAAGAAAATATGGCAATTGCTTTTTGCTGTAAATATAGTCAAGAAAACACATTTGTTTGCAATTTCTATTGGACTTTAATAATAGTTGTTGACAACAAGGATCGCTTGCAACAAGAGATGCAAAATCCTAATTGCTTAATGATAATATAATCTTTAGCCTAAAAATTTACTAAACTATTCGCATTGTATGCACTTTTCTATTATTATCTTCTTTATAAGTTGTGAAAAAGAGATGATAGGTGTTGGTTTGGGATTGAAGTATGACTATAATGAATTTCAACATTTCCTATTTCTTTGTAGTCAAGAAATTTCAAATGAACAAACGTATGTTGAAAATCTAGGAATTAGTGTAAACTATTTATATTTGCATGTTCTAAAAAAATTTTAAAGATATAAAATGATGGGAAACTATGTAAATAATTGTCCTTGAAACGTATATTTTTTAAATATATTTTTTAGTAGTAGGAATTCACTTTATTAAAGCGTAAAAACAATTAAAACGAAAAGATTATTTGAAAGTTCTAAAGAAACAAAATTTACACCAATCGATAGATACGAAATTGCGGGATAGGAATGATGAAGGCAAGTGATATATTCCTGAAATATATCAGAGAATTCACAGCAATGTGAATTTCAATTATCCTTCATATCATTCAAATATAGAAAGATTATTCTAATCTCTTGATTATCATTTTCGAGATTACAAGCTGATTAAATATGATAAAAAACTGTTCCTGGTAAAGTCTAAATTATTCATTATCTATCGTTAATATTTTTTGTATGCTAATACTGATCATGTTTTTTCTCTTATGATTTAATTTTCCAATAACTAGTTTATTAATCTTAAATTTAAAATTTTACCTATGCATTGCTCAATTTCTTATATAAGTTTTACTATGTAAAAGTATGATCACAACTTGCGATTTGCGAAAGATTACATTTAGATTTGTGTTAGGATAGCATGAAATTACAAAGAGAAATGTAAAAAAAAGGAAGAGAATTAGTCTAGAAAATTAATCCTACCGGATTGCAATTTCTTTTTTTGTTTCAATGAAATGTATTTTCCACTTTTTTATTTCGCTTTACTTTTGCATTAACAATATTAGCAGTTGCTATAAGCGAATACCAGTTAAAAAAATTTTTTCTAATTTACAAAATGAGTGAGAAATTCAATAATAGTAAATAATAGTTAATGAAGAGAATGTAATCAATTGAACATTATTTTAATCATTTCTTTCTTTATTTACTATGCTCCTATTTTAAATATGAGAAATTCTTTGCTTTTTTCTTTTCTTTTCAGCTTCTAATTTAATTATATAATAATTTTAAAATATAGAAAGTGAAAAAAAGTATTTCAGGGAAATAAGCAAAAGATATGATAATTCATATTTATCATATCTTTTGCTTATAATAATGGACTAGTAAAAGGAAATATTTTCATTTTGGGTTTATAAGTAATCAATTAGTATGTGATGGGAATGAATTAAAAAATAAACATACAAAATAAACTTGGAATATGAAACTTGATTACAACAATAATTTTATTGCAATTGTTAAGATGAAAAAGATATTTGATAGATCATATTAATTTAAATGTCATTGAATTTAAAAATATTGTTAGCATCTTTTAAACTGCCAAATTGCATGTGGCAAATACAGTCATAAATTAGATCATTTTGAATTGATCTTGCTGAATGAATACATTTATCCAGGCTAATAATTCTTCTTATGTAATAATTATAATGCTATTAGAATAAGAAAACTAAAATATGTATTAGCATCAAATAACTCTAATAACATTAAATTTTCAAACTGATAAATTTGGCGAAAGTTAAGTTTATATATGTGTCTTTATAAGATTCTTTAGAAAAATATTTCTTAGACATTTAGAAAGAAGAATACGGAATGATTCACTAGTCACTCAATTAAGCATATCTTATTATAATAGCTTATTACTGAAAATACTTGTAAAATAAAACAAGTGAAAAAGAGAAACCAATAAAATTTTGATTATATTAACAAGAAAAGAAAAAAGAGTTGTAAACAAACTTTTATCATCCAAAGTACTTTACTTATCTGAAATTAAATGAGAATATTAATAATGTTGCAAATAATTTTTGTTTCTGTTTTTCCCTTTATAAACCGATAATATAAAAAAATGCACGTAAATTGTAATTTAAACTGTAAACGAATTACTATTCCCTACAAATATTATTTCTAATCAATTATTCCAAGTATAATAAATAATATTCAAAAATTTCACTACTTTTTCCTTATTAATATTTTAATAATTACTTGAAACGGGATTATTTTCATTTTGCCGTGTCATTTCATCATATTAATAATAATTTTCAAAAAGGTTTGCTTCTCGTTATATAAGCATAAAACTTTTATACTGCATTGTTTCACAATCATAAATTATACCTATGATATTAGTTTCGGACTAGAGATGACAATTTTTATCAGACAACAATTTTCAGGTTAGAAATATTTGTGAGTTAAAACTATCAGCAAGAAGAAGAAGCATTCATTGATCTTACAATGACCTAATTGATAGAATCAGTCAAATCGAATGTATGAATTTTTGCTGAAATTCTTGCATTTTACTAGATATATTTGTTCTGCCTATAGCTTAATTTCAAAGTTTCGAGAACAAAATGAAGTGATAGTTCAATAAGACGATGAAAATTACAGATTTGTTATTAATATCAGAAACAACTGAAAGGAGAAAGAGAGTGAAAGAACAAATGGCATCCTTGAAAACTTTTCAACTTTTCTTATCGATATTTGATTAAAATTAATTGCTCATTAATGAGCTGACGATTATGATGAAACATTGCATTTTACACCAATGCATTAAACACTAAACTTTAACAAATTCTTCTCAAATTCAAAATTTTTCAAATTCAGCTTTATAATCGCGTAAGAGTATTAGTAACGTTGGTAATTAAATGATAATATTGATAAATGTAGAAGATATGGAAGTGATTATTAATGCTAATTTCAAAAATCATTTTGCAAATACATACTAGTATGCATGAAGCACTGATGAGAAAGACTGAATTTATTAAATGCAAAGTTGCTTGCAATCAATAGTTATAAGTATACATAGTAGAGAATGATTATTATAATATAAGAATAAACAACCACAATGACTAAATAAACAAACAACAATCTTCTCATCATTTTGTTTAAATTTTATGAAATGAATTTTAAATTCAATCCAATTTAGCAATGATATGGTATAGTGCAGTAAATAGGCAAAAAGAAAAATTATTTTTTTAAATTTTGATTAATAGATGTACAACTTTTCTGTCATTTTCTTACCTATTTTAGGAATAAAAACAAAAACTATTATAATAAGTGAAAGATTTACATGGAGATAAAATGCATCACATTATTGATAATTTTACTGTGTAATTCTTATCACTGACTCCTTTTTTAATTATTATACAATTAACTGTCTCAATTTAACTGGCAAACAATCAAAATTTAAGTATCAACAATCATAAGATTGTTGAGATTAATGTATCAATGTGATCGTTTATAATGTTAAGAAATTAATTAATTTTCAATTAATGAAATTATTAATCTGATCAATTTTTAGTGATAAAAAAGAAAACGATAATTTAATAACTAACTGGCATCATAAGTTAGCAATTTATGAATATTTGCATATGTTCAAAATTCATAAAAATATTCCTTTTATCTTTGAATTAAAAAAAAGAACAAATGGTAATGAAATAATCATTTAATTAAAAAATAAATAATAAAAATAGTTAAAATTAAGCCAACAATTATGATACATCCAATACTACAATATAACTTTTTATTTACCATCGCTTGTCGACATTGTACAGTTACCTGTGCTTGTTGACTACCAGCTGTCACATAATTAAACGCATCATTAACATTTCGATCAATTCGATCCACCCTTTCACCCTATAATAATCAATCAATGTCATTTGATGACATATTAATAATAATGATAATTATTATCACTATATATCGTCGTTATCAAACCCTTTTTTTTCTTAACCATAACTATTTTATTCTAGTCTAATATATGTAAAAATGATATGTTAAACGATAATTGAAATATGAATAAGTTTTACCTGTGCATGTATGAGAAAATTCATATCGTTGTATAAATCACTAAGTTCTTTGATATTTGTTTCTAAATTTAAGATTTCATTATGCCTTAAGCTAGCATCATCAAAAGCTGATTTTAATTGTGATGAACGTACATGTCTGAAAATTATATTCATTACAATTACCAAAATTAATTCTTCCTTTAAAATCTTTTCCAAAAATTTGCTTTTTTCCTACCTTTTACTACAACTCTTATCATTATCATCAACTTGATACTTATTGCATATTACTAATGATATGATAAATTTTTTCAACTTTTGCTTCATTTTGTAGTCAACACTTTATATAAAATAACCTATTGAAAATTTCCGATGATTTGGAATCAATCATTGTATTAATTTCATCCTCTGTCACATACTCACCAGCAATATCTAATTGTCGCTTGATTCGTTCTTAATTGACATGGAATTATGATAAAAATCGATGCAGTGATATTCAATTTAAATTGCTCACTAATCCATATTACTTCTTTATATCCTTTTTTCTTCATTCCTTATCAAATGAACAGTTAAATAATAAGAATCGTTTGAAAAAATGAACAGAAATTTAATCATGTTACAATTTGCAAAGTTAAAATTATGATTGAAATTTTCAAACTCTTTTTAATCATTGATTTTATCATTAAAATCAGTGATTAAATTTATAAGATTTCTCTTTTTTCTTTCTTTTTTCATTTACCTACTATCATTGCTATAGTTTATTTATAACGCTAAACTAATTAATCTTTACTTTTTTTTCATTTTTCTCCTCTTTTTTCTTTTCTATTATCTCAATAAATTTTAATAGAAATTATGGTAATATGTTAACGATAATTTTAGTAAAATAAGACTAACTTGCAACTTCCGTTCTGTAATCTAATTGAGCAGTATTAAATATTTCCAGTAAATTTGAAAGCTTTTTTAACAATGCTTCAATATGATATTGATGGATGCGTTTGCTAATTCCAATGATTTTTCCATTTTCTGTTTTTTTAACATTCTCTTTCATTGCTAACAAATGTTTTCGCAATAAACCAGAACGATGCTTTATACCAGCCATACATTCATCCAGCTTTTCCTTTAATTGCAATTTTATTTAAATTAAAAATTTAAACAATAAAAATCATAGTGAGAAAAGAATAATAATAATAAAGTAATAAGTTAATATAAAAATAACTGTTGAAATTTGTTCTCTTATATTTGAATACATTATTAAACAAATACAATCATTCTATAATACTTATTTTTCATTTTTTGTTCTTTCCACTAATTAAATTCGAATTGCGTTTCTTTCTTTTAATATTTGAACTACAATGCCGTAAAATTAGTGTGTAATATCAAAAATATATTTTAACCAAGAAATTGCTTCCTAATTTGGATCAGAAAGTATTTTTCTAATATATAGTATAGTTATTTGGCCTGGAAACTGCTTGCTAACATATATCGAATGAGGCTAATTTCGAATGATAGGAGACTGGTGAAGATCGATTGACCGATTATCGATGGTTAATTGGAAGAAATCATCTCACGGATAGATGAGAGTTGCTGAAGAAGTTTACTTTATGTTGTTTTGACATCTGAAGTAAATCGGCGAGATGAAAAAGCTACACAAATCGATGTATCAGAATGATCAATGAGAAAATTAGAGTTTGGAAGTGTCGACTTGATCGATTGTGACATGTTGACGAAAAATGATTTGTATATATGACAATGGATGACAAGCATTTTAATGCTTAACAAAAAAGAAGCTCTTTTGAAGCCGAGCCTACCAAAAAAAGAAAAAAAAAATCATAATAGAGATCATCGGTTCAATTAGTTACAAATGTCATAGCTTTTTAACATTCCGTCGAAACGATTAAATTTGAGAAACATGATAAGCAATGCTTTTAGCTTGTATTGGCCAACTCTTTACTAGAAACATCTCTTATCAGGTATACTGTTTTATACGTAGGAAAACGAACCCTTTTAAGGCTAAATAAATTGGACTGCTTTCGCCAATTAACTAATATTTCTTCAGTCATTAAAGTTTTCCTGTAGAAAACAAGGATTTCTTGGCTAACCTTGGCTAAAGTTACCAAAAATTTCATAATTTGACTAAAAGTAACTTGTTGAAGTTTACTGATAATAATTTATATCTTATCACTCCAACTTGTAATTACTTTCATGATAATGAATTAAACATTTGTTACCTTTTCGTTACCATCAACGATAGTTTGAGCTAAGGTTGAACGCAGCTGCAATTTCATGCTGGCAACATCGTCTGATAATTTGGCCATTACATTTCGAATTTCGTCAATTTCAGCAAAAAACGAACTATTACACGCAAAAGTGACATTTGGTTCAGCATCAATCGAAATGAGTGTGTAATCATCCGTTAAAAATTGATCAGCCTTTTGCTGCAAAGAAAAAGAAAAAAGTTATTTTTTGTAAGTTTCGAAAATTTACAAATGTAAAACTACCAAACACTTAAAAGAAGGATTTGCTAAAATATTATTATCTAAAATAGTTTCAGTTTGAAATTATGATGGGTTAATGTTTTTATTTCAATGAAATATTTTTGAATCCCAAATTTTAATTGGATAAAAGAAATCTCACATATACGAAAAACTTAAATTCAAACTATGGAGGAATATTAAAGTAAAATTGGTTTATTCAAATACGGTTGATTAATAATGTCGGAAGTACTATCAGTTGTTTGATATTTCGAATTTGATTTACTTCGATTATACTATGTTAATCAAAAATTCACAGAAATTGTGCTATTCAAATTTGTGAAAAATTAGAATTGATATAATAATAGAATCTTCCATTTAAATTCTCAAAAATTCATTACTATTTCAGTTATTACTGTTGCTCATTCCCGTACGATTTCAATAACAAGTAAGCTATTTATAGTAATAAATTTAAGCATTTTTAATTAATTAATTAATTATTTGTTGATTTATAAAATTTCACTCTTGAGTTCTTAAAATTTTTAATAAATTAATTAACAAAATAAATTACTCAAACATGTGATGTCTTTAAGTAAACAAAGTATAAAAGAAGTTTGAAAATAATTAGAAGATAACTGTAATTTCTTTCGAAGTAAGGAAAAAACGAAGGAATCTAACAAATGTATTAATGATTTTAAACCGATAAAATTTAATTTTGTTTCCATTTGAATGAAAGATTGATAAAAATTAATTAAACAATAAATTAAACAATAAACACATTTCATTGAAATTGATGAATAACACTTATAATGAATAATAATCATCAAATCAAATCTATCATAAACTTACCCTAAATTCACTCGATCGATCTTTCATCGTTGTATGCAATAATACATTTCTTAGGTGAATCAGTAATGAATAATCCAATGACTAATGATATCCTTTTGAAAATGCAATTTAAAAAAAAAATTTAATTTTTCAGTAGAAAGAAATGGATGAATGAATGAAATGCTAGTAAAGCAAAAATGACCAACACAGAATAATTTAGCAAATAATAGTTCGAGTATTAGCTATGATTATTTGTCACCCAACGTTGCTATGTCATTTATGCTGAGATTGGTGACAGCATAGAGAATTGAGAGAGGAGCAGGATGGGATGCGATAAATTTGCTTTTAAAATGCGAAATTGTGTTGATAGAAAGAATGCCTCCACTGATTCATCGTCATCACTCATAAAATCAATAAATTTCACAATCAAATGCTGTACAATCATTTTGAAACGTTAATATTAACAGGTATTACACTCAGTATTTATTAGTTATAATGCATGAATTTATTCTGCATGGAAACTAAAAATCAACAGTATATACATATATATATATATATGATATTGTTGTTTGATATTGTATTTTAATTGGACATTCAGGAACAATTACTTATTATATTTCATTTTTTCTTTGTTCAAGCAAGAAACTCTTTGTCTAGATTATATTGAAAGTGTGGTATCTGGGAAATAGTAATTGCAAATTATTATGTTGAGGAAAAAGGAAAAAATTATGTAAAATAATCAAAATATAATATAATAAATTATTGTTATGCTAAAGTGAAACAGTGACACATTTGATATAAAAAAAAGTAAGTAATGAAATAAAATTTTTCATTCTACTTTAAAAGTAAAATTGAAATTTAATCTAAAAGTTTGTACATTTAATATATTTACATTTAGTAAATAAAATTTAATAACTGAATATCATGGTAAACAATATTTGTCCTGTTGATATTCTCATTTCTCACTTCTTTATAAACTGATAGTTACTATTCATGAAATGAAATAATATAATCGATTGAATAAGAACAATGTTTGTGGCTAATAATTATATATAAATTAAATTGACATCATTAATTTAATATTTAAGTTAGTAGTAAATATTGTAAAAGTTGTAGAAAACCAATTATTCAGATATGGATGACACATGTATAATTTGAAGTGACACATTTGTCATCAAAATATGTTGCTATCATTCGGCTGCTCAACTGAATGATCAAAGAGATATGCCGATATGTTAGAAGAATGAACAGTCAGCAGAAAATGATTTCAAGTACCAAACAACAAATTTGAAATGAACAAAGATAACCCAAAGATTTCTGAATACTTCTGATTGCTTATTACTTATGCTTTTCAATTCAGCATATTGAAATGTCAGATAGCGACCGGTATATTTGCTATGCATCGTTCCTTCCTTTTTTTGTTTTAACTACTCATTACTAACCCAATTTAATAAAAGGAAATGAAATTCTTTTCTTTTTTTCTAACTTAATGTAACGTTATAAATAGTTTGTTTGTCGTAGAATTTTGATATTAATTAAGAAAATTTATTTTGAAGTTAACACAGACTTTTGCACACTTTGAGCAAAAAAGGAAAAAAGGAAAATAGTAGTGACAATTGTTAATGAAGTAGTTTTTGAATTTAATTAAAACTTATTTTTATAAACAACAAAACATTTTCTACTAGCTTTATTAAAAGCAATTCAAATTTGTTATCAATAATTTGTGCTTGATTATATGAATCTAATAAATGGCTATGTATAGAACAGAAGATTATCATTAATGAGATTTAAGGAAAAAAAAGAGAAATTAAGTAACTAGTAATTAGTCAACAAATACATTTTATTATGTCAACAGATACGGTAAAAAAGTTGTTATGAGAGATAATCTGATTTATGAAGTTGATAAGATAAGAAGGTAAACGATAGCCAAGCTACCTATAAATTTGTCCTGCTGCACAATGATAATCCTAATCATTTTGATATGATATTTCTCTAGCTTAATATTTATTTATTTCCAAAAATTTTTGAAGAGATTAATTAGCTTTCTTCTGCCTGAATTAAATAGTTTCAGAATGATGAAACTAATGGTAGATTGAATATTATGTAATAAATTATGTAATATGTGGAAATTAATTTCAACTTCTGGATTGATTTTTTTTTTTAATATTAACTCTTTGAAACTTACTGTTTAATATTATAAAAAAGAAAATTTTTAAGACTAAAGGAATAATTAACTAAACTGACTTTATAAAAAAAATTAGAGCATTTTTTTTTCGAAAAAGAGTTGTATGGTTTTCTAAAAATATTATCTAATTAATGAGTTCAAAATTTAGAAATAAGTATAACATTACTGAAAAAATTATGATTTGTTATACATTTTGGGATATTTACATTCTTATTTAATATTTAAGATTTTTTTCCTGATCATTAATTTAATTTTCAGATGTCATTACGTACACCAACAAAACTTGGCGATCAAACAGTCGATTACTGGGAGACTGTAGGGCATTATCATGATGATAATGGCTGGTTTTTTTAATTACATTGATAATATAATATAGCAAATTAACTACTATAGCGCGATAACTTAGTTAGTCTTAAAGTACGGTTGGTAGAACACAAAAAGACATGAAAAACATCAATTTTTGATGGTTAAACTTATTTCATTGATCTATTATTGTCTAATTGTTTCTTCAAGCTTTGTTTATTACAAACATATTTGATTAAATTTTAGATTCAGGCTAAGATTCTAGCGCCTAAATTCAGAAATCCTCCATAAAGCATATAATAGGCTACTGAAATTATACTTTAAGAATGTTCAAATTCATTTGTCAAATTGAACCAACTGAAGAACAAAATTTTCCTTTAATTTTAAGCTTGTATTTTTTAACAAATATACAAAAGCAGAAAGAAAAGACTTTAAAACAAAAGAAACTTTTTTCGGTAATTTTTTATTGTTTATTGGATTTTTTTTATTTCAATTAAAAATTGTTTTTTTTTTTTAGATTGTTACACAAATGTATTTTCAAATGGAATTGCTGTCGAAGAAAAGCATATGAGTGATTGTGAAGCTACCGATAATAATCATTCTTCAAGACATCATCATAATCCTTA